>VXAU01006054.1:1324321-1460566 GCA_013399695.1 Formicarius rufipectus
CCGGGAGCTGCGGGCGCTCCCGCAGGGGCTGGGTGCATGACAGTGGGTGTATGACACTGGGTGTGTACGTGCGGCTCCCTGTGCGCTGTGCGGGCACCGAGCGGGCTGGCGGTGCCGCGGGTGCGGGGAGCCAGCCCCGAGCTTCCCCGCAGCGCTGCCGTGCGCGGAGCGGCGCTCGGGGCTGAGGCACCAGCGCTCCGCACGCCCGTACAGGGGCTCTCCCTCGCCCGGGGTTGCGGCGCGGAGGGTCTGCCCGGCTGCGGGGCGCTGTCGGGGCCGCCCCGGGCTGGGGGTCCGCGCCGGCGGAGCGGGAGGAGCCGCATCCCGGTGCGCGCAGAGCTGAGGCGGCTCCGCCGGGGCAGCCGCGCCGCGCTCACCCCCGCTGGGCGGTGGAGTAGCCCTATCGCTGACCGCTCCTCGGGAAATGTGCGCTTGGTGTGTTCTCCTTCCACTGGGTGTGGGGTCTAGTAACCTGTACCTTTAGTCACGGCGTGTGTCCACACAGTCGCTATACAGCTCTGCTGCTTCCAGCTGTTTCTTTCCCTAAATACCTTACAGCTGCAGCTCGTGACTGGCGCTTTGAGCTTGATGAATGCTTAGACTGACTGTGGATGTGATTGTGGTATATAGAAGGGTCCCTGCTTGTGTAGTAACTGTGTGATCTTACCGTGTTGAATGTCAACACGTTTACCTTTAGCAGATCTGGGGTTTGTGTTCTTATTCTGAAATCAACGGCAATAATTCCCTCCCTCCCCTTTTATTTGGATTAAATATATGCTACCTTTTTAGGCTGTATAATAACTGTCTTAGTGATAGTCTTTCATTGATTGTGTTCACAGTATCCAGAGATTGTAGATACCCATCTTGATTGTGCCGATGCTTCTCTGATAATTAATGAGTCAGATACACTGTACTATGGGAATAAATACCAACTGTCCGTGTGGTGGGGCAAGCATCCCAGACATCTACCGAGTCTCTAAATGGTTTTGCGGTAACAAAACCCCACCTCTCCTAGTGCCTGTATTTTAGCTGTTAATTGTGTGGTTTAACATAGAGCGATTTGATATTTGAGGTACGGGTTTCCTGGTGTTGTAAAGAACAGTTTGTGAATCGTATGTAGCAAGATAAATTGTAGTAGGAGAAAGCTATATATCAGAAGGTGAGACACAGCCCAATAGCTTTCCTTCATTCTTGCCGATAGTTTCTTTTCAAAGCTTGTTTTATACAGGACTTGCAGTTCTGTGGACTAATTTCAAAATACTTCTCAGAGGAAATGGAGGCTTTTTAATGAACTAAGTTTCCCTATAGATACCATATATTGATAACATAAAATCACCAGAAGTTATTAATGATGTTTTAATACAGCTGTGTGTTTTGGGGGTTTTGACTTCTTTTAAGAACTCAGGTCTCTTAACTGCTTGGAGACTTAAGAATCTCTATGGGAGTTACCCTTTTCTGTTTGTGTGGTTGGTTTTTTTGGTACATCACAGTTTTGTTTCAAGAAACTATATAGAAGTTTTCTAAATAACATGTTTCTGATAGGTTTAGTCCTCTGAATGGTCATTTAAAAACAAAAACCTTAATTTCAAATAGTTAAGTAAAAATCCTTTATTCCAAAGAGAAAAGTTCCTTCTAGTTGCCAAATTTTAAATACTTAAATGGTACATATAAGTAGTGAAAGAGAAAAGTCATATTAAAAGCAACTCTTAAGAATATGGAAATGAATGCAAATTGCTATTCTTAACATTTCAAGTAGTCAGATGTGGACGTAAATGAACATATTGTATTGATGGCTTATGTGTAAAAAAGCCGTTGAAATGTATTAAGAGTTCTATGAAAGCAGTGTCATGTGAGAAAAGCTGTGGCAAAGGAGCTCTATTATTACTTGTTTGATGCGGCATCATAACTTGGTGTGGTATGGTTATGGTAGGCTTTAAAACTGAAGGAATCACCTGGTTGCTCACAGAAGCACCAGTAGTCACTGTGGATGTATGCAACGTTTTTGCTCTGCAGCAATGGCTTAGGAATAGGTAAACATTTACTGACTTCTTTTCGTTGAGATTGGAAATTCTGAGGATTGGTGTTGAAGTTAATTGGAGGAGGCAGGACATTATTTCTATGTGATTCATGAGATCTAAATGGTATACATTTAATTTTTAAATTATCTTAATCTGACAAATGTAAGAAGAATGCTGCTGAATTTATTGCAGGTCTTTGTTAATGGGAAAACAGTCCTCTCTATTTAGTTAGGAATATTTTTTGTTCCCATTTTAAACTAAGAAGGATGTGTCCTCTCTTTGCTTCATTCAGAATGACTGGTAGTATGTCATAATGACCGTAGTGGGACTAGAATTTAAAGTGTTTTAGAGACCAAATAGAAATTGGTTATGGAGCTATGTCTGAAATTCAGGAGGTTTTGATTTCTCATCTGCTAGTTGGTCACCTAGATGTGTCCATTGATTATGTTTCAAGCTTTGTCACAATTGATTTCTTGTTCAACACCCAGAAGTGTAAAATGCGTCAAGTCAAAGGCAGTTCAGCTGCACTGGCTGCATCTGGCCAGAAGGTACCATTCTGCCTCCATGTTACTGTGTAGTCATACAATATATGTAGGGTCAAATAAAGCTGAAAATATTCAGTGGTCTGGGTGTTCTCTCAAATAGAACCTGAGAGGTCTTAAGAACATATTATGTAATTATTATCCTTTATGACTTGTAGAAGATTTTTTTTCTTGTGAGTTGTTGTAGAACATGCTTCTTGAATTTGTCCAAATATGTCCACAAATGGTGTCCCTTTTCTGTGCTGTGCACTTTGCTGCATGTTTGTCAGAACATGAGAACTAACCTCTCTTCCAGTGTGAATAAAGCAGTACAGTGCTTGGAGTTTTATCAGCCCATTAGCAGTACTGTGGATTTCCATAAATTCTATATGTGTCACCATGGAATAAATGCTTTTAAAGAGTGCAAGAGTAAATCTTAGGAGTAAGCAACTATTTTTGTTGTCAAAAAATCAGAAGATGCAGCATGCGAAGTTGAGTGTGGGGACTCTTACCACTTGATGTTGTTTGCACCTTGCAGTACTGTTTTGAGAATTAATGCTTTGTTGATGTTTATTAGATAAAGCATTAATCATTGGAAAAGAGCCAATTTCTCATAGGTGGAAAGTGCTACATTTCCACTAGTGTGACATATATCACTCTATAAGCCATGTTTCCACCTAAATGGTAATAGGCCACTGATGTCACCAGTGAAGCCATACCAAGTGATTCAGCTGAGGGTTTGGTCCTAATTTGCTTGCCTGACTAGCAATTTGAGCAGGGAATGAGAGGGAAAAGAGATGTGTTTCATGTTCAGCCTGGAGGAGTCTGAGGGGACACCTCACTGTGGTCTGCAGCTTCCTCCTGAAGGGAAGTGGAGGGGCAGGTGTTGATCTCTTCTCTCTGGTGACCAGTGGCAGAGCCCAGGAGAATGGCATCCAGCTGCCAGGGGCGGGCAGGTTGGGTATGACCCAGAGGTTCTTCACTCAGAGCGTGGTTGGGCAATGGAAGAGGCTCCCCCAGGGAAGCAGCCACAGCACCAAGGCTGCCAGAGTTCGAGAAGCATTTGGATATTCTGTGGTTCTGTGATGTGAACTTCTGCAAGTGTCATTGGATTGCCATCATTTCTGTGATGTGCTGGGCAATTTTATTGTGCAACTAAAGCAGCTTCTTATCTTTGCAGACAGACGGGAGGGAAAAGTTCATATGAATGTATTGGACTATAATTTAACTGTGAAATCTCTTAATGTTTCATTAACACACCTTATTTAAAGTTGTGTTATCTTTAGCAGTGTTAGGTTAAATTGTCTGTGTGGATTAAGAGATTTAAGTCTGTAAACCACAATATTATTACTTATGGTCAGTAGCTTTAGCTGTCACCACAAGATATACCAATTGTTTTTATTTCAACAGATGAAGTTGTCAGTTAAGTAGTCAATAGTGGGAAGAAATTGCATTTTAACTTTGCTCATATTCAGTTCATAATGTTTCTGTAGTTGATTACGAGTTACAGAATTGAATTTTGAAACCACAAGGCATGTATAAGTTGTACTGAACTGCTCTGACCAATTCATGCAAAGCTTTCCAGAGCAGCAGCTACAGACCATGAGAATTTGTTTTCTGTTTGATGTTACTGTTCCCCAATTCAAACCTGTAATGTACGTAAGAGATTACTCTAAATTAACTGTACTGCTATTTTGAGAATTCATTTAGATAATATGTCAGTGAGGTCAGTGCTATTAGCAATTGTGTTATACTGAGTTTTTTGCTTAGCAACTTGCTTTTTTTTAAGGTAAACATGGACGCATCAGGGGGCTTTTCTTCTATATCAGTGTTTGGTTTGTTTTTTAATAGAAAGGAAATAGTAGAATAAAGTCTTATTCCATTATAAAGTCTTATGCCCTTGACTCTAAGAGAAATAACTGTTCAGTCCATATGGTGAAACTAGAGAAAGATGCTCTGTTTTTCTCTTTTTTCACTTGTTTATTTTTGTTTTGTGCTCCTTGTTACTGATGTCTTCTTTCTAGAATGGAACATTATGGAGAGAGGCAGCTGGATTTGACATTTTATGTCCAGTACTGTCTTAGAACTCTGACTAGAACCAAAATGGAGAATGGTGTGAATCTTATTTCATGAGCACTGTGAAGAACTGGGACTGAGAAACAATACAGTGGCTGATAAAAAATGAGAAAGTTCTAAAGCACTTCTTAAAAATTCTCATAGCTCACTTCTTAAGAAGAAACATTGGTTTTATTTCAATAAAGAATGAGGCAAATTGCCAAATTCTGTCCCTCAATTTGCCAACTTTTGGTTATTTTTTGTCCAAGGATACAGTGCAGTAATATTTAGCTGGGCTTTTGCATGTGCATGGAATTATTCCCTACTCTGGCTGTAGTAGATTTTAGTAACTATGATGGAATTGTCAGAGGTGTCTTCCTTCTTCAAAATGAATATCCAACATGTTGTATCTTACTATTGTTCTGCTTTTCATGAACCAGATAATTAACTGAGACATAAATGTACAAAGTCTAAGTTGGTGTCTATGAATGAAATGAAAGAAAAATTATGTTAAATGATGCTTCTGTTAGAAGGATAGCAAGATTTTGATGCTGTTTAAGTAAAAATGAGATACTAGTTATATTCTTGGCACTTTGATAAGCCTGTTCTTGAGACTCCTCTGCTGCATTTCATGATAAGGAGATTGTGCATAAAAGAGCAGATTTCAGTACTCATCTATCTTTGCCTATGGTTGAAATTACATGAATATTAATTCCTTTAAAAAATCTTTACTGGTAGGCTTAAAAATCAGTTCTTGTGGATGAAACTGAAGTCTGCTCTTGCCATCTAACTTTAGAAAACCTCTTTATTATTTGTTGATGCTGAAGTGGTTTTTGTTTATTTGCTTGAAAGCCCTCATGCATCCTGAAACTTGATATAACATGGAAATCTTTGTGTGTAAATTATAACTGCAGTTAGCATTATGCAACACAGTAATGTCACTAGTATTTATACCTGACAGGAGAAGTAATTCAGATGCTTCTCTGCTTTTTTCAAATAGCTTTAGGTGTTACTTGGTCAGTTAATTCACTGTATTAAATGCCATTGGTTTTACCTTAAGGTACCTTTAATAAATTTAAAAACCTGTTTGAGCAACAAAAAAGCATCAGAAATATAACTTTAGTGGAAATTGGAATGTTAATATCTGTGATATAGGGTTAATTGAATGTCAGGAAAAAAATACCACTCAGAGGATGAAAATGCTAACTCCTTTACTTGTAAATTCTACATTGAGAGTAGTTTCAAGATGTCTTAAAAGTTAAAATGAGTCCTAAAATGGTGGGGAAAGTGCGTCCTAAAACTGCAGTTTGGAACTTAACTGTTGGTGTTATATTTGAACACAAAAATCTCAAGACCTTTCTTGAATAATGATGAAATGAGGCATAAAAATTAATCTCTGTAAAAAGTCTCTAAGGAGGAAAAAAAAAATGACTTTGTGAAGAGCATTCTGGTGTGCAGGGAGATGAGGCCTTCCTCATCTCCCTGATGCTGAGTAGTCTTTATTTACTTATAAGGAATAACTTTTGGTATTTTTCTTTAGCCAAGGATGTTTGGCTATGCTGGCCCTTTCCACAGAACAGGCACAGGAGTTGAGTGCCCTTCTTTCCAGTCCAGCTGGATTCTGGTCGTGTGTCAGTGTGTCGCTGGTATTTGCAAAGTTTCTCTGTTAAAGTTCCAGTTGGACTTAAAAAAGGAAACTGTTCCTTTCATGCTTTTAGAAACAGTTACTCACTGACAGCCCCAAAGCTTTGTCTGTTCTGTGGCTTGATCTTGAAGCTTCTGTATCGAACTCAGCTTGTTTCCTTTTTCTCCTGAACTGAAGGGAAGTCCGAAATTAATGTCGCAGATTCATCTGTTGGCAATGAGGATGGGATTTGTATTGGAGAATTGAGATATTGACGACTTAACCCATTACATATTTGCCATATAACGCTTTGTGCTTTCAGGCTTAGAACTGTATTTAGAAATGTCAGATGTATGGAAATTGAGTGATACTGGTGGTCATCTTGTATATATACACAGCTGTTAGACTAAATGTAGACCATATGCTCAAGGTAATAAAAATAATCAAGGTCTAATAATAAAATAAAAAGTTATGTTTATGTCATAATTCTGAGAAGATGAATGCTAGATGTAGATGTCTATGTGGCTGATTTAAAAACTTGTCTTAAGTTTTCAGTGTGCAGAACTTTTCACAGACTTATGATCATATTGTATTTTATCATTGCTTACTAGTACTGTGCCATAAATCATCAAGCCAACACAAACAGGGGTCTTGAAGTGTTAGTCATTCCAGTCTTGTTCTTAATGAGTAACCTTTGACATTTCAGTCAACATCATCATGTTGGATGCTAAATGTACTGTCTCTGTTGTTATCAGATGGAGACAAGTTAAGTTCTCATGTTTAAAAGAAATTATTCAAGGTCACATAGAGGAATGACACAAGAGAAATGTGTGTTGCCTGTTCCTCCTCCACATGTGTTTGTGGTTGTAGCTTACTAAGTAAAGGACATGAAATCTTTCTAGGGTGCCAGTTCTCAAAGAACATACAAACAGGAGCTGTGAGCAAGTGTTTGCAAGCTTTTTTTTTTTTTTCACCATAACAGTTACAATCAATATGCAAGGTGTTTACAGGATGAGCTAATAATCAGAGGAAAAGATCTGAGAACTTAGTGCTGTCAGTCAGCCAGTGAAATCTGGCACCTTCATGAGAGCTTGAAAATTTTGAACCATTTTTGCATACCTAATGTGGCATTGATGCAATGATAAAGGGGTAGTGTAAGGAGTATAAACAGTTCTAGCATGATGTGATGGTGCACTTTGCACCAGCATGTGAGAAGCAGCAGTGAATCAAAACTTCATGTGTTAGTAATGTTTTACCTTATTGATTGGAAATGCAGCGTAAATAAGAGGCACACATTTTAGGTGAGCAGATCTTTTTCTTTGCTCATCATCTTGCTGATCGATGGTCCAATTTAAAACTAATAAAATATCTCTGTCCTCTGTTTGAAACAGATTGCTTAAATAGTGTGTTCAGCTTTTTTGTTTTGCTTTGCCTTTTTAACAACGGGGATTACCACACCAAAGGGATAAGTGAGGGCTGCAGATTAAATCCCAAATGCAGTGTAAATGCATCAAAACGTTCTGCAAGCATAAGCACCATATCAGTTAAAAATATTTCACTGGAAGCATATTAGGACCTGCCATGTACTCCTAAATAAAATAAAGCTACCAAGAGTCCAGTATTTTTTATGAAAGACCATGGTTATGGTACTAGGGTACCCTTAGAAGTTGTCTTTCTTTCTGAATAAAATTGAAGGTTAAATTATCTAGATTTTATGTTTTGTTTTTGTTGGGATTTTTTGGGGTTTTTGTTTTTTTTTTTTTTTTTTTTTTCTTTAAATTCTATGTCAACACTTTTCTACATGGGAAAAGAAATATGATACTTTTTCGAAGAGATCTACCTCTACAAAACAACCCCAACAGCCTGCATCCTCAAAAGGAAAAACCTCAACCAAGGATCACTCCTCTATTACGTGTTATCATATGGCATGAAAAATCCACTGCCACCTTTTCTCCTAAGCATTTAGAAGGTAGTTTTAAGAAAATCAAGGGAAATAAGAGATGGGAGTGAAAATCATGGAAGCAAGTCAAAGGGAAGAGACTCTTAGAAGAAGTGTCTCTCCACAGAGACTATTGCCTATTTCTTTTAATGGGATAATATGATAGTAAAAGAAAGCTGAGGGTTCAAAACTTCAGGTTCTGCAACATTTAGGAAAGGTCTGGGAAGAAAGGATAGGTGAGAAATAAATTGGAAGGGAAGGAACCCAGCTGCATTTGTTGGCCAGAACAAAACTGAATATGTTCAAGGTGACTTGAAAATGATGCAGAAGGAAGAGAAGAGCTGAGGTGGAGCAGGAAAACAGAGCTGTGTGACTGGGGCCGTAGGAAAGGCCACAGGGGTTTTGCTGAGGTGGTCCAGGTGGGCTGCAGCAGGAAGGCACGTGCTGCCTCCTCCCTGATGTCTGTTGTGAGCAAAATGCTTTTGGCAGATCTGAACAATTCCAAATGTGCCTTGACTGATGGAATCAAACACTGAACTTCTTGTTTAAATATTTGTAGTGACAGGTACATGCTCTTCCACGAACTCTGGGCTTGTGTTAGATTACAGAGTGGTCCTGGATAATTAACTTCTTGTATATTTTCTGTTTATGTGAACTCTCAGAGGAAGATTCATGGCAACAGGGTCAGTAAAAACCTTAACTTGACAGCTTTTCTGGAACTAACATTGAATCATGACACCCATTGATAAATGAATGATGAGTGACTCCAGCTTGAAGTTGTGCCTGTCTGTTTCCTTTTGATGGTCTTACTTTGTCTTGGATTTTCCACTTGCATTTAGGGGTCACTAATTCTTGCAGTTTTTAAACAAAGTGTTTTGTTCTGAAAAATGCAAGGAAATTTGAGCACAAAAGGGAAAGTGGAGGGGTTTGGGTGTGTTGTGGGTTTTTTTTTCTTTTGTTCACTGGAACATGATCACTGTGTGTGTGTATTTATAAAAAAAAAAACCCTTCCTAATAACTTTAATTCTGGGAGGTAGTTAGGAAAGTATTTCCAGTTTTCTGCTGGAAAGAAAAGCAGTCTCCTTGGGCTGAAAAGAGGCACTGATGTCTCACTTGTGTGCTCTGTGGTTCAGGTTGCCTTCCAACTGGATGGCTTGAGAGTTCCTGAGTCTTTCTGTTGTGTCCCGTTAGAGTTAAAACTATAAAGGTATGTTGGACACCTTAATGGCATGAAATTGTGTCAGGAGAGGTTTAGGTTGGCTACTGGCAAAAAATTCTTCAGCCAGAGGGTGGTTGGACACTGGAACAGGATCCCCAGAGAAGTGGTCATGGCACCAAGCCTGACAGAGCTCAAGAGGAGTTTGGACAACAGTCTCAGGCACATGATGGGATCCTTGTGATGTCCCATGCAAGGCCAGGAGCTGGACTCGATGATCCTTGTGGATCCCTTCCAGCTCATGATATTCTGTGATTCTGTGATCCATCCTCACCTTAACCACTGAGATTGTGTGATTTTTAAGAGGAGACTGTTTTGGTGTGTACAGAGTTTTTTGTTTTGTTATAAGTGAACTGTGACCCCCTCCACAAATTCCTCATGAAGAGCTTGAGAGAGCTGAAGGACAGCAAATCAGTTGCTAACTTTCTGCATTAGTGCTTGGAACATGAGTTCATGACTAAATGATGGTAGTCCTCAGAGAAAATGTGTTGATGGAAATCTTAAGAGTGACAAAGTCTGAAATAAATCAGAAGTGGAAGTGAGGGATTTTTCAAATAGAGCCACACTCCAGTAAATATGTTTATCCACCATAAACTGATAATGCAAAAACCAGTTAAATACTAATTTCATACACTGAGGATGAATGAGATCAGTTCAAGGCTGTTATGCCCTGAATTTGCAGACAGCTCGTAATTAAGAAATAAACCTCAAAGTTGTTCTTTTGGTTTTTCTCTGGTGCCTTGCCTGGGGGTCAGAAATGTGTTCTTGATGCCTGCTGTCTATAGGCACTAAAAGACTTAAATAGCATTGTGCCTACCAAGAGAAGTTGTTTGCATTTGTGCAAATTTCCCCTCCAAAGCTGATTCAGTGTTCCAGCATAAAAGGGCTGTGGGATTACAAGACTGTTAATAGATGAGAAAATGATTGTATGTACCATGAAGGTGATTATGACCACAGGAAACTTTCATTAAAATTGCTTTAGGTCATAATTTTATAGCATGAAAACTTTTGAAAGGTTTTTTTCCTTACACTGTTAACAGAACTTGTCTTTTGTTATGGTTTCAGCTCCTAGGGACAAAAATTTAAGTGTGGTATCTGCTTTGTCTGCAGAATAAAACAGGAGCTCTTCTCTGATAGTTATCCTGGGAGCTGAGCATCTTGTTACATCTGAGTAAAAATGCACAGTTCATTACTGATGGGAAAACAAACTGCCTCTACCATGGCAATTCAAATAGAGTTCTCTGCTAAGTAGCACTTCTTAAAAACATAATCATTTACAGGAATTACTATCTTAGCCCTTTTAAATGTTTTGATGCTTTCCCTTACACTGGAAGAGACTTGCATATTAAGAAGAAGGGCAGAAAAGGACGCTGTCTTAGAGAGATTCTGTTTCTGGGGAAGCATAGAGCTGAAATTGGGCAGGAGATGAGCTGTGTAGGCCTAAGGGACGATGATAACAGAATAAGTAGAAACAAAGGGTTGTTGTTTGCTGCTTGCTGAAATAACTCATCTGTTTTGGGGAATATGTACATGATACTCCCTGAGGTGTAATTTATTGAGTCCAATTTCTGAGCATTCCCAGATTATATCCAAATTCCCTTTTATCCTTCCAGTACCTATAGTTAATGGGGGAAATAAATCAGCACTGCTTTATCTGCCCCTGTTGCTTGGTCTTAGAAGTCCACTGCCCTCTCTCCAGAGCGGGACTGTTCTCCCTCTTGGGTGCCTGTTCCTCCTCTTCTGTCCTTCCTTCACACACCCACCAGTGATGTTTGCAAAGACTCCTTAAGTCCTCTTGGGTGGATGGCTAACACTGGCAGAGTAAAATAGCTCCAAATAAAGAGTCATGGGTTAGAATTTTTCTAGCAGAACAGGAAGAGATTCTGAGGCTGCTGGATTGTAAAGCACCAAGTGCCTGTTGCATGTTCATATAAGGGACTTGGGCACTGCTTGGGATTTTCTCCTTCTGGGTTTTCAAAGCAGTAAAGCTTACTGGAGGCTGTATTCATTCCATAGTTTTGCTATTATTTGGACTCTTTCTTTATAAATGGAACAAAAAAAAAACCCCTCGTAAATGCTTTGTAGAAATCTTAAATTCTTGGGTCAAGTTGTCCAGGGAGGGAATTATTTTTAGAACCAAAGATCTGCATTGCCAAGTAGGTATCCCATTCTGCATTTTCTTAGTTGTGACTAAAAGACTAAAGATACCACTCTTAATTCTTTCTCCTAACATTTCCTGAACAGCTTAGATGAAGTTCTTTGCTATAGGCAAACAGTTTTACTTGGGTAAGGAGGTAATAGAAAAACAGATGTAGGGTTTTCCATACCAGACAAAAAAAAAGAAAAATAGATTATCTAGTTTAATGTAGTGCTTTCAGATACAGTTCTCTAACAGTGGTGATGGAAACTCAGGGAGTGATGGTTTCAATTAAATACTTTTCAGTTGACAAGTACTTATAAAGTACAAATACATATATTTGGAAAATGTGTCTCTAAATAAATGAACATTTATTTAAATGTTGAATTTAAGCATGGATAGAAGTACCTAAAGAATGTAATTCTCCTAGAGATGTATGCCTTGCTGGGATTTGCAGTTCTGAGATTTGCCCAGCTACCTCTGCCTGCTGTTTGCAGGAAATACTCCATTATTTGTGTTTTGTCTCATTTTGGCACTACTGTTAGTGTTTACAAATATTGAGGATGGGATTCCTTTTTCCTTGCTAGTCACCAGAGAGACTGGTTACTTTATTAAAGGTAATGTTTTGTTTCCATCTGTGGCAACTTTGCATCGATAAGCTCAATGTTCTTTATAAATGCTACTGAGTAGTTAAGTGCTCAGAATTTGAGTTTGATGCTACTCAAATTATTATGTTACAAATTATTATGCAAGTTACTTATGGAAGGTTTAAGACATGAAGAAATTAATGGGAATTAGACACCTATGTGCCTTAAAAATGAACTACTTTAAATGCTTTGTTTATTTCAGAGAAGTCAAGAAAAGTTTTTCAAACATAACTGGTATCTTTTTAGTGACAAACTAACCTTCCTGTGAACAGAAGGGTTTCACAGTGGAAGACCAGTGAAGTCTGTAAAACTTATTCTTGTTCTTTCTCATGTATAAAGAAGTATCTTTTAGTATTCAAGCAACATATCCATAGACACTGAATATACTGCTATTAGATAGTGAAAATTAGTGATCATAAATTGAAACTGTGTACTTCAATACACTTAATGTGAGTCATACAGCTGGCATTGCTACTGAATCAAGTGCAGTATTCCTATGAAATGATTGATATGTTACTTTTATAACAACATAACTGCTGAAGTGATTTTTCAGCATCATTTGGAAATGGATAGGGACTTTATTTTCAGTTGTCATAATATTCCACTTTAAAATAAATGTACCACCCAACACTGATAAATGTAATTTTTACTCTCGTTTGAAAGCTTGGCATTATTTTTGTATTGCTTGTTCTCTAAGCTCCCTCATAAAACTGAAGTTTTCCTTGCTTTATACTTGGTCTTTAATTTGGGCAATCTTTTGCACTGAGCAGTACAGTTTAGTGATCACCAGCAATACTTCAATTTTGGGCTCTGCAACTCTCTGCAATGTTAACCAAGCTATTTGCTTGCTGTTCTTCTAAAATGGGGCATAGGCAAACCAGCACAAAAGATGGTTAAGACCAACACACGTTGGCAGTTTCTTCATTTGTTCTACACCGACAGCTTTTTAGTGACACCTTTGTGAGTTCTTTCTGCAGAATCCAGAGAGACCAATATAACTGTTGTGTTGGAAGTGAGCTCTTCAACTTGAGCTTGTGAGGAGAGGGGACCTGCATATTTAGGAAAACAGTCGAGGTTGTCAAGGGTTGGATGCAGAGAACAGCAGTGTTGGCTGGCAGGGAGGAACGAGCTACCATGGACAGCGTATCGGAGGAGAGGGCGTGTATTTCTCCACCCCAAATAGCTGAGAATTTTGGAATTGCCATTCTCCCCAAACGTGTATCTGTTTCCTGTGAGCTCCTTTTCCCCTGCTGTGTCTGCTAAGTTATAGTGATTAGGTAGTAGATATTTGGGTGACATGGAAGTTTTACTTTTCCTGCTCCTTCACCCAAATCTCATTTTTTGATTCTTTCAGTGGAGATAATCTAGTCCATAGTCCATTATGAGTCTCTCTTTTCAACACTAAAGGCTGAAGTTTTTGTAAAACAGAGTTCTTCATAGGGGCTTTCATTCCTTTTGCCTGATTTTAGAGGGGGAAAAAAGAATATAACAGTCTTCTTTTAGGCAGAAAAAGTAAAATTTTAACATTTTAGTGTAAGACTTAATTTTTCCCTGATGTGGAGAAAAGATTAATTTACATGAGTTGTGGTTTAAAAAGGAGAGACAGTTTAATAAGCAAACTTTTGTTACTACTGACATGTTGAAACTGAAATGTATGAACACAAACGCAAAGTGTTTGTAGTCTTTTAAGTTTGTTAAAATGTTGCTAAAGTAGTAAATATTTGCTTCTGTTTTCTGGCAGACAAGACACAGTGGCTGCCTTCTAATTAGTAAAAGCCCTCCTACAATACTGGGAAAAGTATTCTTAGTCTTTATCAGCTTTCAATTTTACATTATGCAAATGACAATGGCCCACGTTCTCATTAGCCTCCTGCTTGTTTGCCTCTAAGCATCTTTCAGCTCATATTCCTTTCCACTTCATGTGAGCAGTGATACCCTTTTTGCTGAAAAGACATTTACTCATACTTTTTTTTCCACACTTGGTGTTTCAGTTTTTGCTTCATGAATTCGGTTAAAGCTTAACTTTGTAGCGAGGCTCCCTTTTCATCTCAGCATTTGGTTCCTTGGGTTCTTTTCACCTACACTGTGGACATTGAGAGGAGTTTGATGGGATGTTTCATGGATGAAGTGTTAGGATTCATATAGTGATTGCAGTTTTCTTTGTGCATGTTAGATGCTGAGATTTTGACTTTCTACTTAGTCTACTACTATAGCAGTAGCAGGCCTCGATGACAATTATAGTTTGAATATCAGTCTTGGAGCGAGGGAAAATGTTTGGTCTGATGAAAAGCAAAATATCCAAAATGTGTTTTCCTAAGCTGTTGCAAGCAGCTGCTTTTGTTCTGTCTCTGTTTTCAGGATATTTTCCTTTCACAGCCGCAGGTTATCCATATGGAATATGCATGAATAAATCCACATGCCTGCTCATTCACAAACACACCTGCACACACAGAGAGTAGTGGGCAGGTGTGGACCAGTCAGGCTGGACTGGGCTCTGAGCAGGCTGATGGAGCTGACGGTGTCCCTGCTCCTCGCAGCAGGGCTGGAGTACATGACCTTTAAAGGTCCATTCCAACCCAAAACGTTCTATGATCTGTTATCAGCTACCTGCATTTAACTATTTGATGTCAAAGCTGATGAAAAGGCATGATGAAACAGTGTTAAAAAACACAAACAAACCAACCCCTATTCTGTCACTAATCCCACAGTATGAATAAAATATGACTAAATGAAACCCCCAGTGCTGTTACTTAGTGTTTGTGTAGAACTCTTGAGAAGGATTGGAGATGTGGCAGTAATATTGTGACTTTCCTTAAGTACACTGCCAGCTCTGTTTTGGAGCTCTGGTTAAGTGAAACACCCTAGTATGAAAATTCAGTCTTGAATGGCTGAGATGTGTTATATTGTATTTAACTTTGTCTTTAAAAATGAACCTATTGAAAAATGGTAAATATGGTGCTGCATAAGACCTGAATACTCTAGTGGTTTTAGAGAGATTTAGAACTGTTAGCTTTTTTAAAGGAAAATATTGTGACAGCTGTGCTTAAACATGTTTTATGTGCTTACATTTTTTTAAGGCAGAGTTAGAGGGGAAAAAAAACAAGAGATGCCCAAAACCAGCAGTTGGAAATTAGTTCAGAGGAAGCAGAGACAGCTCTTTGAAGTTGTAGAGATGTAAATCAAATATTGCCCAAGATCAAGACTCTTCCCATGTTTCCTGTAATTATTTGTGAATTCCAAATTTAATAGCTTTATTTTTCTAAGAATAGGCAGACTCTGTGTATGCAGACTTGTATACATGTGGTGCCTTCAAGCCTTTTAAATGTTTGTGTATCAAATGAATTGTACTAAAATTGCACTTTCCACTCCTCTTCCCCCAATTTCCACCTGACAAAACATGTACTGTATAAACACCTTGTCCTTTGTCAATATTTGCAACTCTCCTTAAAGTGGCAAAGAGAGTAATTGATGATCATTTGTCTCTAGTGAATTCCTCTTTTTGCATTGAGGTGGGAATGTCTCATTAATAGAAACAACAAAAAATGGCATTACTTGTCATAAAATTGTTGGTGTTTCAGGACTGTATACCAAAACTTCTGTCTCAGCTTCCTCTGCATTAGTTTTCAGCTTTTGTTTTAGTTTCTAACTCATGAAAAGCAGTATCTCAGCCCATGTTTATGCAGTGAAGAGACCCATGAAACCTCTATCATCCCTCAGTAACTGGTATGAACACCTGGTGTAATTGCTTTGTTTTGTAGTTATCTTCCCACACTGAAATCTGAATCTGTTCTTCTACTGAGCCTGAGAATCTGCTTTGTCCATTGTTTTCTCTCGTTTAAGTCTGTAATGTGACTTTGTATGCAGAGGCCAGTGGTAAGTCTTGAGCAGTATCCAGAAAGTTGAAATGAAAGGAAAATTGAGCTACAGGAGTTGCAAACTTTGAAGAAAAGATTTTCTCCACCCTTTCAGAGAAAAACACAATCACGTTCTGCTCATGTCATCATAAAATTTGTGACTCAGTCCTGAAAAATGAAATCTGTGCAATCTTATGTTGCCCAGCCAGTTCAGCAGTGATCTGGTTTGCGTGTGGTACCTGGGGATGCGGAGTGAAGAAGGTGCCTTTTCACAGCTGGTTATCAGGAGTGCAGAATGAACGACAGAGAGCATGTTTGAAGCTCACATGCCTTCAGAGTTTGTCACATACACCAAGAAATGTCTCTGTTCTGACTCCTCTTGTCTAAGCCAGGGCATGCTTTCTGCTTTACTCTTTGTGCCTGTGCAGGATCACTGTTGTATCGTAGATGGGGACCTTGCCAAGCCAGTGTGCTCCTCAGCTGGGTATCTTTGGCAGCTGTGTGGAAATGGGACTGCTCACAGTGTCTGTGGAAAACACGGCGTATTGCAGTGGAAATGGAGTTTGTTCCTCCATCATTCCCTGGAGTGGATCCTCATGTGGTTTGTAGGATAAGGGGAGACATGAGTTCTGGCTTGAAGCTGTGGTACCTCAGATTTGCAGCTGTCCAAAGTCATGGGCAGAAGCAATAGTTGATTTTGCTGCAAGAGCATAATTTTTCATGAAATCTTGCTGGTGTCAGTGTGAAATAACTGAAATGCATCTGTAAAATCCATCTTCCAATATAAGATGTTCCTGTTTTCTTATGCAGTGTGGAATTTTTCTTCTACGTGTCACCTGCAGCTGGACTGTGCAAACTAGACAAACTTTCAGAATATTTGAAAATTTGAATCAACAACGTGGAGGAATAGGTGTTTGATCAGGATCATCACAACAAGTCTAAAATACCCTGAGATGGAAGTTCACTATATGCCAGATGATTGTGAGCAGCCTTAACAGAACTATTATCCATGTAAACTAATTTGTTAGTATATAATTGGCAGATCTGCTGGAATAAAGGATTATGAATTCAGTGTTTCCAGCAAAAAAATATTTTCACAAGAAAATTTCAATTTTGTTTCTCTTGGACACTGTCCTAGAAAGTCTTGAACAATGCCACTGCTTGGGTTGTTATTTCTGTATTGTCATACGGAAACATATGCTGCTATGAACATAGAATATTTTTTTAATGTTCAGATCAGGAAAAGTAGATAATGATAGCAATGGAATGAAATAAAAATATGTATTTTGTTGCTTTTCTTAAAGGCTGTGGAATTTTTTGCTTTCTTTTAGACTCATCCAATTTGACATAGTTGTAAAAGTAAGAAACAAGGGCATGTGGCCTAGAGACGCTGAAACAAGGGAGCATCCTGCAGGGATAGAGATGTAGTAAATATGATTGGTGATTCAATAGCTATCATGCAGTAAAGTATCAGATTTTGGTTAATGACCATCCTTTTCCTTCTTGGTGAAGGGAATCACACAAAAGAAGTTTAAACCATGAGTTTTTTGCGTTTAGTTGATAATGATCTGTTTATTACTTAGGTGTGTATGAATGCACATGTATACACAGACATGTGTGTTTGCAAGGATACTCCACATGTGAACTTTGCTGTGTATGTGTCTGTTTTCCAGTGTCCTTTTACAAGAGGTTGGCCCTCTCTTCTTCCTTTGAGGGTAAATGCTGTGTACTTTGCTAAGTGTAACACTTGGTTATCTTTTTGTAGGCTCCGGTCTGGAAGCAGAAGAGCTAAATACAGGTTAACCATTTTTATTTTTTGTTCTTCAAAGACAAAAGAATTAAAGGTGATTTCCAAAAGATTCTGTCTAATCCCCTGTTATGTCTGAGATGCCAGATCTTCTCTCTGTGATCTTTTATTCATCGTGAAAATACCCTGGAGCAGTCTAAGTTTCTTCCTGTGGTCTCCAGGGTATCCTTGCTCCTTTGTACTTTATCTGTCTTGGCCCTGATTTGCCAGATGTGACAGTGGTTTTTGACTAATCTGAATGCATGTGCTTGACAAGCTGGCCAGAGACAAAGAGTAGGTGTGAAATACTCGACCCCTTCCTCCCAGTGAGAACTCTAGTTGCATTTATCTTGCATCCAGTTCTGGACATCTGATAAAACAATTTCGGCTTCAAACCTTTTGAATAATTTTAATAAAATTTTACTCAATCTTAAAAACGATGGGACAGAGACAAGGGAGGAGTGGGAGTGATGGAGTGATGCCCTCCTGTCAGTCTCCTTTTTTATTTTTTTTTTTTTTCAAAAATTATTACCCTGATTTAATGTCTGATAAGCAAATGAGGAATATGTGGTGGCCAATATGAATGACAAACCTCTGAATGCAAAATGTGACTGGTCATAGGGTAAGACTAACTAAAATTTGGGAAGGGGGTGAAATGGTGATGAGGCTGAAGGCTCTGGGGACCCTGCTGTGTTGTTGTCTTGCCTGCACTGTGGGAAGGGCAGGCTCAGCCTGCAGTGGTGCCCTGTGATTTCCAGAGCTGGGTTCTCCAGGCTGGGCTGTGCTCAGGATGGGTCAGCAGGATGAGACTCACAGACTGACAGGACCACAGAGCTGCAGGGGTGGGGAGTGAGCAGCTGCTAACAGGCAAAGGGGCAGCTTTTCATGGAAAACTGGAAAAAACTGGACATTGTGTTGCTACACGTTGCTTCCTAACAAGACATAGCATAGTTTCATTCTTCAGAAAATCTAGATAGGAGATGATAGAAAGTTGGGAGGGGGGATCAGCACCTGAAGCCTTGCAGCTGTACAGGAGCTTTATCCCCTTTTCTGATTGTTTGCTCAGTGCTACAGCTCCCCAAATTTAGTGTGTTACATTAAAAAGCTTCAGAGAAACTACCAAATGCCTTTGGAATGCATGAGCTCCTGGGTGCAGAACAGGAGCTCACAGCTGCCAGGCAGATGATGTGCCAGCTCTGCCAACCTTGTTCTTGCTGGACTGTGGGGCAGGGCAGGATGCCCTTCTGCTGTGGCATTTCTTACACTTAGTACCAGTTTGGGCATCTGCAATGTCAGGCTGAAGCTGGATTGCTTTATTCTGTTTTTTATGAGAAGTCCTTACACAACGTGTGTGTAGCCAGTTGCATTTTATAAATTGTGCAAGTACAATTTCAAATGTCACCTTGTACTAAGTACATTTTCTGGCTTTTTGTTTTAAATAAATTTTGAAGAAACACATCTGTCCATCAGAAGTATCTACTTATTTACATACACATTTATATCTTCCCTGAAAATATTTTTGATTTTTCAGGAATTTCACAGGTTTTTTTCAGTTGGCAAATGTTAATGTACAGACTTCTTTGTTAGACTGTTTGCCTTTCCGCTGAGAACTGATGAAGGAAAGATGGTGTCAGACACTGATTCATGATTGTATTCAGTAATTAGTTTGAAGAAGTTTTCATTGTACATATTTTTGTGACCAGCTGCTTTCAGAACTTAAAAGCAACAGAAGCTTAGTCTTGCCCCATGTTTTTAGATGACCCTTCCTACAGTTTTAATTTGGACTGATTTTTCCCTGGAGTGTTTGAGAGACTTAGCTGACCGTGCCATCCTCTATGGGCACTGCTGAAACAGCTAGGTGGCAATGTTCTTCTTGTTTCTTATCCTTGCACTAGCCCGTGATTGAGATGTTTATTAATAAAGAGTAATACCTCGTAGGTTTCATCAGAGAGTGAGGTTAATTAAAGTAGTTTTTCGGAAATAGTGATCAAATGGAGATTTGAGAATGAATATGTCTATAAAAGTATTTATGCTTGTTAGACACATACTAGTTAAGATAAAGCTAGAACTGACATCATAATAATCTTCCATTCCTTGAAGTAGGTCTGTCACATCTAAAAGGCAGAATATTTATGTATTTTAATATTTATGTATTTTTGTTAATATAGTAAAGATAAGTCCTAAATTTTTTTCTAGTAAAAAGTGTTTATTTCTTCCAGGCTAGTTTTCTGCTTGAGTAATGGTTGTAAACTGAAAAATGTTGCAGTTGTCTTCTCTTATGCTTTATTGTCTACATGTGGCTTTATTATATGGCAGTGCAGATCACTATTAGTATGGAATGCAGAAGAACAAGTCGTCATTACTTTTTATGTGTTGTCTTTGTTCCTCTTAAGTTGCCACTGGAAGCTCACTGGTTTTGTTGGTGATATGGGAAGTGGCTGCAAATGAAGATACAGGTTGGGTTTTTCTCCTTTATGTGTGTATGTTGTGCTTTAGTGGTGTTTTTCTTCAGAAGATGTTTTCAGTTCAGGTTTTGGTAAAACTCATCACTGCTGAAGGCAACGTAGAACTGTTGCTTTTCTGAATTCTTGTAGGTCTTATTTTACCAAATCTCCTACTCTGTAATGAGAGGATATGATCCAAATCTGTTGGGTTGGAAGGAATATGGGACATAATGCTTTCATATGTATTTACTGCAGCATAGGATAATTAGAACTGTGTCTTCATTTGTATACTTCAAGCTGTGGTTTCTCATGAAAGGTATTTCCTGAAACCATGTTCTAAACAGGCTTCTGTAGGTCAATTGTTTGTATTTAGAAACATGAGTACTAATGTTTTTGTAGTGATTATAGGAGGATGTGTGAAATACTCTCCTTCATCTTCATATATTAATGAGCATAGAGAAAGAAAAGGCGTTGTTCAAAGCAAAGTGATTTTTTTCTATTCTTGGACTAAAGAACTTTTTCTGTTAAAAAAAAAGAGCTTATTTTCTTTCTGTTGTTGGGCATCAGTTGTTTGAATTGTGATTATTAAAAAGAGCTGAGGCTTATGTTACTATTTGAAAGTAGTTAAATTGTTATTCTGATTCTAAACTTAACAGACTTTTTGAATTACTGCCTCTACTTATAAGATGTTAAATTTGATCTTTAAGTATTGGTTGAAACAGAAGGAGAAATGCATGTCAGGGCATGAAAACCAGTCCTAATTGTTGCAGGAGGATGCTGGAGCTCTGCAGACAGCTCCTGCTCCCTGTTGGGCCTGGAGTAGGAATCACAGTGGTGATGATGCCTCTGGATGATTCCTGGAGATGTTTTCCTTTGTGCTGTGCCATTTTGTTTGTTTGAAATCTTGAGTTACAAACCCAATTTTTTTGACCTTCTCAGTTAATCCAAAAGTTTCAAAACTATCAGAGTTAAAATGGAATTATTTCTGAACCTTTGAATCGAAACTGACTTCATCAGTGACCTTTTGTATTAAAAATGTGATTTGTTGTACTGTTTTTTGACTTTGCTTTCAAGTAGCTGTGTTTTGGATTCATGATGCTAACACAGAGGTGCTTTAGTTTCTGCTGAGCAGCACTTGCTCAGCGAGTGCTTTTTCTGACCCCCACCCCAGCATGAGGGGGCTGGGGGTGCACGAGGGGCTGGGAGGGGACACAGCCAGGACAGATAATCCCAGACTGGCCCAAGGGAGATCCCAGACCATGTGGTGTCATGCTCAGCAACATAAGCTGGAGAAAGGAGGAGGAAGGGGGCACATTTGGAGTGCTGGTGTTTGTCTTCCCGAGTCACCCTTAGGTGTGATGGAGCTCTGCTGCCCTGGGGATGCTGAGCACCTGCCTGCCCTGGGGAGGTGGGGAATCAATCCCTTGTGTAGCTTTGCCTCTTTGCATGGCTTTTGCTTATCAACTCTCTTCATCTCAACCCACATGTTTTCACACTTGTACCCTTCCAATGCTCTTCCTCGTCCCACTGAAGAAGAGTGTGTGATCAACTCTGCAAGGGCTGAGCTGCCTCTGGGGGTTAACCCACAGCATTTGTTTTGTCATGGGGTAATGGAATCTTTCTATTTATTTTTATTTAGAGATTAAATTAAGTCTTCAACCAGCAAATAGTCTTCCCTTCTGAGACCAGATGATTTCAGAGATGTGAATGTTTAATATTCTGCATTTCCATAGGTGTTTCTGGTCACAGTTGCAAGCCAGTGCCCTGGCTCCCACATTAAGTTCTAAGTATGTTCCAAGACTTTTATAGTAGGAGCAGTGATTTTTTTTCATAGAGGCAGGTGTTGCAACTTCCTTTCTAGCACCCATCCCTCCCCTTTAAGGCAGACAAGATATAAGACCAGGATTTAAATCTTTCTTCAATTACTGAACCATGTGTAATTTAAACTGGGCCTACACTGTCCCTCTTGTGAGTGTGTCACACCTAGTATGGCTTCTGCATGATTTTTCTCTCTTGAAATAAAATGGATGGAAAATTTTAATTTCCTTCTGCACTCAGATATAAAAAGATACCGTTATTGTTTCAGTTTATCAGTAGTGTTATAAAGACAAAGAGGATGATTTGTGTATTAACATTGTATGTAATTTAAAAGTACTGGGTGTGTATGGGCTTGTGTGATGACTTATAGCTTAATATTATAGTGCTCAGGGGAGATAAAACATGCATATGCATTGGGAAACTGCTTCCTCTGAGTGAAAGTTACAGTATTCCCTTGCACGTAACTTCATGCCTAGTTCTGAGTGATATTTGGAATATTTAACTCCTGTTAAATGTGAAAGAGTTAATGGGAAGGCACTTCTTTGAGAAGATTTAATTAGTCTATTCAAATATTACTACTAAACTTCTTTACTTGTGAATAGAATTGTTTTCCAGGCTGGACAAAGAAATTAATGGAAAACATGGGTTTGAAATGCATGATTTTTTTTCTTTTGGAAATGTTGGTCTGTTTCTGATTTTTCCTTTTCTTTTTTTTTTGTTTTCTCATGTGACCATAATGATTATTTTCAATTTATTTTTTTTTGTTTCGTACTGCTCCAGCAGTTGAAACAGTAATAGTTTCAGTACCCATGTATTGATTAAATCAGTGATCTATTTGGGCTTTATAGGATAAAAAAAATTAGATACTGTAACATTTATTCCACCTACTGTGCTTCTACTTTAGACAGTCTTACAAATATGGCATTTTGAAAAACAATGGGAGAGTTTTAGTTCTGGATATTGGAATCTTGGAATGTGCCTCCCATGTTTTACAGGAATTCTATCCCAGGACGCCACCCAGTGAATAAGTGTTGGCTGTCTCCTGATGCAGCAGGTCATTACTGGACTTGTGTCCCTGTAATAACAGCAGTTCCTTACAAATTATGTATTTCTTTTTGCATCTTACTAAGTTGCTTGTGTCCTTATAAATGTCTGTGTGTCAGAATTTTGCAGTTCAACTTTGAAAGCAGCTGTCATGGCATGAAGGTGACTTGCAGAATAATATGCCTTGTAGGGTGTGTGTGTGTTTTGTTTTGGGATTCTTGTGGGTTTGGTTTTTTTTTTTTTGTTTTGTTGGTTTAGTTTGGATTCGTTTTGTTGTTGGTTGGTTCATCTTTGTTGTTTTGGCTTTTTTAATCAGCAGCTGCTTAGAAACTGGAAATTTCTTTGAATTAGGCAGATTAAAATTCCATGTTGTATGGCCATGCTTGTTGCTTTAGTGTGTCTTCAAACTAGTGGGAAATCACAGTGCTGCTCTAAGTACATGTTAATACTGTTATATTCAGCACATCAATAACAAATACCCTTTGAAAATCACTATATTATGCAGCTGAAGATTTAGTTTTTACTTTGATATTCTTGAAACTGTTTGGTAAGTGGATTCTCTCCCAGCTGAAGAATCCAAAGGAGGAAAAATAAGTGCCTCTTTTTCTTTCTTCTTCCACATACTTGATTAGAACAGTCAGTCCTATTAAGGATGAAGATAGACCTGGTTAACTTATTTCTGCTATTCAGTCTGACAGTAAAAGAATAGGCTGTCATCGGGTTTTAAATTACCCAGAAACAAGCTCTTTTTTTTTTTTTCTTTTTTCCCAAATATGATTTGTTATTCCAATAGGCAAAGAAGAGTCTGTATTAAAACACAATCTGATGAGCCTCTTAGCAAAAAGCATATTTGAATAAAAGTACATTTTATGTGTGACTACTCTATGAATGTATTGATAGTGCATAAGAAGGTGCAGTGAAGTTCACCTTACTTCTACCCCTTTCTTAGTAAGAGGAAGGCTGTGTAGAATTGATGATGTTTGCATGTTTTGTTGTAATGCTGTTTGTGCCCTGGGAAGCAAGAAAGGGTTTCCATCCAGAGCCCCAGGGCAAGGTTTCTGATACAGGTCCTGCTAAATCAAACCTTAAAGTTAAGCACAAGTGAACTTGTACTCCTGTGGCCACAGGGAGTGAATTTGTGCTCTGTAGTACCGGCAGCATTGCTGCAAATACAGACACGTGGAAAGCAATTTCTCAGTTGCACTCTGGCAAAGCAGGGAAGGCTGTGAGTGAATCTGCTGTCACTGGTCATGGCAGAGGAACAGCCCTTCCCAAAAGGTTTGGTTGGCTCAGATTACCAGATCATCCAATTGATAAACAGTGAATGGACTGAAGACACTTGTGTGGTAGGAGGAGGCCCTGGTATACTCTCTTTGTGGGTTTCATAGCAAGGTTATATATAAAATATTAAGCACATAAACTGAGGCAGTGCAAGGAGGTTAGATGAAATCAGTTTTTTGCTTTCTTTTTAAAGGTTTGCACTAAATCCAGTCCTGAGGTGTGTTCACTTCAAGCCACCAATATCAGTGTTCCAAGTAACTCTAGTTAAAATACAGCAAGTCAAATCTAAAGTTGCAGCAGTGAGTTTCCTTTTTTTTTTTTTTTTTTGACTGTTTATTATTGTGGAAAAACATGCTGTATTTGGTTCCTTCTTTATTTTTTCTGTAATTCTATAGAGGGAAGAAAAAATATTTAATAAATGTATGCTAAATCTACTTTACCTCTGTTGGTACTGGTTTGCTACATTTGCTGCCAGATGAGGTTTCAGTAGTAGGTTTCAGAATAACTTTTAAAATGCTTCAACTGCATTAAAAAGCTAATTGTTTTCAAAATGTTGGATCCAGCACCTTCTGTACGTCAGTAGAAAATGATGGATTATCATATTGGGCAGTAATTTCTGTGCATACAGAGAAGTTCTAGAAATTCTAGAGAAGAGAATGTTAAGATGACACAGCGTTTTTTCAGTTTGGGTTTATTTTTGGGTTTGTTTGTCTGTTTTTTGTTTGTTTGTTTTTAACTTCTAGGACCAATATACTCAAAAGTGCTAGGACTTACTTTAAAATCTTTTCTCCAACGTATTTCTTGCATTGCAACATTCTTTAAACATTACAGTCTGATAACTGTGTGAGCCTTAAATCTGGTGATGTATTTGAGTGCACATTCTTGTAAGCCATGAATCAGAGCATTATGTCTTTCCTCATCAAATGAATATTTTGTCTAATTGCTTTTATTAATGTTTAGGAGTAAATAACCTCAGGGTGAGTTTTAGTTTTGGAAATCTGTTATTTCTAGAAAGCTTGGAAGATAGGTCTCTGGGTATTTTAGAGAGGTAATATATTTATATGTAGTTATTATTGTATGTTACTTGTTTGGCTGAATGTTTTTACTTAATATATCTGAGTGCTTATGAAAATGAAGAGCTAATAGCATTAACAAGAGCCTGGCATGGTGTTTCCAGGCCATCTTTCCAAGCTTCTGGATTCTCTGCTGCGTGTGGTCCTCAGCCCAAGCCAACTTGCCCTGTGCGAGTTGTAGCTTCTCTTGGAGCACATATTGCTAATCATCCTGAATGCAGCCAAATTAAATGGTGTATTTTTAATGAGGAAAAGAGTTTGGATTCCTATCCATATGCTTCAACTGATGTCAAATCCTACTTTGAGCAGATGCTGACCTGTATATTACCAAGGGATAAGGGCTAATTATTCTTGAAAAAATTTCCAATTTTGGCCACCTATAAGCAATGTTTTTATGTTTCCAGGGGTATAGATCAATATAACATACCTGCTAAATTTGTCTTAGGATGTCTCAGGCTTAAAATTCCAATACTTGGAATGCATGCTATTGAAAAGAAGAGAAAATGAAAGGTTCTTAGAATATTTGCACTTCATTCATCTTTACCGTCTTGTATTTCTGCCAGAGATTAATCACCAGGAAGATAATTGTGCTTTCTGCTTAAAAATGTATGTAGTCTTTTTTTCTAGGAGCTTATCTTCCAGCTCTTAGCTGGCCATTCCCTGTGCAGTAGTCCCAACTGGTGCAATCTGGCATCAGTGACTGGGAGAGCTGGTAGCACTGACTGTTATCAACACAGGGCTTTCTCCACAGATGGCCATATCCTCTTTCCTGCACTCCTTTGGGTTAAAATGTGTAAATGTAAATCATGCATGGTTAGGATTATTCTTTAGAGTGCCTGTAAGTAACTCTTATGTATAAAACAGTTAAGAGCTTGAGACATTTATGTGGAAAGGATATATGTAATAATTTCCTGTCTTCTCTCTGTAATTTTTTTATATCTTTTTTTTTTCCCTTTAGGTAAAATTATTCTGTAAAACGTGTACCTGTACAAAGTATATCATAGAAGAAGTGCAAAAGGCTAAATAGGTGATCATTAATTATTCAAGATGGTAGAACATCTGGCCTGTAACAAATAGTGTTTTATTTCATATAAATTTTGGGTGTAAGCTTTGTTTTAAAGACCCAGTCTGCTTTTCTGAAAGGGCACATATGGCTCAGTCAGAGTTCACAGATAAAGATAGTACAACATTAGGGCTTTAGCTGGCAATGTTGATAGTACCAGTAATATGGATAAAGCCTGTCATACAGATCCTGTAACACTCATAATCTGAGAAAACGTAGAAATCAAACTTGTAGAACTGAATTAGGGATGTGTGGGTATTAAAATCTTCTATTCCCTCCATTTAAACACAGACCATCTGTTGTTTCCAGATGTACCTCTTCCTGCAGCAGGACTGGGAATGCTGTTACAGCATTAACAGATCTTTTCCTCATTTTTTTCCCCCTCCTTGTTCTGTAGTGCCATTCCCAGAAGCTGCAAACCACCTACCCCTGGTGTTGTTCCAATGACAGTGCTCTGTGTGAGGGTGTAACCTTTTCTCTGTGGGTAACTGTTGTGGGTGGCACAAATACCTTAAGACAGAGAGTGTAATATTTTGAATGCTCCAGTGATATATTTCAAACAATGTATATTACAACACCTTATAAACAATGTATATTGCACCACCTTAATCTGCTGCTGTCTGTAAAGCAATGGGCTGTCACCTCCCTCTAGACCACTGCTTGCCTCATTAATATCGCTGGAACAAATTATCACTTCACAGCCCAGAAATCTTCTGTAGCAGTTGTGGTGATTGATGTAACAAGGCTAAAAAATAATGATGAAATGCATGTTCCAGAAGACAGACTCAAATGGCAGGATCTTCAAAGGCAATTAAATGCAACACAGGAGGAGTCTTCCTGGAATAATATATTTCCAAATAAATGGCAAGATAACTATGGTATTTTATTGTTATTATACATAAACTAGTTTTGTGTGCAGTAATTATCTGTGAAGACTAAGCATAGAGGCATGAAAAAAAAAAATAGGGTTTAGTATGTTTTAAATATGTGGACAGATGAAAGTGAATTGAAGTGAGAAATACTGTCACTGAATATATCTAATTTTCCTCTGAATTCATAGAATCAGAGAATGGCCTGCATTGGAAGGGACCTTAAAGGCCATCTACTTCCACACCCCCATGCCATGGGTGGGGACACCTTCCACTAGACCAGGGTGCTCAGAGCCCCCTCCAACTTGGCCTTGGACACTTCCAGGGATGGGGCATCTGCCACTTCTCTGGGCAGCCTGTGCCAAGGCCTCACCACCCTCACAGTAAAGAATTTCTGTCTAAAATCTCATCTAAACCTTCTCTCACTCAGATTGAAGCCCCTTGTACTATCACTGCCCATGTAAAATAGTCCTTCTGCATCTTTCTTGCAGGCTCCCTTCAGTACTGGAAGGCCAGAATTAGGTCACCCCAGAGCCTTCTCTTCTCCAGGCTGAACAATCCCAATTACAAACTTCATTACACATAGGTACTTTAGAATTTATGTTTAAATAAATCATGCTGGTGCTTTTGAGCTTCTATTTCATAACGACCTATGTGGAGCTGATAAAAATTCAGCTGTCTAATATAAAGCTGAACTGTTAGCAAATAATTAGGTGATTTCATTGACTTAAATTAACTTTCTGGCTTTTGAATCGAAATGCAGTTGTAAGTAGTAAACCTTGTGTACCAAAGTGTTCTGATATTCCTGCAACTCAGGTCAAACCTTAAATGCACTCATATAAGTAACTCTATGCATGTGAACTCACAGATTACTCTTTGATGATAACTCTGAGGTGGAGCCTGTAGTTTTGCCTCCTGTGATTTCACAGATTTCAGAGGAGCTCTTCATGTAAATAAGAACTACAAGACTGGGCACTTTCCCTTCTTTCTACTTGCTATGACTTTTTCCTACAGGAAACGTAATTTCTTGACTCTTCTCCGGTGTGCCAGAGTGCCTTTAATATTGCACTCGCTTTGAGCTCAGTTTAAGGCAGGCAGGAGTATGTTATTGAACTGGGAATATTGCACTTCTTGGACTTGTCTTGAAAATCAGGTGTCTCTTTGCTGTCCCACTTGTAGCTGTGCAGTGAAATCCTGAGTGCCTGTGACACTGCAGTGTGTGTGTCTGGTGGGACAGCCTTTCTATCTAGGTCATCTCTACAGTTCTGCCTTCTCAGAGCTCCTGGGAAGGAAACAGCAACATGTGGAGTCTGGTAGAATTCCACGCAACTTATTTTTTTATTTAATAGTCAATAATTGGTTTAATCAAGGTTTGTCAAGTTTTATTTTTTGTGTGTGTGTTGTAGAACTGATGTGAAACTGTCACTTCTCTTCATAGAAGTGCTAAAAGTATATTAATAGTTTTAAGATGTGTTTTATACCATGCTTTCCAGAATTACGAGATGTGTGGTTAGAAAATTTGAGGGGAGGAAGAGCATTCTCTTGACCGATTTCTAATTAAAATTCAGATTAGGAGTTTTATATTCTTATATTGACCATTTTAGCAGACAAAAAACTGTTTTTCTTACGTAAACCAAGGGCAAATTCTCTGTTGTGGTTTCCACATATAGATCAGTTTCTCCCCCAGCACCAGTGGACACATACATATTAATTGAATTACATTTCCCAGAGGTTTTATGTTCTTTCTTTTAAATTCTAATAGAACAGACTGTTATGAATGGATTGAAATTTTAAGCTAAAAAAAAAACCAAACCCAAAACTTAATGTACCAGTCATGTTCATGAGTTCTCTGTCACTTAATTTTAGAGAAAGCGGAATGCACTGAGAATCAGTGGTGTACTGAAAAATGAAATTACCTTCAAGTTTTCAAGCTCAATGTTTGGAAAACATTTTGAAGTGTGAGATATTAAACATGAGATACTCTGAACTCTAGAGGAGCAAAAAGAACATAGTTGGGGTAAAAATAGCTGCTATAGATTGAAGATGTTATTATAAAAGCATTAATAAATGACGGGACATGGTGTATTCAGCTGTGCTAACGTGAGCAGGCTTGATATTCATGTTGTGTCTGACAATTGGCCTGTTTGTTTTACACTTGGATTTGGATACAAATGTTGATATGATACCAAAAGGTAGATTTTTTCATTTTTATGGGCATTAGTGTAATTTGATAACGGAGCTCCACATTTCTGATAACTTGAAATGCTGTAAAATCCAAAATTACTACAAGAAATCAGCCACTGTATTTTAGTAGCCCTGATTCTGCAAAGAAATGTGGAGTCACTGAAGCAAGAATCTGTCTGTGCAGATCTTTGTGCCACCAGGGTCAGAGGGAATAGTTTCAAATCAATTAAAAGGTTCACTCTGACTTTGGTGCCCCTGAGGTCATGTTGCACGGAAACAGGAGAAGATAAGTGGTGGTTGTGTCTTCCAGTGTATAGTCACCAAAAGAAAGTGGTTTCTGTGGCCTTCATGTAAACAATACAGTAATTCTGGGGCAGCTGAGAAAGGATCTCCCCTCCTGTTGGGGGGGGCAAGTGTTCGACTAAAAGTTGTGACAGAAGGGTGGGATTGACCCACTCCTGTCATGGTGGTTTCAGATTTAGTGCCAGGGATTTGGTGCTTTTTTAATGTTCCTAGTGCTGATCAAGAACTCCCTACACAAGAGGAATGTGTAATTTTCTGAAGTTATAACTGTCCAGAAAATTACAAGGGTGAATTTTCCATCTATCTATGGCTGTTTCATTACTCAGTTAAGAATAATATTAATATTTAAACATCTGACTAAATTTAGATTGTTCTATGGAGAGTTATGGACTTCTTGGTTTTGGGGGAATGTAAGCCATCTGTTGCCTTGAAGCAGAGAGATTTAGTAATCAAGTGCAACAGTAAGAAGGAATTTATCTAGAGAGGCTATTAATTAACAAACTTGGATAAGGTTCAGCATTTAAAAGTCAAATCACTTCTGACAAATTGGTTGGACAGTTAGATTTTTGAGTTAGTATTGTATTAGGCATTTTGTATGTTGTCTGCATTCCTACTCTAGAAAAGAATATCTAGATGAAAAATATATCACAAATAATAATATACTCTCTTATTTTCAGGGGGAAAAAAAGAAACTTAACTACATGCAAGTAGGTGAAGTTACCTGAGAAAATTCAGCTCAGGCAATTAATTTATTTCATAAGTTTGACTTGCTTTCTACTGTCTTAAGCAGAACTCTTAAAATGAAGGCAGATACCACCCCTTAGATTTAAAACAGTAATTTTGTTCCTCACTTACTTTATTCCTCCTTGTGTAAAAATAACCTGTAAAGGTTAAAGTATCCAATTGTCATTGCTGCATGAAATCCCTGCTGAATTGCTGCCTTTGCAGAGGGCCCCTGCAGCCCATATTCTGTTGTGTTTGGGGTTACTGGAGGCCAAATGGGTTGGAAGCCTCGAGATCCTCTCCATTGCTGACTTTTTCTATTAGTGTTCAAATGAGCAGAAAGGTGTTTGTGGCTTAGCATAGATATCAATAAAAAATATTCTTGAGCTCGTTTTTCTGTGTCTGATAACAATTTCTTAGAAAGAGGGAATTGTTGTGAAGACCTCAGTGCCATTTTGTGACCTGTGGAGTTGTTAATGTTAGCTCTTGGTGACCAAGTGTGCTCATAGCTTGTTAGGAGTCCTGTGACAGTAGTTGGGGCAGGTTGCTGAACTACCTCTGTTTTGCTTAGGAAATAATACCAAAGAAAAGGTCAGAACAAAACCCATTTATCCTCTGAAAGCCATTGCATGCTTTTAACATTTCATCCCATGTTCTGGTCCTGAAATCCTTTCCTCTCTGGACTTTCCTGACTTAAGCCTCCTCTGGATCATCTGCTTGTCCATAATCCTTTCTTGCTTATCTTCCCTCCTCTTACCTTTACAGATGAATTTTCCCTGTTTTCCCTAAATTTCTGGTGCTGCTCTCTTGCCCACTTCTCTTTATACAGCTATTCTCTGGGCAGTCATGACCGTAAGAGTTCAGCAGTTGTTTGGTTTGGCATTTTTTTGTTTGGTTTGGTTTTTCTTTCTCTCTGCTGTTGCTCTGCCTGAAGGAATCTGGCAAGGTTTGATAGCTTGAACTCAGTGCTGCAGCAGGCCCATTTCTATGACTTCTGGTTGACCCAAACTGGCAAAGTGAATGTGCTTTTTGTAATTACATTTTCAGATAAAATCTCTCCTCTGACAGAAGAGTTAAATCTCTTAATCTTGTTCTGTCATTCTTGACTGTGGTGGCCATTGCCTCTAGTCTTCCCTAAACACATTCCCTATATAACTACTGAAAACTGTGCTGTGAAAACTGGATTTCTGGCTTGTCATTTCAACTCACTTTCTCTGCCTTATCATAAATAAAGTCGTTACCTTTTCTTGGAGATCTGTGGGCTGCTTCCTCATTTTGTAGCCTAAAAGACGACAAAATTTCTGGCCAAGTCAGCCTGTGCCAGACATTGTCTAGTAAAGTGATTGGATCACCTTTGTCTCATTTATTCAGCACAAAGATTGCCCATAAATGTCTGCCAAGATCATCATTCTCAAGTGCTCGTGTAGAACTCTGCATTTGTAGTATCTATGGAATGTTTAACATCAGTCACTTCAGTTTGTGCTCTGAGACTGCCTTTTAACTAGGACTGTCTCATTATTTTTCTTTTCCCATCTGTTTGCTGTATTCATCTGTTCTCTCCTGCCTCTTTCTTGATTTGTAAGCTGTTTGATACAAATCACTTTTGTTTTGTATTTGGGCAGTGCCTGCTAGAATAGGAGTCTGCAAAATCTTTTGAAGTAAGTGATGTCTCTAAGGAAAAGTTAATGCTGTTTGAAGCACTTTAAGCTACCTATAAAGGGTGTTTCAAGGGAGCACATGGAAAAGCTGTTCCCTGTACTTCTTTTCCTTCTTGTCTTTTGCCCCTTCGCTCAGCTTTTATGCTTGATAAAGTTTTTTGGAGCTTAGGGACACGTCAGAGCACAAAACTCCTGTGAGTGGCACAGGAGCCTCCAAAGTTGTTTCTAATTTTATGTGGCAACAAAATGATAGTGAAACATTGATCTCCTCAGCAACACTCATTTAAGAGTTTTGAACTAACCTCTAATTGTTCAGATATTACACACAAATTTACTCCATTCAAAAACATGGATAATTGTGTTGAAGTAGCATTTATAATTAAATAACTAACATCAAACTTCTGAGTAGCTGAACTCGATGTTAGGGCTGCTGTCCAAGGTGCTGTTTCTGACCTCATTGCCCTCTCTGGGCCTGCAATTGGTGTCGGAGCAAAAGTGCCTTTCACTTTGAGTTATGTTTTATAGTAAATCCTTTTAATGAACATCTCTTACTAAATTAAATGGAAATTGAAATTTTCCATGTTTCACTTTTCATTAAGAAGTAATAGAGGAGGAGCTCCAACTCCTTCCCCAGCTCTGCTGCCCTTTGCTGGACATGTTCAAGCACCTCAATGTCTTGTGTTGTAGAGAGGGCTCTGAGCTGAACACAGGATCCAAGGTGGGAGAAAACTTAAAGTGCATCTTAAGGTGTATCTTAAAAGGAGGAGACTAGGAAAAAATGATTATGAAGTGAGAACTTTGAAGGCACTACCATATCTGATTATCTTATATTAGTGGAAGAGATTGAGCTATAGGAATGGTTTTAAAAGAGTTGGAGGGTGTAGGAGGGAGAAAAATTTATTTGTCATGCCTCTAGAACTGAAATGGTGTCTGGGGTTGTGTGTTTGATGTTGAGCGAAGCTGCAGCTAAAATACTTGTAGTGTTTTAAACCATTTCCTGCAGTGCTTAGTGTTTCTTGTTATCTGCCTTCTCAAGCTGAATTTTTACATATGTGATAAACTGTATTGAAGAGAGGGTGAAAATAGCTTCGAGTTCTTCTCTTCCATTCATCTCTGCACTCAAATGGAGAAAGATAAATGCATGTGTTACACTCCCCTTCTCTTCCAGCAGCACTGAGCATTTAGGCACAGCTCTCAGCCTTGCCGAGCTCTTCCCTGAGTTTTGGAGAATGTGTATTTTTCACTCAGGCTGCTGGAGAGGACTAAGGTGGTGCCACACATCTGGAAGGTACAATATGACAGTGTGGAAATACTTGGCATCGGCTACACAATAGGCTTTTATCCTTAACTGTGAATTTTTGATGCTTAAACCAGATATTTAGCTCTTTGAGTTTTATTTCTATCACTCATTAAGACTGACATTACACAACACATTTATCTCTCAGCTGCCTTCTGCCATATGGTGCTGTGGGGTTTACTATTCAACTTGCCAGATCGATGGTGAGAAATGAAGCAAAAAAGTTGCTTGAATGTGTTTCATTAAGGAGGTAAGTGGTATAAGATGTGAATGAGAACTCCTCTTCTGCTGGAATTCAAAGAAATACCCCCTTCACACACATCATCTTGTTCTGACTCCTTCATCAGCCAAAGTGACTTTGCAAAGAAGCAATTCTGTCGCATGTCTAAATCCCAGCAGGAGCCTTTAGAACTTCTATTCAGTGTCAGTTATTAGGTATCCTGCTTTTAAGGACTGCTGCATTTGTAGTAGTGGATTAGAATTTTTTGGATCAATTGTGTTGAAATCTGCCAAATACACTCCCTCCCCCCCAAAATATTAATGGAAATACAAAATAAAGGCAATATTTTCCAAGTCCAAATGCAAATGAGATTTGGAAAAGTTATGGTAGGGTGAACAGAAATGCAGAGAGCTGTGGTTCCTCCAAGATGAGGATTCTTTCTCCTGAGGTTGCCCAGCTGATGTGTTGATAGCCCCATAACCTTACAGTCAGGGCTCAACTTTTTGTCTGATTTGCTCTCCTGGAAGAGGGTGTTAATTTGGCTACAGGTGTTTTTCTTATGTGTAAATGTTGGTTACAATTTTACAGAGATTAAAATGTTGCCCTCTTGCCCTTCTCCAGGTTCTAATAATACATTTAATTAGGAAGTCCTAGAGCTTCATTGAACTGTTAACAACTTGCCCACCTAAATATAAGGGGGGCTAAAGAAGCTCTTGGCTGGCTGCTGAGGCAGCTGTTTGCATTTGGAGTGTGAGGAGCCTGCCCAGTGCCCTGCACTTCCCACAGACTGTTCCTTCAGGACAGGTTACATGTTCCAGTTTGGAGTCATTTACTTGGCAACTATTAATTGGCTCTTATGAGGCCGGTCAGTCATTCTGGGGGTTTGAAGTTGGTTATGAAAAGACATCCCTGTTAACCCTGCCTAAATTTATGTTTAATGTGCTGTGTTTGTACCTGTAAAGCCTCCCTGGCCCCTGTTACCTCATAGTCCTTTGTACAGGATGCCTTCAACCATCCAAAGTATAGGAAATGGAGAACACATAAGGTGTTGCCTTTATAACAAAAAGATGATAATTATCGTATTGAGAACAATTTTTAACTTCAAATATCTTTTATTTTAAAAAAATTACTTATAGGTGCTCTGAGCAATGGAGTATACAGTTTTGCATTTAATGTTCTTGTTCCCTATCAGTTTATTATGCAAAATGATCGATCATACTCTCATACATGATTAGTCACTTTTTCTTAAATATCTTTGCAAGTCAGTAGTGGTTTTTTTCTCATTTAGTTTCATGTTAATTTATAGCAGCATGTTTCCAAATCTTCTAGAATCAAAATTTAAGGATTGTTTATTATATTAATATTCCTTTCTACTGGAATTGACTGGTCTTTTAAAAATTCAGAGATGATATGACAGTATTGTCACCAAGGCCTGCAGTTGGACATCCTGCTGTCTAAAGATGTAGTTAATAATTTTTATTCAGAATAATCAATCTTTGACCGGTACATTTTTTGATCCGTTTAATTATTGATAGTATTTTCAACTAGCAGGCTGGTAGGCTGGAATTTTCATAAGTTTTTTATGTTAGCTTAGTAGAGGGAGCAGTGTGGAGTCAATACCAAATGGTTTTGAAAATCTCCCACACAAAGTCTTTCTACTCCCAGTACTTCAGTGGGCTGGATGGGGCGGGGAGGAGGTGACCCTGCAAGGAAGGACAGATGGAAGGGCTGAGTTTATCCTTCCTGGCAACAACTGCTCCTGGGCCTGGAGATGTTGGGGGATCCTGGGAGCGTCAAAAATTGGCTAAGGGTTTTTTCCTTATTGCTTGATTTATATATTTTAAAATGTTCTAGGAATGTTTCCTTAAGTGGTTGACACCTTTTCTGTAGGAAGTTGGTTGTTTATTAGCAACTAGCTGCCTTAATGTCTGAGGTGGGTGTTCCCATTACCTTATAAACAAACATCCTGTAGCTATGTGATTGTTTATCTGTAGGAGTCATTCTGTAAAACCTAAATGCAGATAGTAGTTTTCTTTTAAAAATAATAAATGCTAAATTTATCACTATAGCCTTTTCAGTTGAAGCATTTCTTGCAAATACCTAAATCCATTAATATCTAAAATACCTAAATCCAAATGTCTAAATCCTCTGCCCTAATCACCATGCAGATGTAAGGAGGTTGGCAGCTGCTGCTCCCCACCAGGGCTCCCCTTGAACTGCTGCAAGGAGATTGTGGCCGTGGACAGGCGGTGGCTTTGGCTGGCCTTTGGCTGCAGAGCTGTTTGCAGAGGAGCCAGGTCCTGTTTGCTCCATTCCCCTGTCACTGAGTGCTGTGGACAGGCCCTCTGCACAGGGAGCTGACCTGAGAGATCACTTCATTACAGGAGTCACGTTCACAGAGCTAACACCCTTCTATGCCCCATTGGTGCCTACACTTCAAATTAGAGATAGCTTTTAATGCAGGCGTCTGTCCATTTGCTCACTGGGACTTAAGACTGGGAGTTAACACTTCAGGCACTGTCTTGACTTTGCATATACTGATTAAACAGCAGTGCTGTGAATGGAAGAAGGGTCATCTAAATCCCAGTCTCATTGCTGTTTTATCCTTAGCCTCACACCTGAGTTAAATTTGAGTAGTTGGGCTAGAGCTGAAAGACCTGGTTGCCTTTTTCCAGGTAGCCTTAACAGAAAAACTTACTGAGTGCACTGAATTAATTGTGCTTTTGTAAAGTAGCTAACACTGTGTATGCCTTGATCAAAACACTGCACTGGAAAATTTAATGTAGCTGTTATTTGGGGAAAAGGATCATAGGTGTTTTTCACATTTTAGAAATGTGTGTGTGTTACATCAGTATGAGAATGGTGATGGGAAACAGCATTTGTTAATCAGGATGTGTTTCAGCCTTTGTCTCTTCCCTTTAGTGAGGCAGTTGCCTAAGAATACAAGAATTAGGAATTAGTCAGCTTCTGAGTAATATAATAATACAATGCAATCTGTGAATGTCAAAATTTGTTCAAAAACTTAAAAAGAAGGAGAAGTAAATGCAAACAAAGGATAGACATGGGCTCAAAGACAGCCCTGTGGGTGAAGGCTGTGATTATGATTTCAAGGAATTCTTTGTTATATGCCTGAATCTTAGTTGGATGTGTCTGAAGAGTCAGAAGAGGATTGAAGGAAAGTTACAAGGCGAACAGTGTTTGTATGTTCCTAAGTGGAATTGTATTAATGAGAAATCGATCCACCCAGCCCGGTTACAGCCGACCAATTCTGTTTCTGCTATTAAGGGATGATACATCAGTAGTTTGCTTATTAACCAGTTGAGTATTTTCAAAGTAATTGAAAAGCCAAGATAAATTATTTCTGCAATCAAAATTTTACCCAATTCTTCCCTTCCTTCCTTTAAATTTAAGCTTGAGTTATGGGGGTTTTTATTACAATAGATTATAGTGGGATTTAATATGAAATAGGATACTCAAATTTCTTGTCATTGTGCCATTTCTGGGGAAATTATGTTCCCAAACAATAATGCTTTGATTGCTTTTATCTGTTTTTTGGGGGGCAGTCTGTACCTTGCTAACTGTGCAATAGGCCTACAATTTGTCTCCCACCCTTTGGGTGTTTTCTCTCTACCTTAGCAGAGGATGGGGTCCTAAAAAGCTGATGCTGGGAAGAAGTCATAGAAGGGGCTGCTGTTGGCAGTAGTAGTTGTTTTGACTTCCACACACACACATCCACATTTTCTCCAGCCTTTCTCCTAGTTTTTAATGTTCAGAAGAATATAAAGAAATCATTTACTTCCATCTGGCCATGTGTTTCAGTGAATTTCAGTAATCAAAAAACAAGCAGAACTTATGCAGAAGTTATCTGCCCTCATCTTTGCAGTGTGTTTGTTCTGGACAGACTAAAAAGTTGTTGCTTGGTGTAAAAACCAAACAAATAATCCCTCCATCCCAGAATGCAATACATTTCTGTAAATATGTTTGTAGTTTATAGCAATACTGGCCTGAATCATTTTCAAGAGAATTAGTGGACATTGCAGTCATGATTCTTGTGATGATAAAAAATATGCTAAGGAAATTCTCTTGGAGCACAAGCTGAAGTTGTGGGATGTTAACTTTGTGGGCTTTTATACCTGATGCTAGACACACATTAAATAGCATGTGTTTTGTTAGTAATACATGCCTAATTGCTGGAGACAAATGAAAATATTGGGAGCAGAGGCAGAGGAAAATATTTTGTTCCTTTCTCACCCAAACATACTTTTAAATTAATTGTAAATGCAGCTTTGTCTTTGAATTTCATAAATTTTTTTTTTGAATGCTAAAAGCAGGGTCCTAACATTTAAAAAGTCCTTGCCTGACTAAATTCTACATTTTCATTTTACTCTTTACATGTAGGTTCTAAGCCAGACAGTTCTGTGTTTATTGGCTCTCATTGCTGTATGAAAACAGCTCCAAATTTCTCCCCACCCAGACTCATGTAGCTGTCACAGGCTGATGTGATCAACCTCTGGGATTGACAAAAAGAGTTCAGGAGGCTGGTCAGGTTTGGAAAGTTTTCTTTTTATTAGAGTGTGCCAACCTTGCCACAGACAAGACACAGCAGGACTTGCTGCAATTTTCAGCCAGATGAGGATTCTTGGAGGGGCGACAACAGGGATGTTTATGTTTACGTTTACTGAACTTATTTTGAATATTTTAGTCTTTTGTTTATTCATTGAAAGGTTTGGGAGGTTCTTTTATCATCAGTTAATTGTCAAAGCCAAATGAATCTTTGATAGAATACTGGTATGTGTTAAATGGAAGCAATTGATCTACCATTTTCAGGCGTGCTTCCATGTTGTTTGTTTTATTTGAAGATTACTTTGTAGTCTTGTTCAAAGACCACCTGCTTATCAGGACGTAAATTGCAAAGTTTTTCTCATTTTTATACTGGCACCACAATAAAAATGTCTGCAGCTATTGCAAACCATACACAACAGTACTGAGATTTCTAGTTACCACTGAGTAAAAGATATCATGACTGGTAAATTTTTGTTTTGATTGATTAATAATACATAGTCTATACCAGGTCTTTCAACCTAATTAGATAAGCAAGTAATTTATTTTAGGGGAAAATAATATCTTCTATTTGCAGATATTACACATGTAGAATGAGCTATACTCTTCATTTGGGCCACTGGGAAGCTGAAGGTTTGGTAAACAGGACTGGGCACAGCAGCCAGTAACAACCTTGGAGTCCAGAATACTGTGCTAACAGCATGTCAGCTATAGAGAAGTTGTAACTTAAGTTTTTTTCTGGTCCTGGAAGCTAAAGGGAAATTTAATATGATGATTTTTAGAAGGAAGATTTATCATTTTTTTCTGTCCTGCTGCAAAGATGCCAATTTATGGTATTCATAGATCTATAATATGTAAGAGATTTTTCCTTGAAAACGGTTTGAATTTGTACAAAACCAAAGCCATAATTTTAATCTTTTATAGACCTTTTTTTACATAGAAAGCAGAGGTTTTCCATTTGGTTTACCCCTAGGTATGAATTGTCACAACAGTAATCTACGCATATGTTTGCTTTTTTGTTGATTATTCGTAAACTGTCAGGATATTTTCTGATATACCAATAAAAAATATAATAGGGTAAATTTTATTTCCCTTTTATATTCATAGTTACAAGGAATTAACAAACTGGAAAATCTTGATTATTTTTTATTTCTTTGCTTAACATTTTAATAAGGCCTTTGCAGTTTATTAAAATTCAACACTGTATTAAAATGTATTATTCCACTGTGTTCCAAGGATCAGTGTCAAGAAGATTTAGTAGTTTTACTCTTCAGGGCTTCCTGGCATAATCTTACTTTCTTATTAGAAACAAATCTGATGTGGTATTTTCTTTCCAGCAGGCTTTGTCTTCAGAGGCCTGCAGTGTTGTTATTTATCCCATTACCTTTTATTTTTCCTCATTGTACTGATCTCTTCCCTCCATCCCGGTTGGCTCCCTGTCTTAGCCGAGGGTTCTTTCTGAGAACGACAAGTGGTTGGGTCCTTGCACTGAACAGTGGAGTTCCAGGCAATTTGCCAACAATATCCAAAGTAACCTTTCTCCATGTCATAGGTCCTGGTACAGGGGAAATATGGAACCACAGGTGGGCATTTGCTAGCAAATCTGAGGTGTGATATTGACCTCTTCTGCATCATTCTCAAATAGGTTTTCATCTTTATGGAAGGTTTCTGTCATGAAACTCACAACTTTCATATTCAGAGAGATGAGTGTGGTGGCACTGTAACGCATGGAGTAAGTAATCACCCATGAGAATTACCAATTAGCTGCACTGAGACACTTAAGATGGAGTATTGAAACAGAGGAAAAATGCCCAGCACTTCCCTGCTGCTGACATGCAGGTGAAGGCAAATTAAATGTGAAGTTCTACTGTGTGTGTCAAGTGCTCTCCAGCACCACGGCTGGAGGCAGATTAGCGACAGAATCCACTGGTGACCATTGTCATCCCAAACTGAAAACAAACCCAGCCTCTGTGAATATAAAGATGCTTTCCTTTCCCAGAAAAATCTAGGGCACTAGTGCTTATTTTCTATTACTGGTTAGTAAACCGTGAGCTCTGGTTTGTTTGGTTAGAGTGTTTTTTTTGTTTGGTTTTATTTAGTGATGTTGGATCGCATGGGACTTAGTCACTAGGTCTGACATGTTCTCTAGCTGACAAGCTCTGACCAGTTGCAAAGATAACTCATGATTCCTGTGTTAGGGCCACTGCCTTTTGATTCTAGACAAATTTGGGGGTTGCTTTGTGTTTGGTTTTATTGTATGCAGTCCCAGTTACAGGTACATGGTTGTTGTATTTGAACTTAATAAGTGAGTCCCAGAAATGCTGAGACCGATAAACTTGCTAAGGCCGATAAACTGATCAGTCCTTGAACATTGACGAGTGGGAAGCTGAGACCCACCTGGGATAGTCTGTCTTGAGTTCTTGATTTTTTTGTCAGGTTTCAAGATGTCAATGATTTGATTTCTATAAGACAGTCAAAGCAATCTGTATCTTAAGAGAATTCAACAAGTTGCTGTGGCTGTTAAACACTGGAAAATCCAAGAAAAGGAGATGTTCTCACCAATCTTCTGCCCATTTTCACCACAACTGAATTTGACAATGGATTGTTGAACAGCTGAAGACTAATCTCTCTGCATAGTCTTTATGATTGTGGCTTTCCTGCAATTTGCACTCCTTCACTTCTTTATCTACCAAATATTCTTCTGATGTAGAGAAGTGCTGTTATCTCAGCCTTACGCATTGAAAAGTGATTTGTGCGAGGTCACCTGGGCAGTTTGTAACCGAGCACAGCTGGACAGGCTGTTCGAGCCCCAAGCTGGGGGGGTGAGTGTGGCACAGCTTTTCTTAATGGAAGAATTCACGTGAAAACCTATCTCCAGGTAAACCGAGTGAGATTGCATGCATTACAGGAGTAAAAATTATTTATATGCAGTTTAAACTGCAGCTCAGGTTATTGAATGATGGGCTATTTCATATTGGTTTAAAATCAGTAGAAAGTGATACCAAAATGGATTATTCCTGAATACCACCAAAATTTTCTAGTGAACAGTAATCATCCAAATTGAATAGAATATAAAATATTGTCAGCTGTCTTGGTCTGTAGGTACATACTTGATGTTCTAATTATAATATTGACTTTTTCATGTTTCTCCATAAAGCCTCTTGATGATCCCTGTTTGAGAATCCTTAGTGCATCAGTACCCGGGCCTTGCAGGCAGACTGTGCAATGGTTTATTCTTGAATATGCAGATACTTGTTTTCTTGTTTCACATATGTTTTAGTTCTCTTCAAACTTGAATCATGCATGTCAGATGCATGTATGTTGGAATTCCCATTTTGAATTAGGCTACATTTTTTTAGTTATTTTGTATGCTCTAATTCTTGAATTTGTACAAATGGCTTCTTTTTTTAAGTCTGTTTAATGATTAGGTTGTTGCTATAGAACAATCAGATTGTGTGATAAAAGTTATGGTACTGCAGTCTGCTCTGCAAATTGAAGGTAATTAAATTCACCTATATTTAAGTATCAATTTAGTGTAACTGCAGTGTCATTTGTAACCCCATTTTAGAACTACTTGATCCAGAAGACTTCCTCATGGAAAAAAAAATTGTGAAATAGCTCAGGACATCTGCTTTAATTCCATCAGGAGTCTGAAAGAATTTTAAAGACCCGTTTCTTTGTCAACTGTGAGCATTATCTGAAAAACAAAGCTCTTGAAGTGCTGTCTAGGTTCTCTTTTTAGAAACCCTTCTTGGATTTAGCTGACAAATTATGATAGATGAAATATGATGTGTCAACCAGCAACTTTCTTCCCTTCCCTAGGTAGCTACTGGTTACCCTTATGAAAATCAGCATTTGGCACTGGCTGCCAGCCAGTCATGCTTGAAATACTAGGAAATAGAAAATAACTGCCATGGCACAGCTGAATTATTCTGATGGCTTGTTTTGATTTTGCTGAGGAAAGAGATGAGTCAGAGATTGCTTTGAGGCTGCAAATTTCAAAAACACTAAAATAAATACGAGTAAAGATGACTTGAAAATGTACAGGGTCTGTTTTCCTTGCATGGTACAGCTGGAGTTCTGTGCCCCAGGGACGCTTTCAGAATCCATTTCAGGTGGCATCTGAAAAACCACAAGTGATGACTTAAATACACAAAGGTATTTTTTGTTATGTATAAACAAAGAAGTATGTATTAGCAGTAAAAATTCTTGCTTTCCAACCTCATGGTTAAAATAACTACAAAATTCTAGCTCAGAAAAGCCTTGCCCAAGAGTATGTTGTCAAGAAGGCTGAGTGTTACTTCCCGTGGTGTGGATTTTGGCATTATGCTTGTTGTTATGTTTCACACGTTGGCTGCAAAAAGCATTGTTCCTTCCACATCTCTTGTTTTTTAGACATGTTTAAATGCCTCAAGATAGTGAAGTTCCTTACGAATATACTGAGAACAAAGCCAGTTTCTCTTCCAACTCAGGCATTTGGCAAAACTCTTGCTGGTGGCCTTGTAAAAACAGTTCCAGTGCCTGCCACGAGTGGTCTTGACCTTGGAGAGCCCCAGTTACGCAGAGGTAAACAACCTCTTGTGTCTCTGTTGAGGATGTTAAACTCATTGGTACTGAAGCATTTCCGAACTCTGACCAGGTTTCTTACTACTTTTTCTTCCTCTCACAGTTGTGTGCATTTATGAAATATTTATGTTTCTTTACAATTTACTCAGTTTTCCATCAGATTCTACGTGATCAAGCTGAAGATCAAGCTTCAAATGCTGTATTCTTCTAATAATAGTTGTGCTGCACAGGATATTGATAATAGGAAATACATGGTACATAATAAATATTGATTTTTAGAAAAATAAGACTAGGCTAGAATTTTTAAAGAATAAAACAAACTTTATTTAAATTAATTATTTTTTTTAAATCCCTACAGTGGATTTAAAATAGAAGATACAAGAAACTGAGTTTCAGTTCAAAGATAGAACTGATTAAAATAATGGAAATGGACTTTGGTTAAGATTTGCAAAACTAAACCCATTTTCATCTACATCTTTAATTGTAGGACTTTTTATACCTAGGACCTGTACAGTGATTGTAGACCTGCTATTTGCAAGGCTTGGCGTTTGTGTTAGAATGCAAATACAGACCACCTGTAGCTTTTTTGAGGTAGTTACTTGCACTGGTTCACTCTCCTTAGCTGTGAAGCATGTGAGAAATTGAGCAGAGTGGAAATTCCCCATCGAGTATCTCTTTAGTTTTTCTCTATGAACACCATTCATATCACTCTGTAGGAAAAGAACCCCATATATAACACTCTGATTTGTTACAAACCAGTATTTCTGTGCCTGGAAAAACCTGTGTGATGAGGAAGCACTTCTGATGCTATAATGCCATTTACTAATTAGCTCAGACATTTGTGCCTTGCATTCTAATTAGCATATCACATCCAGTACAGCAGCTAAGACTGTGATGTTGCAGTTGAATCACATTGAATCCGTGTGTCTATTTATGTACAATTTAGCTTCATAGAAACTGAGGTGAGCACATGTATCATAGATGTCTTTACACACGACCCATCATACTCTCCCTATGTGATGTTTTGCTGTGTAACACATACTTAGCCTATATAGCACTTGAGTTTTAAAGGGAGCTTGGGGGTTGTGCCAGCCTGACAACTGTCAAATGGCACAGTGGAAAACTATTGGGTTAAGATTGTTTCAGACCTATTTAAATTTAATACCAGACTTCAGATGAACGTTTTCATAACAGGAAGAAAAGGGATACATGATGGCTTAAATCTTTCTACAAAATTATATGTTTCTCAGAGGATAGCTGTAATTGAATTATAGAATGCCTTGAGAGTATCCTTGTCGGTGGTTAGAGAGATATGAAGGGAAGCAGAGAGACTCTTTCACAAACTAAATGCAGAAGAGGCACCCTATAATTCAGCTATATGAAGCCCCCAGCAATCATATAATTATACTATAAATGCAGTTTGGGGGGAATGAAAAGCAGCATTTATTTAAAACATTAAGAAAAAATTACTTCATTGTATGAGAGATGTTTTTCACTGTGTTTTATTCAATCAAGTCTTTCTTCCGTGCCCATCTAACAGGCTTCCCTCCATCCTTGTCACAGTGCATAGGGGTGTAATTCTTCTAATGTGTAGGGATGAGATCCGTTTTGGGAGCTACAGGAGGTCCCAGACTCTGAAAGGAGGACAATGCTAACAGAACTTAGTCTCTGTTTCTACCAGAGACAATCGAGTTGGAGTTTTCCGTTTGTAAGGTTCAGTATGGCCAGCTAAAGAGAAAACTGGGATTTCAATCCTAACTCTCTCCTTGTGTAACACAAGTGAGTTATCAGAGAGGCAAGGGGAATTGTGGATATTCTGTGTTGAAATTTACTCAATGAATCATGCCTTGTTCTAGAACTTCAGCTCAAATAGTTTTATTTTCTCAAAAAGGAGTAAGAGAAATGTTAATTGTAATTGTCAAGGGGATGTCAAGCTGATTGTTAAATTAAACCCAAGATGTCAGTCAGTAAATAAGTAGACAGTACTTACAGTTTGTATAGGGGCAACATTTACTCCTAAGAGTTGGAATCAGTTTAGAACATTTAGAGTTCTTAGTGCAGTCTAAACATCCTCAGAATATCTTACAGGTGAACTGTTCCAAGAACATGTGACTGGATGAGCATGTGTTGCATTGCGCCTGCCCTTTCCAAACCCCACTTCGGGGTTTCTTTAATAGGCACCTCTTACGAATCTTACGATTCCAACATCCAGAAGCTGTAAATAGTGGATGAAGCGATGCAGCCACACTGTAAAAAGAAGAAAAATCTTTTCCTGTTTAGTTGATGGAAGTATGAAAGAGTTTTTCATATGGAAGGATTGTCCTGGTGCAAATAGACGACCTGATCCCCTGTCTTTTGCTTGATCATGTACTACTTCCTTCTGTAGACTTGTGCAGTAACAGAATTCTGATGTTACTTCTGGCAGAGATCAAGCTGTGGATTTGGAGTGGAAGGGTTTTTGTTTGATTTTCAGTTTAACAAAGCATTAGCAGGGTTTGTTACTCTGTAGTAAATACAGTATTATGACCTTACCAAAAGGAGATTGCAAAAATAAAAATATGGATCTAATTTTGAATCTCTTCATCCTACAAACAATACTGAAGCTGTAAGAAAGCAACTGAAGTTTCATTCAGCAACCTGGACAGCTAACCTGTGCAGAAGGCAAATCATCAGAAAAATCAGGCCAGAGACTGGTAGGCATTGCGCAGGACATGATCCCTCAGCTCCAGGGGTTGGGACACCTCTGGGGTTCTTCTCATGGAAAGCTCTTGAGATATCTGCAACAGATCTGAATGCATGCGTTAGCCTGAATGCATTATTGGGTGTGCCATGGACAGGCTTCAAATAACATGGGTAACAAAAGAGCTGCATTCTTTTATGAATATATTTTTTGAGAAACAATGAGGTGAAGATTGGCGACAGAACCAAATACCACATGATTTTCAGTAACATATATGGTCTATTTCTATTTTCTCTCTGAAAAATTATGGTTGAAGGCTATTTAGTAGCTCAATACTACATTGATTTTTAAATCAGTTATCTAATTAGGTTTACTTTTTGGGTAGAGAGTGATACCATTTTAGGGAGAAGTTTAAAGTGCAGGCTAGCTTTGTGCTGTTGTAGTAATTTGATTGCTGGTACAAAGAGAATATGGCAGCTGAAGAAATGGGGAAATTCATGATACTTTCCAAACTCTCACAATCTTTTTCGGACAGCAATCTGAAGAGCTGGAACTGAATGGAGTGGACAAAAGGAGCATTTGATCCTGATATATGCATAAACTTTATTACTACTCCATAACTCCATGTTGTGTATGTGACTGTGGTAAAGGCAAAGGTGGAGCATATCAGAAGTATTTTCAGGATATGCATCACTGAGTGAGCTCAGAGAAGCAGCATTCCCAGTATGGAGTGGCTCCATGGGAACACCCTGAGGGCTGGTGGTGAGCCAGTGGTGTTGTATGAGCTGCTGTAGCTGTTGCAAATACTATTTTATTGCCAAATATGAGTGACAATGAAAGAGGGAAGTCAAAGGAGTCACTCAATCATTGTGGGCAGTTTATGCTTCATGGTTAAGAGACGGGAGGCTGCTGGATAAGAGAGGTCTGAGTTGATGCTCTTCAGTGAGTGGTGGGCAGGACTGAGACTGGCCCAGCTTCTGAAATAGATCAAAGTGGCTGAATTGAAACTGTCCCACACTAAGCAAGATTTGAATCCTGAGAATGAAGAGGTAGAGATAAAACCTAAAAACCCCAGAGGAAAATGCATTTCTAGATGAAGCAGTATGAAATACACACTGCTTCAATGAGGGCTTGTTTTGCCTTTTTTTTGGTTTTATTTTTCAGTGGATAAAAGGTTGTTTGTTGGTTTTGGTTATGTTTCGTTTTCACAATAACATCTCTGAAGTTTTCATTTGTTAATATATAGTATTACTTCCAGAGTCTTTCAAATCCCTAAAAGGTTTGGGGTTTTTTTGTTCTGGTTTTGTTTGTTTGCTTTTTGCCACCTGAATCCTCTGTAGGACACAGATGACGTATGACTGAAGAGTTTTAGAGAGCTCCTTGACATTATTTTAAAATAATGATAAATGGGTTTAGACTGAAACAATTTTTTGGTTTTTTTTTTTTTTTTTTTTCCTACCAACTTGACAGTGACTGCAAAAGACACTAAAATTGTTTAGGTTTTCTTCTTCTTTTATTATCTGTCCCTAAAATGTTGAGATAGAGACCTAGATGCAACCTGCAAAGCTACCTTCTCAGAATCTTTGTACCACTTATAAGCTGGATTTTCTCTGCATTTCGTGTGAATCCAAGGCCCATAACACCAAGATGCCCCATTTTATATGCTTTGTGCAAGACCCCCTCTGTAACTCAAAGATGGAGCACGGCTGTTGCAATCTGCTCCCAGAATTGGATCTAGGCCATTGATTTCTCTCTGGCTTGTGTCTTAAATATATTATTGATGTGCACTATCATCTTAGAAATGCTGCAGATGCCTGCACTGTGCACCTGTACCTGGCATATGTCTTTGCTTACTGACGGAGTAGAAGAAGGGGAAGATTTTTGGATTTTGTTTCTCTTTGTAAAATACTTTTGGACTTGAGAGGCTAAGCAAGTTTTGATGTTCAGCCAAACACAGCTTCTAAACCTTGCCATTGATCTTACTTTTGAGTTTTTCCTAATTGTGTATCCGAATTTCTCATCTTGCTTTTTTAACTTGAACAGAAAATTCTTTTTGCCAGAGTTTTGAATTTTTGGTCACTTTCTAATTTTGCAGCTGTGGAAGTGAAACTTTTTTTCCACCTGCACCTTACTGTAGATGTACATTCTCTACAGGATGTCTCATGGCTTGAAAATTAATAAATCTAAAACAATAAAATAAGTCTATTAATAAATCTAAACAATGCTATCAAGTATTTAGTATTTCCTGTTTGGGGCTATTATGTTTGATAAGCTTCTTTGGCAATCCACTGTCTATCAAACTCTGCAACGACAACTTAAGTATATACTTATTTGACCCCTAAAAACTATCTTTTTGTGGTTGCCCAAATGTTTGGTAAATCTGAGTTTCACAGCAGAAGTCACATGCTATGGGATATTAGAATGCTTTCCAATGTAAAGGCAAGAAAAACCAATTGTTTGCTTACAGTTCAAGGTTTTATTTTTAAGTAATTTTGTTCTGTAGACAATTCATATGAAAAAATGAAAATAAGGCTGCATTACTGTTTTAAGGATATGTCAATCATTGTCTGAAGTCAACAATTACTATTCATAGTAAGCTACTTTTTTAGTGAATATCAATACCAGTCTTTTGGAGCTCAAATTTGACCAGCGTTTTATCAGAACCTGTGAAAATACCCTCTTGGAGTTTTTAAATTAATATTTTTGTGACCTCTTACTGGTCACATCAGTGGCGTTTGTTTCTTCAGCTGCTAAAATTTTTTGCTGCCTCTTCTTTCCTCAAACTTTGGCTGTTCGACCCCGTATTTCCATGGCTTCTGGATCCTCACTTTGTATTTCAGCAATGCACTGGTCTCTCTCATCTCATGACACCTGTTGTAGGGAAGAAATGGTTTCTCTCACTGGAAGTGCCAACAGTTAGGGAAGCCTGTCTTTCAGATTTGTACCTGTATACTATATCTCAATTTATTATTTAGGTTGTTAAGGTATTTGTTAGTGAAGACTGTTGTTAGTGCCCTTGAGCTAAAAGGCAGATTTTAACAGGAAGGTCACACCACTGGGTTTGATAAAGCAGTGACATGGTGAGGAAAGAATTTTAAGGCAAAGCCAGTATTCTTCTGATTAGTCTGTTAGTAAATGCACACATACTGAAATGTTCCAAGGTGGGTAGTAAGCCTAGGGACAGTTTGAAATTGCATTTCAGATATGTCCATGATGAAATTTTTTTTGTACACATTTTCTTGGTATATATTCAGGTAGACTGAATATTTTCCAACAGTTTTGATGGGTTTTTAAAATGTTTTCCAATGTTCTTTTACTTTCCTGAAATAGTGAGTGTTCAGATATGAGAGTTTAGAGATCATTTTATTTCTGTAGTTCTTGAATGTTTGTGCTCATTCTGTTTAACCTGAGTAAACTTGTCCTCAATACTTGTGTATGTCTGTTGCATATATATTTCTGAATGTGCAGGTTTGGGCCAAATTTAGGTAATGTTTTCTCTGCTGGAAAGGCTGTTTCAGAAAAAAGGAAATTGTAAGCATGATGACTTAAATATCAAAGAAAACTATATTCTAGATTGACAAACTGTGGTGGGTTTGGATATACTTAGAAGAACCTGGAACAAGTTAAGTGCTTCTTGAAATTTGTGTCTAAAGGAAAAGCCCTAAATTGTTTTGCAAATGTAGTTCACCAGAAATGATTTCTTACACTGAGCTCACAGAAGACTCCAGCCTTGTCGTGCTCAGGGTTTCTATGGTAAAATGTTACTGCAGTTGACATAATGATGAAGGGAGCTATTCTGGCCTGTTTCAAAGATGCAGATTTTGAATTCTCAGTAGCAATTAATACAGATCAGCAGTGGCCACAGGCTCTTAAAGGATCAGTGAGAGAGAAATGACTTAGAGTTTCCCTTGTGGTAATATACACAGAAAAGGAAAAAAAAAAATATTAATCTTAATGAGGGTTTGCATTTTATATTGATCAGAGAAGCTTCATGAAAAGGATTAATAGCAAAAGATATAATATTAGTCATTGCTGCTGAAAAGTTTACTATCAGGCATTTTGCTCATTGAGAACAAAAAACAAGCTGTGGAGGTGATGTAACTAATTCAGCTGCGTGTGTGACTTAAACCCCCAGATCACCTTAATGACTTACCAATCCAAGAGCACAGTGTGACTGCCCTTAGCAGAGGGAGGGAGGGAGAAGGGGGTTAAAGCAGTTCATACATAATTCATTGCAGAAAAATGAATTTGCCAAAGCATTCAGTGTTTATATGTAACATAGCACATGAGATAACAGACTTCTAAGATGAAGCTGAGCCTTTCAACCTTTTTTTGCTCAAGATCCCAAGAGATATTTCATTTAGTTTGTAGATGTTCATAAATGAGAATAAGTATGTGATGCACATTCTAGATCTTGGTTTGCAAAAGAGACTGGTCTGAACTATGAAAATCAAATCTGGATGGAAATTTGCCATCGTCTTTTAGATGTATATTCTAAACTTCTGTTTAACTTCTTACTAGCTTTTTGGAGTCACCTGTCAAATTCATGGCTTAATGGAAAAGTGAATCACCTTGTAATGATTTAAAGTCCAATAGGTCAATAATCCAGAATTCTCACTCAATAGCACCAGATAAGACATCCACATAAGGTTCAAAACCTGAAGGATGTTTATTTTAATAATAATTTTCATTGTCTAATTTGGTAGATGCTGACTTTTCTGGTGGTGGTGGTCTTCCTGGAAGGTTTCTCACTCTGTCTGAAGTTAGACTGGCTTTAAGTGATTTATAGAAAATACAGTATATTGCTGAGTGATGAGACTAAGAGAACTAGAAACATCCTTTCAGAGTAGTCCCCTGTGGGAACAAGAAATCATGAGGAGTGCAGAAACTGTGAACTGTATTGGCCAAGCATCAATGCCCAGGACTGAAATTTGCCCTCAGTTGCAGGGCTCACGTTTGCATATTCTTCAGTGTTTTAGCTGTGCCTAAGCCTGGGTTCAGATTCAGTCTCTAGTTCTGATTTCAGCTTGCAAAATCAGGATTTGGGATGTCTTTATGCTTATATGAGATAAGTACTACTTTGACTTCAATGCCATTTGTTTGTTGTTGCTCAAGTCTGTATTGTTGTGAATACAAATGAAGAGACTGTGCTTCTGTCAGTCCTCTGAGGAGAGGTTTGCACTGCTGAGATTGCTTTTTGCATCCTTTCTTTTTCTGTATGTGCCTTCAAAAAGGACTTAAATGACTTCAGTATAGTTCTTTGGATCCTTGCCATCTCTCTGATCCACAATGCTGAATGCTGTAGGGAAGTCTAGGAGTATGGGCACAGATGTCTGTTTACTATTCATCACTGGAGAGAGAATTGTGCATCAGTGTTGCTGAGGCTATTTCCTCATGCCTTGAGCCGAATCTTGACCTTACTGGGATCTGGGAGAGTAGCTGGTCATCGGGCTGTGGCTGGCACTTGGAGTTTCTGAGTAGGAGGTTGCTGTCAGGCACCAGTTAGAAATACTCAGAGTACATTGATACTGTTCTCATTATTGATTGGTCTGGGGTATGCCTGGAAAAGGAGGGTGAGGAGGTTTACCCCTACTCCTGTCCCATCTGAGGCAGTGATCATTTCAGTCACGAGAAACAAGGCAGTTATTACTCTTCCATCAGCTCGAAAATGCATTGATCATCTTCAGATGATTTTACACATTTCTTTTTGTATGTGAAGAGATTCTGTGCTTTTGAGAAGCTTTTTCACTGTCTTTTGTAATCAGTAGAGCTCCTCTGCAGCTCTCCACTGCACAACAAGAAGGTTGAGTTGTGAGGGAGTTGAGGTGCTGTGGCTCTGCCATCCTCTCCAGAAACCACAATGGTGAGGACTCGGGAGCAGCAATTCATTCACATGGGTCCTGTGGAACCCAGGCCACATTGCCACATTTCCTCACTGCAGTGTCTGTGCTTCAGAGCATCTAGGTGATTAAATTTGTGTCAGGAGAGACTGGAGTATCTGCATTCTCTTCCAGCCATCGACCAGAGTAAATGGATAGGAAAAAAAGTTGAATTTTAATCTTCACTTTTTTTTGTCTAAATCAAGCCGGTCATTACATAGGACCAAATCTCTCTAGGTGGGGAGAGTGAACAGAGGAGAATCCTCAACTTTTGTGTGGTGATCTCTTTTTGTGTGCCATCTTGTAGCTTTGTTGCTCTCTGGTATCAAACAACCATCACGTTTCCAGTCTGGTGGTACCTGTAAGTCAACAGTGCCTCTGGGATCTTTCACTGTGAACGGGGCCATATAAATGTAAGGCAATGATATTATCTTTATTATCAATTAAACTTTTAGTGCCATGACAATCTGTCATGCAAGGTGCATCAAATAAACTCTAGATGTGATTATTTCTAAACACCATATAAAGGCAGACCTTGCTGTGCTAATCACATTGAAATGGAGTAAAAGGGCAACTCAGTTATGTCAGGATGAAATTTCTTAAGCATGCTAGAATCTGCACAAAAATATTGCTCCTTTCTCCCCCCACCCCCAACTCCCCCCCAAGAGATTTGTCTCTGCAAAACTGAGCTGCCACATCCTTTAACTCCAGGGAGTTACTGTGGCAGGCTTGTTGACAGCATTTTTGTAAGGAATTATACTGGAGTGAGCACAAGAAATACTGTGTGCTCTTGCAAGAACTTAAGACTTCATTTTGTTAGAGTAACTCTGTCCTTCCTGCCCCCACCTTCCCGGGTGTGTTATTTTAGGATGATTATACTCCACACTTCTATTTCTGTTCAATACATTATAATTAATGTTCTATTTCCAGGCCTGTTCTCTAAGCCTGCCTTTGCACATAGGCATGTGAGTGCTAAATGCATATTTTAGGGCTTCTGTGTATTTTATACATTTGTTGTCAGCATCATAGTCTTTGTTAGAAGTACTCAGAAAACACACTTCATGGTTTTGTACAACATTTCTATATTTAGCATCAACTAAATTATTTTACTGGGTGTTTTGTCCTTCCTCCTCACCTTTAACTGGAGGAGGGGTGTTTTTACCCACTGTTAAGTAACACTGCCTCTCTAGTTAGAGGTGACTGTGCATCAGTGAAGGATGAAGCAGATCAGCAGACCATTCTAAGGTGTCCGGCAATACTTTTGGGGGAAAAAAATTTTACATTTTTCAGTGTAGCTATGATGTACTTACTAGAATTGTTTTACCAGGGCTTCCCTTTGGGGCAGTTTCTTCTTCACTTTTGTATATTTGGAGAAAGTTTCCAATTTTTCCCTTTATAAGTCAGGTAAAAATGGCAGGGCAAGTCAGGATTCTCCCCTCCAAGGATGTTTGATAAGCCAGACTCTGTTGAGAAGTTATATATCTGAGCAAACTTTCTGTAGAAGTGTTTTGCCCCATCTTCAACCCACCCCAAAATGTGTATTGGTAACATGCAGAAATGGAGAATTAGCAGATCTGAATTAGTTCCTGGATCAGGAACTTTTGTGGGGAGTGTCTGTGTAGATGTGTAAATTATTGTCATCTTTTTTGCTAGAATAACTCTTCTGAGCATCTTCCAGTGGATTGCCAGTAAAGAGCTGTCTAGTGATGCAGTATTTTGTACATTTTCAGGTAAATGAAAGCTAAAAAAGCAACTAGTATTTGAGACATTGTGTAGTTTTATAACACACTTAAACTTCAGATTCTTCTGTAAACTAATGAATAGATTAGTCAGCACTTGTATGTGGTTCTTTCTCTGTGAAGATTTAGTGTATAGCAATATTTTTATATCATCTATGCCTCTTTCTGCTGAATTACATCTAGTTCTTTGTGCATTTCTGCACAGAGATACTACCAATTTTTTTTATTATTATTTTTTTTTTAGTCACTGGATAATGATAATTCTTACTCTGCGGGCAAGAAATAAGACAGAGAAGATCAGGCAAATAGTTCGAAGCATATGGTGAATTTAGTAGGCTTTTGTGAATGATAAATCTTTTAGGGTTACCTTAATAAGTAGTTACTACATAATTTCCACAAACCCCTGCTAACAGCTCTCTGGCAAGGTATAAGTAGAGAGGTTTATCTTGCCATACTGTGAGGCTGAGATGCAGAAGTGAAACACAAATATGGTGATGTGAGGAAAATGTATGTGAATTGTCTTGTGCATACTGATTTCTGGCAGAGTGTTTTGCCTAGGAGGCAGTAAATAAACAAATGGCCAGCCAAAAACTGTGTAAGTCTGAATTGATTCCACAAGGAATAGGAGGAATTTTGCAGCCTTTCTGACTGCAGAAAATCCCATGGTTTCCGTGTGACAAATGTCTTTCACCAAAGCTTACTGCAGTCCAAGGCTATGTGTTTGCCTTCGTGAAGTAGTCTGGATTGCAGTCCTAGAGACATCATTTTTCATCATCTGCAAACATGAAAATAACTTCAGTAAGTACAGCAGCCTGATTTACTGTTATTGAAATGCTGCCATCTCAGGATGTGCAGCATGTATAGCATGTTTAGAAACCAAGTGAAAAGGAGAAAGCAGGGGGAGTGAGGAAAAACTGAAATTTGAATGTGTTTTTTTTTTTTTTTAAATAAATCAAATATTTCTCACCAGGTGTAAATGTAGTTGAGAAGATAATTGATGGTTACTGCCCCGTATATATGTGTATTCTGAGTTTTAGTTGTTTAACCTGGAGATGTTACATTGTGCTATCAATTAAAACATATATTTAGTTTGTTCATTGAGTTCTCTTAGAATAACAGTGCTATTCCCATACCAGTTTTGTGGCAGTGCAGAGATAGTGCTTCAGATAAGAATAACCTGTGGGTCTACATATTTTAAAGTATTGAGATATATCAGTATTTATGTATGCAAATTTATGAAAGAGTTTGTACAGTTTTTAGATGTTAGTCCTAATGGATTTTAACTCTCCTCATAACACTTGGAGTACTTTAAATTATGATGTCACTTTTCATGTTAGCCAAGTAATCTGTACAATGCTTTTATCATACTTGAACCCTACCCAGCCTGTGACAATGCCATTAAACTGAAAATTCATGGAGTGTCCAAAGAGAAGTAACACAGGAAGCCTTTTTTTGGCCATCTGTAACCATGGTACCTGAAAAATTGTTCCACATAACCTCTTTGATGCCTTTTCTCCCCCCACAAGAAGAAGCTTTTATCAAAATTTCTACAGCTTTCCTGTTGCACTGACACCCAAATTCATTTCTTATCAGTTGAGAATACACAGTTGGATTTTTCTTTAGTTAAAAAAAAAAAAAAAGGCCCCTGTTCAAAGTGGAGATGAATGTACTTCAGAAAATAACAAAAGCCTATCTGTGTGTGTTGAGCTGCTATCTCATTGTATAACCCAGTCTCTTTGAAGGTTTAACTTTTCTCTGTAGACCAACAGCATATATAGAAATGTAGGTTTAGTAGCACTAGGCCTTAGAGCTGTTCTTGTTTGGTGTGATGGAAGCTTAAAAAAGTGTATTTGGAAAGTGAATTAATTAGTCCGTTATGCTTTGTGCTGGTGAGCTGGTATGAAGTTATCTTGGCTTTAAGGGGGCTCTGGCTTTACTGACTGTGGCAAATACAATGTAATCTGTAAAGTGACACCTGCCTCCTGGCCAAAGCTCATAGTTGAGGCAGGAGCAGCAGATTCTCTTTCATAGTACCCATGGCAGTTTCCCTGCCCTGGCTGCAGCTCAGGAGCTGCTGTAAAGTAGCAGTTCTAACTCGCCAGCCAGCACCTTTGTTTCCCAACACAGGTCCTGGTTTGGGATGTCAGACTCAACACAGGACACAACAAACAGATGACCATGTTTAAAGTTTCATGTTCAAAAATTGGAACTTTTCAACAAAAAATCAGTTTGTGATGGCAAATGAGCAGAAGATTCAACATCCCTAAAATTCCATAGGTGCCCCAACAGCCGTGTGGGATTCACAAGGGGCAAGTGCAACTCAGTCTTCCTGAAAAATCTATTGGTCCCCAGGGAGTAACATGGTATGTGTTGACCATGCACCAAATGCACTTATTTGCCTCCTAATCCAACTGGCAAAATTTGCAGTGTGTCAGGGAGAATTATTAAAATAATTTGAAATATCCTGTTAATTCACACGTGCATTCCATATAAATCACATGATCCAGATTGGTTTTACTTGTATGTAGTTGGAAAATGGTGTTAGGTAACATTTAAAACAAAATGAAGCAATATGTAGCAAAACATGCCAGAGTGGCATGGAAATTCTCTGGGCACATGCACATACATAAATGCATGTCTTTGTATGTTACACATAACAGTGTTGCCACCTATTGATAGAAATTTAAACTTCACAGAAATGTTTATAATTTTTCCCAACGTGGCTAAGGCCTCCTCCTTCTGATGAGACTGGTGTGGGAAATGTGTATTATTTGTGGCAGAATAGCTCTTCCAGACTCTGATAATACCATAGTGTTACAAAGTAATGGGTGGTGTTCAGAAACCAAGATAGGATAAATGTTATCAAAGGAATCTAAAGCTGCTGATACTTTTACATAACTTAGATGTATGATCCCATTGTCAGTGCAGCTCTTTGATGAACAAAGTAGTAAGTGTGTCTGGTCTGCACATTTCAAGCTTATCTCTGTAATTTTCATGGCAATAGAATGAAGAGTGGAGTAACTAGCTTATTGAATTGAGGCAATATTTATACATGTGTGACTGCTTAAACTATTCTTCAAATATATGTTCAGAATCAAGTAACTATTAATTGTGCTGAAGTGATGCACTTTTATTTAGAAAACAAGTACCCATTGCCACTAAATCTGATTCTTGTGGTGAAATATTAATGTTATTTGGAGAATAAAAAGCTGGCTCATTTACAGGTATTTTTTTTAAGAGGACTGTTTGATGAAAAATGGTTTTGTTCTTAGAAAACAAGTGAAAATGAATCAGTAATTGTCTGATATATATTGAGAGCATTTCCATGAAAAACTAATGAATAAATGTGAGTGCTCCTTTATATCTAGGTGGGATGAAGGGGGAAACGACCAATTCAATATTGCTTGCGTAGCCATTAAGACACAAGTACATATGTGCAATTGTGTGTCATTCTTTTAAGCAGTCAACATTTATTCTAAATTAGGATTGTTCTCAGTATTTACCGGTATTACTTCTTGGGTAAGCTCTCAGATTCTGGAGGTGTGCACTAATATGGATGATCATGTTTTGTCTCACATGACAAACGCAGTTTAATTTCCTGCATATTGCTTTGCTGCAGTTTAATCCAGCCTGTGTTGTCTTGGGAAAGAGTGAGTGCTTTCCCCGAGTTCCTCTCATGGGTCAGTCTGGGAACCACAGAGTGGATTTGGCCACCTCAGGAGGCAGGATACAGCCAGGGATATTTTCCAGGCACGTCCCTCTTTCTTTGCAGAAATTTTGTTTGGGTAAAGTTTCATTTCAGTGGAAGATTTTTGAGGCCACTTCTGCCCAGAAGCTACAGTGCATGTACCACCCAGGTGCTCTGTGCATGCAAGGCAAGGCTGGTGCACCTGAGTGCTCTGGATTTGCTGCACATGCACAGATCACCTGTGCAGTGCAGGCACAACAAATCTAACCTTTCCAGAAGCTTCAGTCTCCCTGTGCCTGTGCTCAATGTGTCTGCTTGGGGGTTTGCAGACAGAAAAATGGCGACCCTTATCCTACCATCTGCTTGTCAGGGCATTGGTCCTGGGAGAAAACACTTGCCTGAAACAGTTCTTGGATACTTCCATTGTATAGCTTTTCTTCTTTCAGTAAAATCCTGCTTTTCTGTGGTAGTTCCTCTCCTAGACAAAAATTGACAATGATATTTATGTGGTAGTAGCCCTGGGGTTTCTTCTGCCCTCTTGATCTCCACGTTTGAGAATGGATCCTGGCCCCAGATGTGCAGGGAATACATCAACCACACTTGAGTCCTCTTCCTTAGCCCAAGCTTAGCAGAGTGAGGACTGTGTAGTTTACAGGAATACTTCAAAAACCGTGACAGTCCTGTACTTTCCAATATCCAAATGCCAAAATGCATATTCTGAAGCCTTTGAAGATTGTTATTATTCAAAAATTGCATGTTCTTAAGACATAGTTTATTTAATTGTAAATTGAGCAGGACCATTGATGAATAGTCTGATTAGCTTTTTGTGCTGCCATAAATTTTTAATGGTTTTCTGCTGAGGGCTGAGGTAAATCTCAGGGCTGGTAAAGATTCCTATAATTCTTCAGTGTCCAGAGAAGGATAGCAAAGCTGATGAAGGATATGAAGCACATGAGAAGTGGCACAGGGAGCTGAGGGTGTTCAGCCTCAGAAGAGAAGGTTCAAGGGGGACCTTATCATGCTCTACAACTACTTAAAAGAAGACTGTAGACAGGTGGAGGTTGGTTTCTTACCCCAGCTAAGTGACGTGGTAAGAGGCCTCAAGTTGCACCAGTGAAGGTTTAGATTGGATATTATGAAAAATTTCTTCACTGAAATGTTGGTCAGTCATTGAAACAGACTGTGCAGGGAAGTGATGGAATCACAATCCATGGAAGTGTTCAAAAAAAGTGTAGATGTGGCATTTGGGGACATGGTTTAGTGGTGAACATGTCAGTGCTGGGTTAATGGATGGACTCAGTCACCTGAGAAGCTTTTTACAATATTAACAGTGGCTATGATTCAGGTGAAGCATGAACAAAAATTACTTCTATTACGGTCTATGAGACTTGAAATGTGGAACATTATCACAAGTTCTAAACCTTCAGTGTGGCTGGGGGTAAACAAGACATTTAACTGCAGTATTAACCTGCACATGGAACTGAAGCAATGGAAAGGTCAAAGAAGGTGATCAAAAAGTGTAGAAAGCCAAACAGGGAACCTGAGGGCAGAATTGGGAAGAAAAGCATTTTTAGGGTTTTGGGTAAAGAGCTACAAAAAGGAAACTTACAGGTTAAAAATTAGTCTTACTCCTAAATTAAGAGATCTGCAATTTTATGTATTTCATCACTTTGGACTACTTAGGTGGCGCTGGAACTTTGTGGCAAATGCCATGTGTTAGAATGGCATATTATTTGTGGTAGGAAAGTACACTTTCTTAACTGCAAGCTAAGTTGAATTCCATGATGGAGTTTTAATTTCTGCCTGTAGCTGTGAAGAGTTTGTTATACAGATAGCAAGCCATGAGAGCTGTATGTCCTTACCTCTCATTTGTCGAGTTGATTGGAAACATCTGCATGGCTTGTTCAGTCTGTTAACTGTGTGTATTCATCCAGGCTTAGCTGACAAGTCAAATGTATCAAATAATAGTAGACTGCGGGGATGACCTTTGCTAATAAGGCACTTACATCATACGTGGTGTGCACTAAGCCACTTCAGTGAAAGGGTGTTTTGAAACGGCTCTGTACTGTTTAGCCCCGTTCCCAGCACTGCAGATAAAGGGGAAGCCACGTATTTTCTTGGGAGTAATCTTACATTTCACAGAAATTAATTAAAGGAATAGGTAATATGGGGAGAATTTTTTGATGGGCACTGTTATTTTTAAATGCAGGCTTTTGGTTTGTAGGAGGAGGAGTGGGGAAACATTGATATTTCTGTGACCTAGAAGTTTTTAGTACTTTTAAAGCATCATGTTTTTGGGTTTGGTGTTGTTTATTAGGAATGTCCAGCATTTTACTATACAATTATCTGTAAAAATAAATCTACAGAAATAAGAGTGGGTTCAAAATTTATTCTTTTAAGTACACTAATGCAGTACTCTAATGCAGAGGGGAAAGTTTGTATAAATGGTGACCTGTGAGAGGCAACAGATCATATACATGCTTTTTAAAAACAGAATTGTGTCAGTGTTAATCCTTAGATAAAAATTATCTTCAGACCTCAGTGTAATATTGGCAGTGTCATGGTGAGGTAATCCTTCTATGAAGTGGGAGGACAGGGGTTGTGATATCTTCAGGATGAAAGGAGAGATGCAGAAGGGAACAAAGAGTACTGGTGAAACAGACTGTAGATGAGGAGTGGTTCTGAAAATTTGGGGTTTAAATTAATAGCTACTACAGGAAAAGGCTGTAAGAAGAAAGGAGTTTAATATATGTCTATTGAAATATTTATATAACTATCTTGTCTAAAATGACAGTACATTTGAATACCCAAAAAATAAGTTAATTGTGAGAGGGAAAAAAAATGAATATGACAACAATTTAAGCCCTTGATAGCTTACTTACAGATCTCTGTTAAATCTCTTATTAGATTTAGCAAATATATTTGTTTCCTTTACCAAAATGATAGGTTTAGTGTCTTAGAAGGAAATATTTGATAGAAATGCTTGGTATCATATTATCCATTTGTGGATTAAGCATGCCAAGCTGCTGGAAAACACGGAGGTAGTCCAGAGTTCACAACCTTAATCTGATTAGGCTCTTTCTGATGATTAACTTGGACTCCTTTATTTATTTATTTTAAATCTGGGAGACCTTAACTTCTCAGGATTCTGTGCATCTCTGCTGAAATCAACCTAATCCTGCTAAAATAACTCTGAATTACAAAATTCTAAACCAACTGTGGAGTTCACTGCTTAACGTGGCTCACTGGGAAATAATCTTTCATTGGTTGGGAATGTAGAGGGCTGGATACTGGGCAGAAAAACCTCACAGTCAGGAGTACTCTTCTTTATGTCTTCGGTTATGTTTTTGGGATAATATGGACCAGATAAGTATGGACCATGATCAAGGCCATGCAGTACTAATATCCCAATATTGCTGACCCTCTCAGTGGGAATGGGCAGGGGTAAATTTCTACATATTTTAGCATTACTACTCAGGCTTTTCCTCAGTCCATGTTTTCTGAGCAGGAGACTTCTGATGGTTTAATATTCCAGATAACTTTTTCACAAATGCATTTATTATTGCAGTTTAAAGATTAAATTTTTTTATATGCGAATTAGTATCCATTAGCTAAAATCTGAACTAACACTTTTAAAGTCAGCCATGCAGATCACTAAATATGTTGTTTGCTTATCCTGTCATTGCAGGCAATACATTCATTTATCCTAATGGGTTATTTTTTATTGTGAACACCAGTATCTCTAGCAGATCCATTTCCCATTTTAATGTGTTAATGAAAATGTATTTTGTGTTAAGTTTACGTTGTTTGTTTTGATGTAAAAAGACATTTGATCATTATTAAACATTTATTGAACATGTCTCATAACCATTTGACTTCGAAAATGATGATCAGACTAGATTAGCAAGTTGAAATTTGGTAGATAAACACATGGTACTCATTAATTTAGGTCTTTAACTTTCAGTAAATATGATAATGTTGATTACATTCCAGATTCAGCCAAGATATTTATGCTGCAAGAATTCAATGTCTCGTGGGGTTTTTTATGTTTAAACTCATCAGGGAGATAAATTTACCCGATGGTTTGGTCAACTGATTAATTTGTGGTCCGTGTGCACCAACATTTGAATGTTACCCAGAAGTGATGAATTCTGAACTCATTTTTTAACATTTTGTATACCATGCACTTTCACTAAAATATTCACTTGTCTGTTACTTTCATTCTACCAAGTGGATAAAGGAAAATTTTTAATTCCAAACTTGCATAATACAGTTTGTTATCTGAATTACTTTTGAACTGTAATACGGCTTAAGATGATTTAAAGCCAAGTTATTGAAGTAGTTCAGCCTCCAGACATCTGTGGTTGTAAAATCAACTGTCTCAAACTGCTAATAAGACACTTTTTTTTCAGTGTTTCTCCTAGTGTAATGGTTATCTTAGTTCTCTTATTTGAACTGCAAAGCAGAAATCACCATGTTATGTTGTTGAATACATGAAGTTTGTGTCTAAACTCATATATGCCACTGTGCATCAGTGCAGCTCCCATCAGGTTTCAGATTTTTAGAAGAAATGCAGATTTTAGAAGAATGTGTGTTCCCACCCCTAGAAAAGGGGGAAAAAAAAAAAAAAACCCCCACCCCCCCACCCAAAAAAAAAAAAAAACCCCCACCCCCCCACCCAAAAAAAAAAAAAAACCCCCACCCCCCCACCCAAAAAAAAAAAAAAACCCCCACCCCCCCACCCAAAAAAAAAAAAAAACCAAACAAACAAAAAACCCCAAACAAACAAGCAAAAAAGTATTTCTAACTTGCAGAGTCAATACAGTGGTGAGTATTGCAGGTCTAGCAGTTTCACTCTGCTCAGACTTCATTTTGAAATATTATTAAAGAGGATAATATTGAGGATGTGTACCTTGTAAGTTTTTTATCTTAATGAGCTCATTTTTCCAGTAATAAATAAGAAAGCAATCACATTCCAACTATGGTGTCTGGTTAGTGTAGCCCCAGTTGGTGTTTTGGGACGAGATTTGGGGCTGTGGTTTTGTTTTTGTTTGTTTTGTTGTTGTTTGTTGGTTAGTTGGCTTTGTTTGTTTTATCTGGTTAGTTGATTTTGTTTGTTTGTTTTATCTGGACAACGCACTTTTGTTCCAGAATTATGCAGACAACTGTAGGTTGTCATGAAGCCTGTATTTTATTTGATCCACTTCAGAGGAATTGGTACAGATATTTCTCAGGTCTTTTTACCATTATTGGTAACAGAGATCCCATCCTTTGTTCAGAGTGAATTCCAAAAACCATATCATCTGAAAGAAAAGTTCCCCTTGACAGATTACTGTGTTGGTGTAGAGGCAGTTTTTTATATGTTTAGATAATTTTTCACAATATTTACAATAAAAAGTAATTGTGCCCTTTCAAAAGCACTACGGACCTGTGTCTCATATGCAGATATACCTCATGACATGTGCATGTACTTTGCATTGCAGACCTGTTAAGCACAGTGATGATGGAATTCAGTGGACTTTGGAAATGTGTGTACCCCCAGACACTTCTCAAGATAACAGTCACTTGGGCATTAAGTGCTTCTGGATGTTCATAAAAGTCTTCAACTGGTCTCTGACTGTGTGCAGAGAGTTCTTTTACTACAGAACAAGAAAGGATGGTTTCATTTTATTTTGAATGTTTGGTACTTTGTTTATTTTCAGTGAAGCGCAATAGCAGAAAATCAGACATAGCTTTTAAGAGAACAGTGTTCTTCACAAGGTTAATGTGTGTTTCCAGCCTGTCTCTGTGCGTACCTACAGTCACATTTTACCTCCACATTAATAACACAGTCAGTGATCCTGTAGCAAGCAATGTGCTGGTAAAATGGTAGCATTTAGGAAGGTATCCTTAAGCTACATAATTTCCTTTCTTAGAGCAGTAGTATTAATATGAGTCATCTTTAATAACAGTTGACATAAACCTTGTCACTTACAAAATTGCTGAACATTCCTGTACACCTAAAAGCACTGAAATGAATGTTTAGAACTCCCTCCAGATCAGCAGTGATGCCAAATGTTTTCTAGGGAAGCTTATTTAGGTGGCTGCTTGTGATACGAGTTGTGTGTAAGTAACGATTTGCAAGGTCTTCCTTTTGTCTCTGAACCTTCTTAATTTTAAAACCAGTAATTGCTCTGTTGAAGCTGTATTGCACCATTTTCTTCAGCAATACTTGTCATTGAGCATCACGTGCACAAATGCTCCACTGCTGACTTGCTCTCCTGTGCTGATCAGCACTGACTTAATTCCTTAATGTCACAGCTGAATTTTTCTGCTTCTTATGCACATAAACCAAAGCATGTCTGAGATCCCTGTGCTGTGGCAAAGTCTCCTTCCTACCAAGGTACCCATAAACAAAGACAGACCAGGCAGTGACATGCAGTGAGTGAGTGTGTGTGACTTATTTCTTCCTGACCTTTTACATGACCATGTCATGGGGCAAAATGCAGCAGCCCATACCCAAATTCTGATGGCAGAATCTCTTTGAAGCTTCGAGTGTTTTCAGGTGTTTATAAATGTTGCAAGCCAGGATAGGAATTGGATGAGAGTTAACATCCCTGCTCAACTGAAAGCAAGTTTTTGGAAAAAATGAAATGCCTAACAGATGTGAAAGGCAGGCACCCATTTCATAACCTCAGTATGGATGCACTTGATATGGGAGAATATCAAAAAGGACATCCACTGAACCAAACATAATGCAATTCAACCATAGGTTAAAGAAAGGTCATTTTCTTGCCTTGTTGGCTGGAAAGAGACAGCAGAGCTCTAACATATAATTGTGTTCTGTGACAGTAAAAGGAGCCTTTTGGTGCTTTGGGAAAGCAAAGTGACATTTTTCTTGCTCATGAGAGAAACACAGCTTCACATTAAATGTACACTATAGTGCTCCCAATGTAAATAAAATTTACATGGATGGAATTGTTATCCACACAATGTCCCCGAGGAAAAATGATTCACCAAGGCAACAGCTCAGCTTAATTCTGAGGTGTGGGAGAATGTATGAAGAATGGAGAGAACAGTTCAGAAAGTGGACCTATGAGGATGACAGTGCTGCAAATCTCCCGGACTCAGACAAATCTACCAGACTAGAGACTTTAGCAGTTCAGGTTTAAAGTTCTGTGTTTTTACATGTTTGTTGTTACAGTTTTGCTTTAAAAGCTTTATTGTCACGCCCTTCCCGGTTCCTCCCCTCGTCGTCACTCCCCTTGTCACTCCATACCCAGCTCTCCTCCATCTTGTCGCCCTCCCCTCGCGGCTTTCCCGCCCTCGCCCTCCTTTCCCATTGGCCATCAGTTCCCGCCTCTGGTGGTGGTGGATGCCCATTGGTCAGTCCCCACCCTGTTTTGCATACCTCACCCCTTCTCCACCAATCAGGGCCCAGTTCCAGAACCTTCCCTCAGACCCCCTATATAAAGGGCGCTGCCCCTCATAAAGACGTGTCGCCATTCCAGCCCTGCCGTGTGCGGTGTGCCAAGAGTCGTCATTTCTGGTCAACTGCTGTCACTGAGGCAAGAATAAGGATTCTGGTTTTTTAAAGGCAGCTGGTATAGATGTGTGTGTATGTTTACACATGTGTAAAAGCAATGGACAAAGGCCACATATTTCTGTTTCATCCTTCTCTCTCCTTGCTATGATTTCTCTGCTGGAGAAAGGGAGTTGAGCTAAATGGAGTCATTGTACAAGTGATAATGAGAATGTATTCTTGCCAAGTACTTTAGCATCATAGTGATCATAGTGATAGTAATATATCTATTAATATATATCAGGGCTCAAGTTGCTGAGAATGTTGAGCAATTATTCCAAAAACTGAAGTGTGGCATGGTTTCATTTTTCCTATTTCAAGTATCCAGGACATGGTTATGGTCATCCTGGTCTCCCTTGCTAGTCATTGGGGATACAGAAGCTATTGATTTCTTTCTGAAGGTTCATCTTCCTTCCAACCCTCAAATTGAAGAGTAGGACCACTTGATTTCTAGACATCTCTGTTTAGTTTCTTGTTTAATGGGAAGAATCACTTGCAGAGAAGTGCTATCTACTTTTCAGCTGAAATTGGTTATTGCAGAATACCAGTTTCCAAAAACTTTGTCTGCTTCAATCCCTCTAGTAGGATTCTTGTAAAGGGTATTGTGGATAGTGCAGCCTAAGTTAGAAGAAAGGACAGTATCTGTACCAGAAGCATTTACACTGAAAGATGATATGGGCAAACAGGAAAAAAAATAAAGATATGAATTAAGATTTCAGAGGCTGATGTCAGAGTTTTCAATTGTAATTTACCATGTTAGAATGGTTTACATATAAAATCAGAGCCTCCCTATTAGTGTGTTTTTGCAGAAGAAAATAGCTCACAAAGATGTACTCAGAAGGCTATTTGTAATCAGAGTACAAAACTCTCCATGATGGTAATAGGCAGAATATTTTAAAAATTTGAATAGTGCTTAAACAACAGAAATTATTTCCTGTTCTGGAGTCCAAATAAAAGTAGGCTTGGACATAAAAGGTGATAGACTTCCACAAACAGAGACATGATTTTGTTTTCAGTCGATTACATTTCCATATGCAGGTGAGCCTTCAGGCAGAGAGCTAGAGAATATTCTCACTCTTCAGTGCCAGCATTACCTGCACTGTCTTGGCAAAGTACTAAAGAAAATTGTATCACCAGTTTGCAAAAACTGTGAGCTTGTGGATGGACAACTTAAAATAACTTCTGCCAAGAAGACTCCCATAGACTGGTAAAAATGGACATATGCATAATATACTTCCAGTTTGCACTACAGAGGAATCTTGGTACTTGCAGGAGAAATTTCTAGCAAACATTCATTACAAAGGATTCTCTATTGAAATGAGAACAAAGGTTCCACTAGAAAGATCTCTGAGGATTCAGATGTACCTTTTCATAGGTGACATGCTGATATAAGGCAGTTCTCGTGGGGTTGCATCAAGGCATAAATCAGCAGTAATTTCAACCCTGCAAGATCATAGCACTATCACGAACAGAAAGAAAATCAATCTGACACCAGCTCAAATAATAGCGGTTCTGGGAGTCACAGCATATAGTACAAGTCCACTGGGAGGGTCTGCTTGTCAGAACAATGGCACTTGAAGACACTGAATACTTTGACAGACATCAAAGCAAGAAGAAAAGGAACAGAAAGATCACTTCTCAGGCATGATGGTGTCAGTCACGCGAATAGCAACCTGAGTGGTACTTCAAATGAAGGTGAGGCAGATGTTGGTCCTGTGGTCAGGCAGTAGTCAGGTCTTCTTGCAAAAAGTACTTCAAATGCCTGAAAAGCTTTTTAAGTTTTAACTTAGTAGTTGATGTCAGAACTGCATAATAATTGATGGTATTTCTTCACAGAGTTAGAAGAGCAAAAGTTAAGCAAGGTGGTTAGGAAAAGACTGGAAAGTTCACTTTCTGTGTGCAGTAAATAATGGTGGCTTCATAAAAGTTCTTATCACTGCTGTGGTATCATAATTGAGACTCCAAATACTTGCAAGGCTTTAAACTATAGATCATGCGCCTTCTGTAAGTGCACCAAGCTTGTGAGCCTGTACTGGAATAAACAAGTTGCTGAATCAATGCTGCTTTTAGAAATACTAGAAGTTGTAACAGCAAAAATAAATGACCCCATAAAGGTTACCAATCTAAATATGAACGAGCCACATCAAAGCTGAGAAGCAGACAAGATTAAAGAGATGCTGGTAATATTTAAGATAATTTGTTCATTATCAATCTTCAACTGGAGGTGGAAAGCTGGTGTCAGCCTTTTGTTTCAGAGATTTTTATTAGGTGGGGTTTTTGATTTTACAAGTGGAAGTGGAAATTACTAAGGCCCCCTGAGAGCTACTGCAGCTACTCATGGGATTTTTCTTATATAGGAAAATGCAAACATAAGAATAATGCAAAGGTGGGGGGGAGGGAAAAAAAAAAAAGTTATGATACTTAGTCATTCTCCAAAGTATTTATGGACTATCAAGCATATGAACAAGTTTATTTTGTGTAAAGAGGACTTCTTTATTCTAATTAGAAACAGCAAAAATGGATATGTAGACAATATTGTCAGCTGAATATTTTTAAACATCATTGCCAAAGCATCCTAGTATAAGTAACAATCTAATACTTGAACTGTGGTTTAGATTTTCCATAATATTGATGTATTGTTTTATTCTCATGTGCTAAATGTATTGTGATACAAAATTTAAATTGGTGGCTCACAAAATTAATAGTATCTGCATAAAACATGTTATTTTCAATTTTTGTAATCTCTGAGCAGCTAAACCTGATTTTTAAAATTACTCTTTTGCTAATTAAGCCTTTCTGTGTTGTCTTAATTAAGCACACAGTTGGAAAGGAGACATAGCACTGATTATCTCATTTTGATGGCTACACAATTTGCATTATCAAAAATAACCAAAGCATGATTCAATTTTCTTGTTACCTATTAATGAGTATACTACTTGCTACGTGCTGATGTATTTTAAAATAGTGTACCTTTCAAAGTTTATCCCTGGATGGAACAAAGATTCTCTTTCCTACCTGCATATGCACAAGTACATGTACACCTAATTGTTAGATAAATTATAGCATTTGGCTTAGAGATATAGATGTATAAACGTTGTGATATTATTTGCCTCTTTAGTTCAGAAGAGCACCAAGATTCAACTGTACTTTCATAGAACTCGGGTATTAAGTGCAGTACTCCAATTTTAGGACTTTACAATACCAAAGTGTGCTCTTGCCAACAAAACAGTAACAATAATGGTGAAGAGCAGCCTGAGCTTCCACATCTGGATGTATTTAGTATATAGAAGTGCCGAGGGTATATTGGAAATATTCTATACAGTGAGAGGAAGCTTAGTTATCACAGGCATCCTTGAATGTGAGTAGCGACATTCCTTTTCTTCAATTTTATTGTCTTCTTACAGTGTCTGTTACATAGAAAATATAGCTTTGAGTATACATCCTTCTTGGAGTAAAAAACTACTACTGAGAGATCCATACTGGAATATTGATCCTGTAGTCTCAACCTACACTCTAATATGGGTCAAACTTCCTTTAGCTCTTTCCCTGTATTGTCCCTGGCATACAATGAGGAATTCCATTGCAGAGGCATTAGATGACTTGCCCATGTGTTATGGACCAAATCTGTAGATGTCAAGCACTTGCCTAGTTCTACTTAAGCCCAGAATTTTTCATGTTCTTCTGGATTCCTGGCTGAAGTGTTGAGGTGCTGGCATCCTTTTCACAGTGTTTCCATTTCTTGAGAGGAGAAAGTGTTCACACCAGGAGTTACTCTGCAATATAGTTAGGATTTGTATTTTCTAAAGTACAACTCTTCAGGAAGATTGAGTGTTCAGGAGGTGTTCTGAATTTGTCCAAAATTTATCACTCCAAATAATGGATGTGCTTTGTCCCACAGCAGTAGAACTTGATCTTTTGTGCTTGAATCTCACTAACATGAAATTATGAGTTTCCCAAAGAAAACATTAGGGATTTGTGTGATTCTTACAGTCAGTGGCAATTCTCCAAGTAAAGTGAAGGCCATGTGTTGGCCAAGAATTCTGTATCACAGTTGAGTAGCTGACATAACGTATGTTTTTCAGATCACTTTCAGTCTTGCCATATGCCACAAAATACTGCAACAACCTGACTTCCTTTATGATTTTACTCTGCAGTGTTTTCCCTCCAAAACTTTGGATAGAATGGGCAACACTTGGAATTACTTTGTTAACTAGAATTAAATTAGACTTTGATTTTAAATGAAGATCATTAAATGTGAAAATGTACCTTATTCTTCTTGCATCTATCACAATGACATATAAATGTATGAGGCAGTGTAATTCATCTGTAAGTTAAAAGAACACATCCTCTAGGGAGTGTGTTAAACCCATAGCATATCCCTGCAAATGCAAACTGGTTTGCATTTTTTTTGCATTTTCATATCTGATTTAGAAAGATATGTAAAAAAAACATAATCTAAGATTGTTATCTTTTGTATGTGCATCTATTCTCTAAAAGAGGCACTATGTGGCCCACCTGCAGGAATAACACAGCATCTCAACACAGCACAATCTCACTCGTTCCCAGACAAATACTGTTCTACATAGTTTTCCATACATCCTTGTGTCATCTGCAAACATCTTTTGATGTGTTAATATTTTATGATCCACAGAAAATGTTCATGTGGATTTTATTGGGGTTTTTTTGTTTTGATTTTTTTTTTTTAATTGTCTTTCTTCAGTCTGTCTTCTAGGGATTGCATTCTGTTACTTTCTTGATTTTTAGGATGAGGTTTTTCTTCAGTGGAAAATATTATCTGCTTCCATCCTCCAGAATTAAGCAGACTTTCCATATTTCTTCATAGCGCTTTCTAATTCCATACATCACATAAAAACACAATTTGTTGCTGCTCTACTGCGGCTCAACTCTGTATAACTGTTCTGTAAAAGGAGAACTGAAAGGAACTTCCTTTGTTTATAATCTCTAGACAAATATTTGAGGGATATATTTTTTGAAGATATGTACAAGGTCAGAATATTTTTACTTCTTTTTCTCGGTATTGCATTTCTCAAAGGTTTAAATCAAGAGTGTTTGTTCTGTTTTGCCTTTCATATTTTACAGTTTTGTGTTTCAGAAAGACCTGCAGAATAAAGGTGCTGTTCTTTTTGCCTTCAGCAGTCCAGAGCTGATATACCTGCTTAGTAGTTCATTTTCAGAAACTTGTGGTCTGAAAAAGCAATAAGCAGAAAGACCCTCAGATAAGGGTGTGTTTTGAAAGAAAAGAAATATAGGAGTGAACGAGGACAGTTCCCTGGTTATATTTTAGCATTATAACTGCAATTACATTTTAATTCTAAATAGTCTGACTGTTAAACATAATGATTAGTTGAGGCCAACAGAGGTTATAATTCTTCATGTTTTTGCTCTTTTATGGTATTGGAAGACCCTGTTCAGGTCATGATACTCATTAGCAACCGTGACCTGACCTCTTTAAATAATTCTTGACTTACTGGTAACCAACTGGGTATGCCACTGGTGGTTTGATGGGGCTGATGATGGGTAATCAGTATGGAAATTTGTTCATTAAATGGGCACCCTATCAGAGCAGCCTATTAAGAATTTATAAAAAGCACTATTAAAGTAATATGATCTCTGTGGCATCACTGTGTTTGAGTGCAGAGCCTGTGTGCAGTATAAATGAATCCAGTGAGTTTTGTTATTAAACACCTCTGGATGAGCTCGTGCACTGCAAACAGCCCCATCACAGGATTCCTCATAAGCCAGTTACCCCAACATTCCTGTGCTCTGAGCAACTGGGCTTCTGATCTGAGCACAGCAGGGAAGTTAGGTGGCTGATAAGGGAGGATCTTTATGCAAGTGAAATGTGAAAATAGTTTCTAATAGCATGTACAATGTGTATTTAGAAAGTCTCATAAATCATACATTGAAATCCATATAGAGATCTATATTCGTTCCATTGCTTCAAGTGGTTTTTTCCTGTCCAATAGAGCTTTTTGGCTTTTTTTGCATTTGAATAAGTGTTTCATTGGGAATTTAAATGATTAATTATGTATTCTTCTCCAAAATCAACTGTAAACTGTATGTGATATCTGTTTTAAAGTATGCTTCAGAATTACCTGCTATTCAGTGCCTAAATATATATATCTGTCTTTATAGTTACCTATAATATTTTTATTACATATTTTGTGAAACCTTTCAATGACAGAACAGTGATGGAAAGGGCAAAAAAGTGCTACTTGTGATGAGGAGAGCATTAGGACACTTAGAGAAAGGTCACTTACAGGAACTCTAAGCTTTTATGAGACTTTATCATTTTGCTGACAAGGTCAACTTTATATTGATCGTTCGGGTGTTTTGTTTAGTTACTTGAGAGACAGTTATCTGAAGAAACCTGTGTAAACATCGAGGCAATATTCTTTATACTCCTGCCCTATTTCAGCATTTTCAGTTGCTTACCAGGTTGTATATTTCCAAACAAAATATGAAAATAAAGTTAAAGTATTTGATTAATCTAACATAGCATCATTTATTCAACTTACTGACTCTCTTACTCTAGAAAAGCTGGGAGATTTGATCTGGGTTTTTTTAATCATGTGTTTCTGATGCATAAAAGCTTTTTTCTTTCCTTTTTTTTTTTTTTTTAATGAAGTATTTTTCCAGTTCTTGCAAATAATTGATCACGTACTTCCCTGTCAGGACAGGTAGTTGTGGGTTTATGACACACTAACTCGCTAAGCAAAGACAAAGGAAGCACAAGCTTTGTCCCTGTGTCAAAGGAAGCCGAAGTTTGCTGTGACCTTTGACACTGGTGCCCTATCTGTGCCCTTACATGAGCCTTTAGCACTCCTGAGTTTTAAATGGCTTGGGTAAAATTGGAATGGGTTGGGGAGGGAAGAGTTGGCCAAGTAAGCTGAGGACTTTTTCCCTTCAGGTGATAATGAGTAGGTGACTCGACATGTATCTGCATTGCGTCTAAGTCCACATCCTCCCATGTAAAGGGTATAGAAGTTCGTGCTGAGTCGTGCTGGTCATGTGCAGTGTGTGGTGGAGATGACAAGTATTCCAGTCTGGTGCTGAGGTGACTTGGTGACCAACATTGCAGTGGGAAAATTGAGCTGTGGCTCCACACCCAAAGGCCTTTTCTCCCCTCAGCTGGAAATGTGAGCAAGTAAAGCAGTGGCAGTAGTAGCATCCCCAAGAGGGGCAGTGTGGTGTTGCACTGTGATATTCAGAAGTTGGTTGTATTTTTGTATCATTCTTGCCCTTATATGAAAGGGAATAATAAAATTGCCACTTTTGAGGGAATGTTTCATTGAGCTCTTATGGTGATTTTTAGAGTTGAAAAAATGCACATCCTATACATGAGAAGGGAGCACATATGAAAGTACCATAATGAAAGAGAAGAGCGGCAATATGTAATGAATCTAATATAAATTGCTTACATTAAATTATTTGATCTGTCTGCAGCCTTGGTTAACATCATCGAGCATATTCTATAAGCCTGCTACAAAGTTTTTACAAAGTAAAGACATTGGTTATTAAACTTTGTTTTTAAAGAATAAAAGTAAGTCTTCCTTAAGTAGTTGGTCTACTAAAGCTTAAGTTTTACACGTCTCTGTACATCCTAATAATTTTTATTTTTTTTTTTATAAAAAAGAACCACGAAACCTCCCACAACATAGATGCACATCATCTTTTAGGAGGAGCTTCTATGTTTTGGTTTTGTGGGGATTTTGTTTTTGTTTTTCTTCCAGAAATGAGCTAAATTTGTCAGATTCTTTGTTCTGTACTTTCGAAAGCAGAATGCACCTCGTGCATCTAAGGCTGCTTGCACTTGTTGCCTTCATGGCAAAATTTATTTCTTCTCTACTGCATCTTCTTAATAGAGGCCCTTAATTTCTCCTTGTTTTCCTCTGGCTTCTGTAGCTTCATCTCCATTTATTCTGTCAGGCAGGATATATTGGAAGGCTTTTTCCTGTCAGTAACCATTTCTACAGAGTCGTCAGTTCATCTTTTAAGCCAAGTCCGTGCTTGTAAGTCACGGCACCTTTGCGTTCATCTGTCACGAGCAAAGCAACTCACCAAAGCAAGTACTGAACTTAGGCAATAATAGGCAATGTTGGAAAATAACAGTAAATTATTTAAGCAAATAGCTTTGGAGAAGCAAATGTTGCTTAGTAGTAACTTGCCTGCAGAAACATCTTAACACCACTCTGATACAGTGCCATCAATCCAGAGCACAAAGCCCCGAGTTCAGCCCCATGACACCCTTGTCACCTGGCCTTGCTCTCTGGCAGCTTCTCGGCTCCTCTTTTTGGTTTTCTCTCTCTCTTTTAGAGTTTTTTATTGACTTGTGTGCTTTCAAGCCTACTTTGTGAGGAGATACGAACTGCATTTTTAAATTTTAATTATTATTTTTTAATGCTATTGCTCTTTATCCAAGTGATGTTTCTGAAGAGCTGTTCCATCTCAGGTTAAAGGATTTGCTATAATTCTGAGATTTAGGGTTTCGGGAAAATCCATGCCTTTAACAACTTTCTCCAGGTAACCTCCCAGAACACAGGGAAAGCAAGGCATGCACCCTGTGGTATTAATTCTGCTGTAGTGGTCTGTCTCCCTCCCTCACTCTGAGGGCCTGGATTTCATTTTTCCATTGCCTTTTCCACCTGCTCAGGAAGGTGATCCTTTCTAAAGTATTGGGAGGACACACAAGCAAGCGATGAAGTTTTGCTGTTCTGGAACACAGTGACAGCTGCCATCAGCTGTTCCTCAAACATCCAGTTTCAGTGTACTCCTGTCTATAGCCCTCTAAGAACAAGTGCTCACTGTTGGTTTTTTATGTTTATCCTTTGTGTGTTTTCACTTTTTCTGAGTTGCTTTTGGAGATTCCAATGGTATGCTCACAGCTGTCAGTGTGTGAGGTTAAAAGTCCTTGTTGCAGATGGGAAATGGGTTGATATCAAACTGAGTATTAAACTTACTTCCCTCTTCTGCTGACCTTAAAATCATTAAAAAGCTGTGAGTAATTTCTTTTTGAATAAGCAAAGTCTCTTTGAACTTCTATGTTTTCCTTGGCCTTCTAGCAACAATGTTTTCAGGCACCTTTTTCTCTTTTGGCTACATTTACTTTTCTAGGTTCATAATATCTGCTAATCTAAAAACCAAACAGAGATCCTTTTTTGTGAACCATTCAGGTGTCAAAAGTGTGCCCTGTTATTTCTTGCAGAGTTTGTCTTAAAATTAGTGATGGAAACAGCTTAAGGAAGGCAAAGATACAGGACAAAAGCACTGGTTGCATGTGCAACTGTAATGCACTTGATTTTAATGATATAGGATTTGAACATCTTTATACAAATACATGTGCAGAACTCAAGCTGCAGTTTGGAAGGTTCCTTTGAGAATTTGAAAGCTCCATGTTGGTAGTTTAGATAGGAGGTGCAAAGGAAAAAAGGAGTTGTACTGCAGTGTAAAATCTTCCTGATTAAATGTTTACACAATGTAAATGTTCATTTCTGAACCGTCTTATGCTTTTGTAGGGTAACAGTGTGGTATGTCTTTATTTTTAATAGGTTTGATGGTTTTCTGAAGCTCAAAATCTCTTATTCTTGGTTAAATGTAATTTAATTTACAGCTGAACAATTCAAAAGAGTGAACTTTTTGCTTTTAAGGCTTCCTATTTTAAAAGACATGAAATATTATTTTCCCTTAAGATTAATATGGATCCCTTTAGTGAAATAGTAACTGTTCCATCTTAGTTTTAAAACCAAGTATAAATTCTTGTAGCATATCTTAGGCATTTGGGTACAGTTGTTACTTAGTCTAAGGTGACAGTTCTCAAGATTTGGTTTTAATTTTTTTCCTTCTAGTAGCTTTTTCTTTCTATCTTTAAAACAAGAAAAAACTAACTAAAATATGACGTTTAGTTTCTTTCCTGAATTAAAATTATATTAATATTATTTAATTGGTTTACATAAACTAAAAATAAAATTTGACCTTTGTTAGCTAAATTTCTGCATCATGTCTGAAACTAATTATTGTTCTTTTTGGTTTGGTTTTTTTCCAGGGCTGTTTCCTTAAGGCATTCTGGTTGCTTGTTTTCATGACTTTGAGCTTACTTATTCAGAGATGGAGCAGATGGACTGCAAACCCTACCAGCCACTGTCAAAAGTTAAACATGAAGTGGATCTAACTTACACAAGTTCTTCAGATGAAAGTGAAGATGGTGGAAAGCAAAGGCAATCTTATGATTCAAGAGAAACTCTGAATGAATATAGCCAAGAGCTAAGACTTAATTATAACAGTCATAGCAGAAAGAGAAAAGCCGTTGACCAGTCCACACAAGGTAAATAATTTATTTTATCTACCAATTACAGTTATTATTTAATGATTATTATGTGAAAAAACATCATGTCAGCAGATGAGCAAACATTTTGTTTGAAAGACTTCCACTGTCAATCCATATTTTACCTGTTTCTATAGAATACCATAATATCAGAAATACAGGAAAAAAACCTTTTTTTAAGTAAAATTGACAAGGTTGTTTGACAAGGTGGAATGTTTTTTGACAAGGTGAAATGACTAGTATTCTGGAAACCATCTCAATCTAGCTATAGACGAATATTTCTTTAGTAGGAGCTACTCATCTTACTGATGTCACAAGATTATTTACTAGCTTGTGTGTATGTTGGGTGCATTCTGGTATAACAATCAGTGCTGAGGCTGCTGTCTATATCTTCATATACTTACAAAGCATATGAATTAATTCAAATGCAACAATTCTCTAAACATTTATAATCATACCAATAATGAAGTAATTTAAAAACTGAAGGTGACTAGAGTATTGTAAGAAAAAGCTCAACAGTTAAGTTTCTGTTTTAGCCTTTTGCATGATAAGGACAAAGATTTGAGCACTTATGATGGCTGAACTAAGGTTAGGAAAAGCTACTGTTTGGTTAGAGATAAAAGGTAAAGACTAAGACTGAAGAAATAGAAGGAACACTCCCTGCTCTTCACTGAAGTGATTAAACTGCATGACAATGTGGCCAGTGCTTCTCAGCTAAAAATGTTAGTACTTATTTAAAAAACAAACAATGCACAAGCAAACAAACAAACCAATCCCTCCCAGACAAAACAGCTCAGTCCCTCACTGCTTACTGCCTTCTCCAATTTTCTGAATATAAAAACAATCTTATTTTTTTTACAAGAAAATTGAAGATGGAAAATTTGACTCCTCTGTGATGTGCAAATTAATGTAAAATTTAGAATGGCTGTGCTGCTCTTGCAGCCTTTTTGGTTTTTTACTACAGATATTCTGACTCAAGTTGCTCTCATAATACAGGTATTGTCTGAAAGTAGCTGCAATTCATGACTGCCAGAGGTAGCCTCAAGCCATGTGCATATATTCCCTCCAAAGAGTTCCAAACCCACAACTTTTGGAAAGAAAAAGTCATGAATGCAGATTTCAACAAAGTATTGTGTAGAAAACTTGACTTAGATTTGATTGTTGTTCACGTGTTTGTCTTGAACATGCTATGAGAGTTTGGTGAACTCACATATGGCTACATTGTTGTACTTGGAGATGCTGTAAATGTACTTGTAGATCTTCTTAGACCAACTCCCTCATTGCTTGTCACTGTGGCTGTGAAAGGATCACCTTTGCATGGACCTAGGCCTTGAAGAACTCCCTGTTTGCAATACTTTGGTGCTATTGATATTCATGTCAGCTGTAGCATCACTAACCTGGGCACATCTAAAAGGGTTGCAATTACACTACTGTAGGCATAAGAAACCAGCCTCTGTGTCATGTTGAATTTACTCTTCCAGAACATTGCCTCTGAAAGCAATTGCATTAATAATTTTGGCCAAATTAGTGTGAGTTTCTGCACGAAGCTGTCAGGCGTGAACTTACCTCTCGTATTCAGGACTGACCTGCAAGGGATCAGTTATGTGACTGTGCACACCAACTAGTTTTTTACACTCATGTTGTAAGATGATTTTATTGGAATTATATGTCTTTTATCTGTTATATGATTTTTCCATTCAAAACAATTTTTACAAGATACTGTGTGAGTCTTCAGGTTATCTAATTTACAAACAAGTGTTATGGACTAGAGAAGAGTCAGTGCTAAATGAATAATGTGTCTATGTGAAAATGTATTCTCTTAGTCACTGGAGTGTTCAGAATCCTGCTTGTCTGAAGCTATGTAAATCTGCAATATCTCATCCTGGCAAGATGATTTTTTAAAGTAAATTCCTGGCAGACCCAGTATCATGTAGTTTGGAGATACTGGCAAACATAGTAAATTAATTCTTGAAAAAATTGGTAAACATGTTTTTTACTTGAAAGAGATGGGGTGGAATTGGCAGAAGTTGTCAGAAATGCTGCTCTAGCTGGAAACTCATTGATGGACTTGGCTGTGTGGGGAAAAAGTTCTAGTAGTTGTACTATACATAGATTGCACCTCGAGGTTATTTGTGACATGTTTACATAATTAAAACTGTTTTCTTCCACAGTTTTCTCTGTTTTCACCAAAGTAAGTGGGAAAGGACCTGTACTCTACAAATACAGCACAGAAGAGCTTTCTGACTTCTAGGTTAAGTACGGATTTGTAGAAAACACTAGTTTAGGGGAATAAATTCCAGATAGGATAAGCATCTGGAATCGAGTCACTGGCATGATAAAGTTTATTGATCATTAACAATATGAGCATACGGCAGTAAATTTCTGGTTAGACAAATGTGTATTTCCTGGCAAGGTAAATGTATTGAACTGCACTATGGGTAAGGCAAAATGGAGTTATTCCTCAGAGGAGGATCCAACAGCAAATATTTCCTGGTAAATCTGTGTGAGAAAATCATCATTGCTAGTATTCTGGGAAATGCCATCAGAGTGCTTCATGAAAAATTGGCCTATTCTGCTCTTAGTCCAAGAAGGAAAACCTTTTTGTGGACAAAAGCTACAGATTGCTCACATAATTAATGTTTTGTAGAAAAGGTATGTGACATTATCTTCAGGAGCAATAGGCAAACAAAGCCAGCTAAATGTTCAAAATCTTTCACAAATACGCTGCATTGGCTTTATAGAAAGGCCAGGATCTTCAGCCTAAGGCCACTTGTGACTCCTCCTCTCTCCTTTAGCTTAGTGCTGTATCAATCCAATTCTCATTTCTGCCCTCTGTTACAGCCTGGTGAAGGTGAGGACACAGAGGCAGTAGAAATGTTTTAGTGCTGAACAGCACTTTCTTTCCCTAGAAAGGTGATGTGCAGAGATAGGTGGTCTATTTTGCTATGCATTAAAGTTCAGCAATTTTCAGCTTACCAGGAAGGAAGATTTAAACACATGTAACTCCTAACATCATATGTCCAGTCAAAACCAGTTTTACTTTCCATCCTAGACATAAATAAAAGGTGTGCTGACAAGCACTGGTAGGAAATTGTCCTGTCAGGAAAATGTCATGGTGGTGTTTTGTCATCTGTGAAGTAGAAAAAGCTTTTTACATAATAACCATGTTCTACTCTGATTCCAAAATTATGTAAATCCACTCAGGGCAGCAAGATATGCTTTGTGTCTGTACCAGGGCTGTGGAGAGTTGAATTTGGGCTGTGTGTAGCTTGTATTTTTTGTTTCAATTACGTTCTTTTTAAATGATGTATAAAGGGTAAGAAAGCTTTTATTAACTTCCCCCTTAATCTGTTTTGTATAAGATGAGAATAATAATCTAACAAACCACAAGTTTATGGTTTTGTGAGCTCCCCAGAGGAAACTGATGCCAGCAAAGTGAGTGTGATTTTTTCATTGTTTTAATAGAGATTTTGAACCCTTATCTGGGTGAATTTAGGCCTAGGTGCTTATTAACATCCAAGAAGAGGAAAATTTTATTGAGGGGCACCCCCAAACAGCTATTAATAAGAAGGTAGAGCTCTAGTTCTATCAGTGGTACTTGTTCTACCCTGATGGAATAGGGTAGACCAGTTCACTGTAGTACTACCTGCTAATTATGTATTTTGGAGCTGTTTAGCATTCATGGGGTAAAGACTACCAAAATAAAATATATTACAGTGCCTACTTATTGACATATAAACAGGCCATGGTAAAATGCATTTTTTATGTTTGCACCTGGAAGGGAGATCATTAGTTTTGAAAAGGACAAGAAAGAGAATGTCAAAAGAAAAGAAAAGAAAAGAACTCTTTAAGAGAGCTACTGCTATGCAGCCTTTTAGAAATGTGATAGTTTGGAACTCTTCAGCTCAATAGTTATTTATGTCTCTTGTTCCCTGTGTTTTCTTTATGATGAGATTTGTTGGTTAATGGAGGAAGGGATTTTTTTTTAACCTTTAAGCTGTATGATTTATTTAGAGCTGTGCCTTGAGCTGTTGTGGAAGGTGATTGTGGCACAGTGGAATGAAGCATTCTAGAGTACTTCAAGAGAAAGGTAGGAACAGGCCAATTACAAATGAAACCAATTATTTTTGCAAACAGTTTTTCTCGAAATGCTATAATCTAAGGAAGGAAACTTTTTTTTAAAAAAATGGGGGACTTGTGGTAACTTACTATTATTAGCTAGGACTAGTACAAAAACTGTGAAGGTATTTTATAGTTTTAGAATCTTTTTCTCTTTTTTTTGCAAATGCCAGACAGCTAAATTTTAGACTTTTTATGTTGTTTATCACATTATTTTGCTAATTTTCAAAAATCTTCTGAGAATTTAAGCGCACCTCTACGTGCATGCTTTGGAGCAGAGACTTGAAGCTTAATGAAGTGATGTGTGTGGAAGGGCACACGGTTTATCCCTCGTACTGTCTCATGAAAGGGACTCAGCTCTCAGTAGAGGGTGATTTAAAGGTCCTTCAGATTTCTGGGCTGCAGACTAGCGGAAGGAAGCAATAGCTAATAAGCTCCATCTCCTGCTGCTGTATGTTACGCCATCTGCTCTGAGTGTTTATGAGCTTCTTGTTGTCCAAAAAAATACATATGAGGCAAAGTAAAAGGCTCCACACTACTAAAGCTTTGGTGCATTGTCCTGGCCTATATTCCCTTACACAAGTAGGGATTCCTGGTGTGCTGTGCTTTGTTTGGCTGGTTGTGTTCTAATCACGTTGATGTTACTGTCTCCCAGAGAAAAAGAGTGTCATGAGCAGTTCCCTGTGGCTTCCTGGACTGAAGCCTTCTGCTCTGTGGGGAGTATCTTTAAACTCTAAGGAAAGGAAAAGCAGCACTTAGGTTCAGACCCCCTCTGGATATTCTTTCTTGATTTGCCAAGTAATTGGAAATTTCTCTTCCTGAAATAACTGGGGTGAGGAAACTGTATGTTTGTGCCTTCATTTAAAATCTCACAGAGGGAATACTTTTCCTTCCTTTCATCAAATCAAAACACATGAACAAACTGAATATGCAAAGATACTTTTTTTTTTTTCCCCATGAGGCTGAAATGGGTGCTCCCTTCCTAGTTTGCAAATGTGTTACAAAAGCTTGTAACCTGCTGTCACCATTCCTGTAATGCTGCTTCCAATCCTGTCTTACCATCTCAGGGGAAAAAAATGGCTCATATGATCAAAAACAGTTCCATTCTCATAAGTAATTCTTCTGACTTAAAAAGTGAATATCCAAGAGAGAGGGGGAGAAGTGAGAAAAGAAATACAGAGAAAGAAAATAGACTAGAGAAGGATCATGGTGCATTTCAAATCCCCTGGTAACAAATCTCATCTAAAAAATAGAAAAAGCCCCATGCTCCAAATGTTACACAAGCTTAGCAATCCATTTGTCAGTGCACAGATACAGACTATCCAAATTTTCATTCTCTTCCATGGTATCAAATGTCAGAAATCATAGAAATAAATATAAGAATGGCAGAGTAATCCAACCAGTGTAACCCAAACCAAGGTATGTGTGGATGCCCAATCTCTTTGTTAGAGGTCAGGTTGGATGGGGCCCTAAACAACCTGATCTAATGGGTACCATCCCATCTCACAGCAGGGGGATTGGAACTGGAACTTTAAGGTCCTTTCCAACCCAAACCATTTGATGATTTTACAAGATATGACACCTTTACAGTAACCCAATACTAATGGAATTTCTACAGCAGGAGGTTAAAATTTGAGTTAATGTTGTAGAATTGTATTTGTCAAAACCTGGAATTATGTCTGTTAAATGTTCTTACTATATTAGCAGAGCCTCTTCCTATAACACTTAGAAGTGTCCAAGAATATGACATAAGTTAAACCCAAGATATGAACAAGCATGAAGGCAGAGTGAGGACGTGGGTGTCCCAGAGCTTGGGAACCAGAGCATGGCTCTGCCCCTGCCATACAAGCTGTTTTAATATACATACTCTTGCTATGTCTTTCATGTCACTCTTTTCTGAAACAAAGAAGAGCTGTCATTTTCTGGAACTAGAAATCTTATTTGCTTATCATCATTTGTAGAGCAGATGCTGAAACAAAACAATATTCTTCCCAGGGTTTCTCATTTATGTTTCTGTCAGAAGGTTTTGTACTTCTCAAAATAAAGAACTGTCAAGAAGTAGCTCAGTGAGTCAATGACATTGCTGGAAAAACATCAGGGTGGGTGTATCCTAAACCATGTAGAGCTTGAATTAGTTTTTCATTTGAGAATGAGACTCAAATACTTCTGACCTGGTATAGGTCTTTATGTGAAATAAATTGTGAATGTCATTTAAAATCTAAAGTTGTCTTTTCAAAGTTTCAGTTTTATTGGAAGCTGTTCAAAATCAGTTTCCAGCTGACTCTTACTCATTAGGAATACTTTGCAACTGGATGAAGCATCTTTAGGTCAGATGGGAGAAATGGCGTGGAAGGAATAAGGTAATTTTTAACACCAGCAGAACAATTCTTTCACTATCCCCACCCCCCAAGCACCAGCTATATGAGAAAACATGAATACTCACTATAGTTCCAGCTGTAACCTCAAGAAAAATAGCCTGAAGATTTAGAAAAGTTACATGCCAAAATATAAACAGTTGCTGTGAAAGTCACCAAGGGATTATTAAGCCAGTGACTTCAAATTATAATGTTAGCACTGTGACTAATGAGATATAAATGCTAAGTTTTTTGTTTTGTTTTGTTTTTTAAAAACTATGCTTTATTCAGTATTAATATCCTGGAATTCATAACCATTGCAGAAGTTGCATCTCCAAGAAAGAACATTAGCAACTGGACTGTCAACATACTGTACTCAGAAATAGTCTATTACAGAAATCCTAGTCTTTTTCTTCCATAACTGGAAACTGTAGTATCTAGAAATCTGAGTTCAGCATTGCCACTGACTTAGTCAGTGTAAGGTGCTTAGCTCCACGATTTTTGAACTGCCAGGAAAAACCCAGTCATGTGAGCTGGGACTATTACCTTGCTTTACAGGTGATGGGGAGCTGTAGAGGAAGGTGTTATTAGCCACACAGAGAAGCAGCATCAGGTTGTGCTGTCCACAGCCTCTGGAAGAAAAAACATGTGTCTGTTTTTAATACTAACTCTGTGTATAATTGATCCTTTGCCTTCACTCATCATACTACTGTAAATCACAAAATACTTCTGTCTTTAACAACAAAGGTGTACATTACCAATTATGTGTTTTAGTGTGTGCCAATACATAACCTTGAGTAGTGTTTTGTGAGAAGTGTGTAACAAGTAGTTTTGGAAAGGAAGTATTTGTAGGATTTATTTAGTTTGTTTGGTTTGCATACAGATTCTCAAAGGATTAATTGAGCTGTTGATTCTAAGGATATGATTCTTCCTGATATCAGTGGGAGTTATGCCTGTAGGTGTGAGTTTTAGCTGATACTGTAGTAGCAATTACTTAAATGTTTGAAGTTAATTGTTGAATTGTTGGCTATTGATCTGTAGAGCTTCAGTGTTCAGGGATGGATGCTAATAGTTTACTTTTATTGTATGCTTAGAAAACTAATTTGCTTTCTGACAATTGAAAGAAAGAAACCTTACTGAATTATTTGTCCCTTTATGCCTTAGCTGCTGGGTCAGATGTTTGAAGATCTCATCTCTCCTCCCCACAATTTTACTCCTTCAATGGTACCATCCACTATTAAAGTTTGTCTCACTTCACAGACAAGAGAAGCACAGGGATGGAGATCAGTGGTGACTGGTCAGTGGGCTGGGTCGCACCTGCTTTCCATGTGACTCTCGAGCAGTCATGCAGGTGGTGATATGTGGTGTGTACCTTTACCACAGGTTTGGTTACTGCTGCTCACTGAAATACCACAGCTTGGCAGTGAAGGGCAGTCACAGTTTCACTCTGCACTCATTTGGAGCCAGAACATACAGGTAGTGTCCTTTTTCCTGGGGTCGTTCAACTCATTTTTTGTCATGAAAGGAAAGGTCCTTCAAAACAGTCCAGTTTCTTTCCTACATTGATTTTTAAGAATTTGAGGATTTCTGGCACACAAGCGTTTTCTTTTGGAGTTTGTTATTTCGTTTGGTTGTTGTCACTTATTTTTTATAACATCTATTTATAAAAGATACAAAAAATAAAAGCTCACAAATGAGGTGAAATGCTCCTACTTTTGGTCCCACTGTGGTGGCTGTTCTGCTTTTGGGGCCGTTGCCAGGTGTTCATCTGGCTGGAGGCTTGTGCTGCTTACAAAGAAGTTGGCAGAGACAGACTCTACTTTTGGAAATGGCTCCCTGTGAAAAATTTTATTACTCTAAGGATGTGAAATGTTCTCTGACAGGGAAAGATTTTGGTGTTGTGGAGAAAAGGAAGGGGTAGTGTTGGATACCACAATACTATTCGCTGCTTGCAGAAATAATAGCAGTAATGTATTTCTTGGAGTAAGGATGGGCATACACTCAGGAATAAAAAGGGTGTTTAGCTAATTTTCAGCATTGTGTTTAGAAACTAACAAAGGGCATAGGTCTGTCTGCTGCAGGCTGTGCCTCCAGTTCATGAATTCCTGGCACCTGTGTCCTACAGTTGCACTAGACCTCAGTACAAAATAAGCTGAGTCTGCTTTGGCCAACTTCTCACTACCATTGTTCCCACTCTCTTGTGAAATATTAGTCAGCCTTGAATCCACTCATGTGATGAATATTCGTTTCACAGGTGATTATCGTCATCTCTGAACAGCTCCCCACAAACAAACCAAACTTCTCACGCAACCGATCGTTGCTGTCACTGTTTTGGCAGTGTGAAGCTTATGATTCCTCATGCTTTAATAATGCTCCATCATCTCTGCTATCAGATTTGAGTCAAATGGCCATGCTGAGGGTGAGAAAGCTCTTCCTTTATACAATGCTTGATGTATTAGGAAAAAAAAATAGAGGCACCTGCCACTCATCTTTCCATGTGCTGCCTTAAATCCCTCACCTGCAGTAACAGCACAGTGAACACAAACAAGGTACTTCTTTGCTGTAACTTGGTGCTCAGATTTAGTTCTCTAATACAATCGAGTGTTCAGACATTTTATTTCAGTATTTTCAAGTTTTGCTATAAGATTGTAGTTACTAAAAGAAAACTCGGTCCTTGAAGTGGATGCAGTACTGGCTTTATCCCCGACTGTCAATTGAGTGGAATACAGTTGCTAGCAAGTACCTGTATTTCAGTTCAATTTGATGATCTTTTTAGAAGAATAGTATGTGTAAAATATATTTTAATTGCTCATAAAACCTACTAAACAACTAAAAAAAAACATAAATGCAGTTTTCTTTCTGTTCTGTAATAATAATAATAATTATTATTATTACAATTAATGAAAGTGCTAAATAGCTACAATTATAGTGGTAAGAGATCAGTCTGTGTCCTAACTGGTTAGAGTTCAGTAACAGATTCTTTGCTAAGGAGGCGTTTACTGACTTGATGTCTGTGACATCGTTCAGCATAATTTTAGTGTTTGTATCATTACTTTTTAAAAATTAGCCTCAAAACATATTCAACAAATCTGCCTGTTATAATTTCAGCAAACTAGTCTAAGAAATAAAACTGTATTAAACAGGAAAATACTGACTTGTGACATTTTCTGTCCAATATCTCTTTAGTTTTGCAGTAGCAGAGCATTCTGTTCCATAGCCCTGCCGCAGCTTTTTATCCATTCCTCATTTTGAAGTAAAGCAGGGTGATGTGGGAAGGGGACAGCAATGAGCAATGAGCATACTCTTCTCAGTGTGTAAGTTGTTGACAAGGTAGTTCAAAGAAGTACTTTTTATTAGCCTGGTGGATATAGTTCTTCGTTCACTTTCTGCATTGCTATACTGCACCTCACTGTTCATCCTTCTTGCCTTTGAGCTATTCTCACGTCCAGAGCCCCGAGTCCAAGCCCATCCTTCCCTCCTTCCTCCTGCCCTGGGAGCTCTAGCATTGAAAAATATCTGCTCCTAAATCAGTGCTCAGTTCTTCCTGTGTTCACTGAAATAAGACTCAAACTGGTTCATCAGAGCTCTGATTAGTCAGAGAGGATGTGGCTGTGTTTCTAAAGATAAGTGGTTTAAACTCCTACAACTAAATGTTATGGGTTTCTTCTCTCACAACCACTTCTGGATGTGCTGCTTCCATCCTTTGCCAGTTGTCCTGATCGACTGTGCTGTTTATTTCCCATTTGCTGTGACACTGCTGTGTCTAATATTGGACACAGTACGAGATGGTGCAGCTCAGGAAATGGTGAGGCAGCTGATAGGGAAATGAGACAATACCAAATGGAGAATAATGTGAAAAAAGGCAAAATCCACATGTGACTTGTACACTCTATGGGGAAGTGAAGAGACTGCACTCAGCAGGTTTGCATGAAATACATTTAATAGGGAAAAACAATGGAAAAGGATTTTAAGGTATGTTTAACATATAGAGCTGTCTGCTAGAAGAAACCTTTTTACAAAATGATACTTAAACTTTGCTCGTTTTTAATCTGAAGAAAAAAAAATCTGCGCATAACTGGATATTAGCTTGTTTATTTTTCTGATACATTTTTTCCCCCCTGTAAAATAGTTAACAACAAGGGAAAAGTAGACACTTCATTCTGCAGACTATCACCAAGTCTCTCTAGACTGCAGTGTTTACTACAAAGGGAATTTGTTGTATGTATTGAGATTGTGAAGTTTATAGTTACATGTTTGTTTTAAGTCTTTTAGTTTTGGGGGGTTTTCCCCTCCTTAATATAGTGAGTGCACGCGTGAGCTGTGCTTTTCAGTAGATGAAATAGTTGCTGTTCCAGTCCTTTGAGAACAGCCAACAGTAGAGCTAAAGTATTTTATTTTTTTAATAGAATAAAACTAAAAGAATTGAGGCACTGAATGCCCCTATAGCATTCCTGTTGTTAGATCCCCAGCATGATTCTGAATTGCTCAGGTGCAGGGTAGGGCTGCCTTCTTTTTCTCAAAACACCTGTCCCCAAGGCATCCATAAAGTCCATGAAGGTTTTCTAAGGCAAAGGTATATATTTTGTTTTTTTCTGGTTAGCTGTGGCCTAAGTGTTTGAATTCTGCACAGATTCTTTTAGCATTACATATAAATGTCATTTAACATGATTTAATACACAATTGCTCTCATTTTTGCTTGAATCTGGTATTTCCCTGGAGTCTCTGTTTTCAGTGCTTTCTCCCTTATGTGTGCCTTTTCTGATCATGGCTTAATTACATTTTAAGTGCCTTCTGTGTAACTGTCTCCACCGCCTCAATTAGTTCACCTCCAACTGTGTGAATTTTTTAATAAGGAGGCACAAAGTATTTCTGGCAATGCCGGATATGAGCTCTGCTTATCTGCCTATGGCAAGCTTTCCTTCAGGGCATGGCAGAGTTTACAGAGCCACTGTGGGGTAATCTGTTAGTGCTCTTTGGGTTTGATTTATTTTCTTTGGGTTATTCTCTCAGCTGCTGTGGAGGCTCTTAGCTCTGACTCTTCCCAGGCGTCATTGATCGAGCGCCTTTGCAGCACCGAGAATTACAGAGGGGCTCTCAGGCCCTCAGTTGCCCATGGCTGTAGAACACAAGGTGTGTTAGCTCTGAAGGAGGTTACTGATGTGCACCTTCCACAAATAACATGTCTCAAAGGCATATGCCGGAAAACTTGAGAAACAGTTTTATGGGGAATGATAATACTGTGGGCAATTCCTCCCGTGGTTTTCAGTCTGTTAAGATCCAAACAAATGATTTCTTTTTCTGATTTACTTTTTCAGGATTTGTCTAAGAAAGTTGGTAACAACTTCTAGCTCGCTCACGTTAGGTCTTCAGCCTCCCAACGACCTTTATACACACCAGCAATACATCTGTATCCATTTATCCGATGAAGGGGATTTGGTTTTAGTTGTGGATAGTCAACATTACCTGTGATTTGCATTAGAAAGAGCAGGTGCCTGCCTGCTAATTTTCAACAGCGAGCAATCTCATTTTAATACCAGTCAGTGACATGTTATTTCCCAGGTATCAATTACATGGACTGTGTCTGTGTGAAAGATAAAAACACTATGTGGTTAAATCACAGGCTGGAGGTTTCAAAGTCAGAGACTAGAAGAGCTGCAAAAATGAGTATCATAGATCTAAATAAGTAGCTCAGTATTTTAAAACAGAGCTCTCATTGAGAAAGGGCAGGGAAATTAAAGAGGTCTAGACCTATAAAAAAATTGTAGCCAAGTGCTCCTAGAAATACTGAAGTTATTTCATCATGTAGTGGCTGTGTTCCCGAAGTTTGGATAAATTTCAATGACAGATCATGGGATCTCACAGCACTTTCTTAAATGAAAATGTTCAGAGGTCTTTTGATTTGGTGGGCTTAGAGATTTTCATACCTGGTTCCTTTAGGTGCAACACAGGAGTGATGGCTGTGCTTCCCTCTTTGGGGGCTCTCCATCAAATCTTGAGATGGAAAAGTCTTGTAGATACTGTATTGCATGCTCAGAAACTTTATCTGGCACAATTGTCTCAGACTTTCATCTTTCCTTGGTAAACACGATGTGCTTTTTAGGTTAAAATATGTTTTAAGAAGTGTTTATTTAACTTAAATACCAGTGGGGGGTGATAGTGATGTAAGGTTACTGTAGTGTATTTTCTGGGGATGCACACTTGGAATGATGCCACCACTTTCAGCTAAGTTTCTTTGATACACTTTGATGGTATGAAAAAAAATATTTCACAGTTGCTGATAGAGATTGTAATAGTATTTATATAGTTACTTTTAGAAATTCAATGTTGAAGTACTATCTGGAAATAGTAGAAAATCTAATACAGGTGTTGCAAGGAAATTAGTTAGTTGAAAAAAGTTACTGTGATTGTGTGTGTAAAAAAATGGTATGCAAACTCAGTGATTTTTGTTCAATTATTTTAATACTATTTACCCACAACAGAGCTGACCTTTAAGTCTGAACTGCAGTTATTGAAGTTTCTTTGGTAAACTGGGCACTTCGGGAAAGAAGGCAGCAGAAGTGGTCAGAATTACTTGAGGGCAGTCACATCTCCCATTTCTTGATCAGATGGAACGTTTGATGACAAACCTCTCAAGAATTTTTTGGGAGAAAAGGGATTTTTGACTGACAAGTTGTATCCCCATTTGGCTAATCAAGGGGAATGGACGTGCCAAATTATCTTTCATGTTCTCATTGATGTCAGGTTGGCAGCGGAATGTAATTGCATGTGGATGGAAGGACTGAAGAGCTTGTGCTTTCTCTTCATTCTTCCAAGATGAATCTGAAGGGTGTACTTGTTGGACTAAACTTGACAGTTCAATCTAAATTAAAGAATATACTGCTTTCATAGTGGATATTAATTTATTGAGATCATGACCCTCGTGTAAATTTTTGCATGATCTGGGAAAAGAGAAAAAACAAAGTGCAAATACTTGCACTACTAATCTGAAATAAGTAAAAGTATTTTGCTATTCCAAGTTCTAATACGGGGCATCTTGCAGTCTGAGTTGATTTGGAATTTTTTTGCAGTGGAAGAAGTGATTAAAAAGCAGTGAGTAAATTTATGGGGGAAATGAAATATTCTAACAGTGAAAAATTCATGGGTTGGATTTTGAAAATTGTGGTATAAAGTTGGATTTCCAGTTTTATTGTTGGGGCCTAACCTGGTGTCTCTTGAAAACCTAACCTAAGAGATGGTTTTAAAATGCTTCATGGCACTCTGTGTTCTATGTTAGTGGTCTGGCCAGCAGTCACTGTTCTGTAGAAAGACTGATACTCTTCATTAAGAACCCTGAGCACCCTGATCTAACTTGGCCCTCCTTTGAGTGATGACCAAAACTGCTTCCAGTTATTTAAAGAGAGAAAGAAGGGAAAAAGAAAAAGAAAAATTAGATATAGTATTCTGCAGGTCTTGGCAAGGTTCTCGTGCCAAGAAAGCAATGGATGAAAATTCTAGATTTTGACCCTGTTAGACAGTCTTTTTAGCTGTGAATTCTTGGGAGGAGTGTCAGATGTACTTTCAGCATTGACAGCATTTGTGGCCTTGATCCCCAAGACCCGAAGAGATTTACTGGCACTGTGTGTGTGTGTGTCTGCTTGCAGACCTGGTGCCTTTGTCAGCTTGCAGACTGGGGTTTGTCAAGATTTTACATGGAGGGCAGGAGCCTCCTGCTGAGCACAGTTCCTGGGACCTCAGGCCCCAGGACAGGTGGTTGCTCCTGTTTTCCTTGTTCCTGTGATGGCAGCACAGTGCCAGGAGCTGCTGCTCCTTGTGCTCTTGTGCTTGAGTATGTTCTCCTGTTCTGTGCTGTTCTCACAATGTGTGAACACACAAGATGTTCCTGGTGACTGCCTGTGCGTCACCCCTTTCCTTAAGGGACTTTTCCTCTAGGTGTTTATACCTCTCTGTCACACATGCTCCTTTGCAAATACTTTGTCCTAATTTTCAGTGCTTTTAGCACTTAGCTGGAATGTGAAGAAACGTGACTTGGTCAGTGCAGTTCTGCTGAAACCTTTCTCTTGCTTGTGCTGTTTCCTGTCTGAAATAACTCATTCACTGAGCATTCACTGAAGCTGGCACAGGGGATCAAACCTGCCTTCTTCTGCTCCAGCCTGCCTCCATTTGCTGTCTGCCTTCCATTCATGTCACTTCAAAGGAGGATGGCTGGTAATACCCTTGATACTCTCTTAAGCTACTTTAAAGTTACATTAGAGCTTCTCAGTTGCTGGTGAAAGTTAAGGTGAGGAGCTGAGTAACTCTGATCGTTCTTTCTGAGCAGTGTCAGTAATCTGAGTGCCTTAGGTTTTGTTGGGTATTTCATCAGTAAAGGAGAACATTTCTGGTAAATCTCTGTTGATAGCAGCTTTCTAAAAGTCTTTCCACCGTCACAAAGTTACGCACTCACCAGGTGCTTACTCTGAGACAGTCACTCTGACCTAAAGCCCAAGTGCCGCCTTCTCAACCTGTCCCACTGGCTGCACAGAATTAAATCAGATTTTAGGTTTCTGGATTTTTACATGTGTTGCCTTCTAAAACTAATTCAGTGACATTTATACCTGCTTTGCACATCTTTTATTTAAAAAAGACTTTGATGCTCATGTATCTAAAGTCAGTGGTTCAACTTGAATTTTAAAAGAAACAGTTTCAATATTTTTCAGAAGCAAAAGACTCAAATATTTAGAATCAAAACTGTTGATAGAAATTAATTTCATATTTTCACCTGCAGTTTTATTAGAAAGTGGTAGCTGCCAAGCAGCCTCTAAGACTGATGTGTGAATTAAAGGAATTTTGCTGTATATCTACCTACATTCAGAAATTACTGACAGAAAACCATCTCTGAGTTACCTTTCAGACCTGGAAACAACTTAGAACCATAACACTGACTTTGCTTGTTAAGAGCTGAAAATGCACTGGACTAGAGCCAGCAGTATTCCATTGTTTCATAGCCCCTGGATAATCTTGAAAGAATATTTGTTCATATGAAAGTCTTTCAAAGAGAAAATCTACATCCTATGGCTGTGGCTACATTTAATTTTGAAAAAGTCATAAGAAGAATCTATTGCTTCACTTAAGTACATTCACAAATGCCAAAACTTGTAATGGAAGAATTATTTTAGAGCCAAGGAACCTTTTAAATTCTTGAAAGCGTATTCTCTTAGTATAGAGTTTTTAGAAACAAAGTATTTTCTCTTGAAAATTCTTCATTTTTTTTCATAGATTTTTGCATATGGAGAATGAAACTGTAAGTGAATGTATTGTGAAACAAGCTTTTCCAAACTCAATTTCAGCTGTAACATTAGAAGAATTTAATTTATCCTCACAAATGATGTTGAGGTTCCTTCTCATCTGTGATAATTAGATTTTTTTCCCCTCTTGTCTTTAATAGAGTTGTCTTTAATATGGTAGACCAAATAATGTGGTCATTATTTGAGATTAAGTTGCTTTCCTTTATCAGAAATTTAGGTTAAATGCTAACGCTTGGCATTTGCTATGGTTTTATGACTCTAAAATTCATTACAGGAGAGATATTTATGAGTACCTGCAATAGAAATTTCACTTTAATGGAATCCTGTGAATGAAAGTGCTTTACAACATCAAGCCACACTTTTGAAACAGGAAACGCTATAGTCAGCAATATTTAAGATGTATTTGAATTTCAAGGATTAAATTCCTGGTCAATCTAATACTGAGAGTTTCTTCCTAAATTAACATGAGACCCACTGCATCCACATTGTAGCTCCAAAAGCCTCCTGTGGCATCTTGTTAATTGGAAACCTCTTTAAAAATAAAATCTTTAACACTAAAAATTTGGTCTCCAAAAAGAATACTCTGCTTCTGAGAACAAGGCTGTCTACATCCTCCTAGGATCATGATGTTTTCTGTGCCGAATTTAAGTAGTACATGCTTTATTCATGTTGATTTTAATAGTAATATAAATAAAAATTAGTGTCTGAGGACTCCAGGAACATATTTAAAAATACCTTCAGTCTACTCCTGTCCTCTTTCTTTAAGCTTGAAGAATTAGTCTGAAGAAAAGACTGGAAAGGTATTTGCCATGAGGCATGTGTTGGAACCTCATGCTCTGGTTCCTCTGGGGAAGAATCTGAGGAAAAAAGATTTCTTTCTTCCTCATAAATTTCACAAGCCAAAGAGTTTCCTGAAAGTGCAGCCTCCTCTCCTAATCCCTTAGCTGCCTAATCTGCAAATTTCATGAAACTCCTTGGTGTTGTAGCACACTCTGATTCCTCTTTTATTCCTTCTTTATTTGTTATTACTGTTATTTTTAACTTCTTGTCATCTCTGGTGGTAACTGGAGTTTAATGTAAGAAAGTAAGCTACATAAATAAAGGAATGAAGTTGACATACAGCAAAAGAAAACCTGCACAATATGATAAATTTGCTATATAAGTATAAAAAAATCAATTTGTATGTTTTATACACTTGTTATTTATGTGTAATATGTATACCTTTTTTAATTAAAATAAATGCAAGTAAGATTCAGTTTGGCGTTGTGGTAATAATGTAATTGGTAATGAACATGAGGTTTCTAAAGGAAAGTAATAAGGTAATGCACTTTTGCAAATTAATTGATTTTTGGTTTCTTCCTCAATGATTTTTATACGAATGGTTACTGGAGCTTAATGTCTTTGAATTACAGTGTCCTAGGAAAGATGTGGCACGTTCTCAACATGGAAACAAGTAAAGTCTTTGACTAAATGAAATGTGAATACACAAAAGCATTCAAAATTTATGTAGCAGGTTGTGTGACATGAATGCTTTTATGAAGTAGCGTAAGATGTCTGCCCATTTAATTCTCAAGCCCAGTGTGCAGCTGCTGCCCCATGTCTTCAGGTGAGAAATGAGAAATTTTCAGGGCCATTGAACACACTGAATTTAGGAGAGTGCTCGATAGCCCTCAAAATTTCTCATTTAGGAGGATGCATATGTATTGCTTCCGAAAATGAGCACAAACTTCACTTTCCTTCCCCACTTGATTTATATTTCTTCCTCACTTCTTACCTCCCTCCCTGTATCTCTGAGTCTCCTATACCATGAGCAACTGCTCTGCCTTTCTTCTCATTTTGAACCACATACAGTACACCTGCTGACTAAACCACTGGAGTAAATTCAGTGATAAAAACATACACTAAGTTGTAGTGCAACCCTAGAAAATCCCAAACCCTACACCAAGCTCAGAGGTGCATGTTTGGGATATTTTTTTCCACTGCATTCCCATTATCAGTCCCTGAGACGTAAGCATAAACACGACACTGTTCAGGTTAATGCATTTTATTTGCCTTTCTGGAGTCCCTTCCATTACTGTTCTGCTCCCTAGCTCAGATATTCCCAGTGTTCTCAAATAACCTCCAATCTGAAAGAGGAGGCTGGGCCAAAATAAGTACCATTTAAACTTCCAAGGTACTGATATTTTCCTTTGAGCTACTTATAATGCTCTTTTATAATTTTACATTTGCAGAAAGAAGAATTTGTATTTTTTCATCCATAGAATTGATCTTGTGTATGTTTGGGCAGGGAGCATTCTTAGAGTAAAATTCACCTCACACCAAGGATCAAGACTAAAATACATTTGTGAATCAATGGTATTTAAAGGGATTTTTAAAATCAATAAGTTACAATTGCTTAATTATGTGATAGGGTTCATAAAAGGCATGTAATAGCAAAATGTCAAACTATTTCAGTTTATAATAAATTGCATTTTTCTGTAAGCTCTTTCTCTAGTTGAACACACGATTCAATGAAGTAATTTAAATAAGTATTATTTGTCATTCTGTTTTTTAATGCAAAAGAACATTCCTCCGTAAGGGAATAAGAAAACTTTAAAGGAATGTTCTTTATGCTCATCTCTCTTTATGCATTAGTTTTATGTTTCTTTTATCTACAATAGTCTTATCCTTATTTTAAATATTTATTTATTTATTGAAATAAATATTAATTTGCTCTCCCAGTTAGTTGGTTGAAATTAACAAAATTCTTGGCAAATGGCAAAGAAATTAGTGAGAAAATTCCACAAATCCTGGAAGCCCACTAGGTTTGCAGAAATATTAAGTTGAAGAGGAGGACCTCCATGGTCTTTCACTTGAGTGATTTTTTTTATTTGCCTCTGCCAGGAAAACTAAGAGTTGCAGAAGGAGTAGCTGGAACACAGTTAACTATACTTGGCCATGCAAAGAACAAGGAAATAATTCTGAAGATGCACTGGGATAAATGCTTTTTATATGCATGAAAATCATAACTCTAGGTTAATTATCCTACTGGCTAAACTGATATTACAGTAAATAAACATTTGGTGAGTGTATCTGGAGGTTCCAGTAGCTCTTGATCAGTGAGCAGAGTTAGAACCATGTTGAGACCTGTCTGCCTGGTCAGGGGCTGAATTCTCATTTCAACACCTTAAAAAGCAGAGGCACCATTGCCCGATGAGGTCAAACTTCTCTTTAAATTCTTATCTCTGAAGGTTATTTCTTTTAATTAAGTTTAGAGGTAGAAAGAAAGGGATCTGTTGCTTGAAATGCTGGTTTATTTTAACAGGCTCAACCTTCTTTTCTTGATCATTAGATATTTTACATTTTTTCATACATTACTTTTGGAAAAAAAAAGAATCAGTGTGGGGTGAAGTACTTGCGTTTTGAACAGTTGTGTTACAACAGTCTCCACAAGAGTCCAGAGGTGAAAATCCTTTCATCATCTTATAACTGCAGCCTTTTTTTTTCCACTGTCCACAGTTCATGCAAAAGCTTGAATTTCACATTAATATTCTCTCATTTCTCTTGTGACTGTCTCTTTGTGGTAATACTAAATCTACCATAAATCTACTTGAACTTTATCTCCTTGTGGAAATATGTAGTATTTTAGGTAACAAGGTTAGAAATGCAGACTAAAAGCAGCCACTTTTGGCATTCTAAGTGCTTTTCAGAAAATGGATCCCGTGGGAGTTAATATGCTGCAAATGCTTGTATACTTAAGTAGTAGACCATTAAGGCAATATATTGTGTTAGTCTTCAGTCAAATGTGAGTTTCAGTATATCAAGTCACTTTCTTTTGCTCTACACAAAAAAAAAAAAAAATTCACATATAAACTAAAGGGTAAATTCTGTCCTTCTTAAACATGTGCGATCTAATTAGCATTTTTGGGATTTACTGGGATGAATTTTCCCCTTGGCATATGCAATTGCAAACAGGGAGAGTTTTGGCTGTAGGCTGCTAAAGGCAGACATCTGCCTGGAGGGACATCCAAATAAAGAAATCCCTGCCCCCTGAGGACCTTGCACAGCTGACATGGTCAGTGAAGTTATGAGATTTTTAATTATGGGGAAGTTCCTCAGATAGTGAAAATAAGTAGAAAACTGCTTTGGAGGAGGTTCAGATGATGTGTCTTGAAATGACAAAGAGTGATTTAGTTGACAGAGACATGATCCAGGAACTCTATGTTGCTGTAGAACTTTACAGAAATTCAAGCTAAAACTAAGAATAATACTGCTTTTTGAGATAATTGAAATGCAGTTATAGAGCAGTTTCAGTGGAGGTTATTTCTTCAGTGTGGTCCTCACTCAAAATTGAGACCAGTATTGAGGCTGATGATTAATTCTAGTAGCTGTCTTATTTCATGTGGAAAGAGCTCAGGGTATTTTTCAATCTAAACTCTTCTGGTTGTACATCAGTAAATGCTCCCCTTTGGCAGCACCTCCTCATTAGTGCTTACGAGAAGCACCAAAGACCTGCCAGTGCCTTTAAACACACCTGTCCAAGTCTATGAGCCGAATTTACTTCAGTGTTACATGTGTTTAGAAGCTTAAAGTTGATAATATATTTCTTTAATGACAGAATACATTTATTCTTCTTTTCTATGTCATCTGCTAAAGCAGATGTGTAATGATGTGGTAACCATAATAAATTTCTGAAGGAATGGACAGTGTGAGCTGTAGCCCAGCAAGTGACAAGGTACCTCATTGCTTTGTTGGAGCTGCTTGTCAATGTGACTTGGCTTGCACCTTTCAGAGCTCAGGTAAAGTATGTGGAGTGAAGCTCCTGACACTTTTTTGTACTAGCTCCGTTCAATTAAACAGAACTTTAAATGACCTCCCAGAGAATGCATTGACTCAACTCTTTGCTACTTAAAAATGTGTGGTAAAATAATGTCATCCACAGCCTCAATTTCAAAGAACACTCTAGTCCTCTCGGAGTGATTCAGTCTGTATTTCATTGATACAAGGATCTGGGATAGACATCTGAAGTTGTTACTGGCTCAGTAATTTTTTGTTTAAATATAACTCTTTCTTTGCTAAAGAAAAAAATAAGAATTTATGTGCACGATTTGGAACTGCACTTTTTTAAAAGGTAAGTTTATTCATTCAATGTTGTCAGAAAGCAAGTGGAACTTAGTGTAATTTGGTTGTGATGGTTTAGTGTCCAACATTGATATCTGCACTTTTTGTGTCATACAAAGATTTGGTTCATTCTATGTGATTAAAGCAAGTGGAACTTGTTTGTTTTGTATATAACATAAAACTATACTTAAAAGTAGGGCATTGTATGAGCAGCACTGTACTTACAGCCAGTTGCTTTCTGTGAGATTCCCTCTGTGTGTCCCATGCCCCATGAGCTTTGAAAATCTCACAAAAACAGGTCTCCCCTTAAGTTTAAATGTTTTGTGTTTTTTTCTGGAGAGTCTTACAGGTTTCACAGTCTCACATGGATCTATGTAGGATTGAGAACCACTCTCAGCTTCCATTTTTATCCACAAGTACTGCCTTGAAATACTTTTTCCTCCTTCCTTTTAATGATCAGCCAAGTGCCAGTTTTAAAGAGGCCCCAGAGAGCATGAAGGACTTGGTGTTGTACAGCAGACAAAGTTCAAATGCCAAATATTCCCTCTGCCACAGAAACTACGTGACTGCTTTCACAGCATCTTGGCTGTTTTCTCTTGGCCATGTCCATGAAATCTCAGAGTCAGCCTCAATGCATTTGAGAGACTTGGGGAACAGAGCTCATGGAGGTGGCACATGTCTCAGCTTCTCCATTGTGGGGCTGAGACCGTGCCCTCTTCCGGAACAAGAGGAGGAGATCAGTGGTGATGGAGCACGTGAGGTCACATCCAACTCTGCTCCAAAAGGAGGAGGAACAGTGGTGGCTGATGCTGCTCAGATGGGCCACCCAATGCAGTAACAACATCAGGGAGACAGGGTGACCTTCCAGTACTGGCATGGGACAGTGAGGCCATAGCCACTTCCCCTGCTCTCCAGAAAACTGGTTGCCGTTCCCTGAGCTGAAAGGCAGCCCATGTGGGCTGTCAATACAACCAAGACCTTCAGGAATGTTTTGATGGCAAAGGAAAGGCATGGAGAGACAGATGGCGTATAAATTGAACCACCTTGAGATACTGTAATTTAGCGTTGGGTTTCTAGATTTTGGTTGAAATCTTCCAAGAAAATGCTGGGGCTTTGTTATTTCAAAGAGAGTGCTTAAAATAAGAATCATTCCTCTCACTGGCTGGTAAGTGGATTAGTTTGGCAAATTAAAGCTTTAGTCAGGATGACAATAGAAGAGAGTATTTGTCCTCAGTCACTGTCAATGACTCTTGTGTGCAATGTGTCTTTTCCAGAAATTGAAAGAATACTATGTGCATATTTGATATTTTATTTAGTCTCTCAAGATGGCATCCCAGGTCTGATGTTCAATTAGGGTGTGCAATTCTGTGATCCTTATTTAATTAGAACTCCTTGTCGTACTCCCTGGGAGTTGCATTTGTAATTGGATTCTCACAAGTGAGAATATGCAGAGGCTACTTCAAAGGGAAATTGTGATTTGCTCATGTGTGTTACTTACCTGTAGTTCTTCGAGAATGTTTCCTCTGCATATTCACATGATGGGTCCTGTCCACCTTCTCTTTGTCCTTGGATTTCTACTGCTCTACAGTTGTGTTTAGCAGGAATAACTGTAGTACTGAGCACTGTACAGTCACTTGGTGTCATGAGATGGCACTTGTACAGTCCTAGTAGTCACTGCTCTTCTAGGAAGTTCCTGTAGGCCACCAGCACTGGAGAACCAAAACCCACTGGTGTGAATATGCAAGGACAGCACTCTCAAAGAGCAAGCTAATGGTAAGTGCCCTTTCTTTGTCTTCTGTGATTAACCAAATAATCGAAATGTCGTTTTGTAAGTTTCCTATTTGCAAATTTGCTACGCTTTCCCTACAATAAAAACATATTGAGCCTAATTTTACAGATGGTGCCTTTTTGGCTAAACCAAATAAAGTATCTGTATTTGCAGATACTTCAGTTGTAAACTGATGTAGAGCTATCAGTGTGTGGGTGTGTACACGTATTTGAGCTATAATACATATTTGTCAGACAAAAATGCACAATTACAGTGCAGTATTATATATTTTACCGTTGCACTCTTCTAGTTGTTATAGTAGATTAGATAACAGAGTGAGTCACGGACCAGAAAAAGTATTAGTAATGTTAATTTTCAAAACAGATTCTCCAAAAGAAGATCAAAGGCACATTGCTTTTCACTATTGACATGTTTTCTGAACTTTTGTTTTTTCCAGACATGGAATTCTGTGAGACTCCCCATATTCTATGCTCTGGCTATCAAACCGATTTACACGGTGTAGCTGAGCACAGTTACCCCCTGGAGGTTGGCTCCGACATGGATACCGAAACAGAGGGTGGCGCATCCCCGGATCATGCCCTGAGGATGTGGATGAGGGGCATCAAATCGGAACACAGCTCCTGCTTGTCAAGCCGAGCTAACTCAGCATTGTCCCTCACTGACACTGACCACGAAAGGAAGTCTGATGGGGAGAATGGTAATAAAGAAATGCATCTAATGTACTCAGTAGAAGTAGCGATTTATTGACAATTTTATTCTTCTACCTCTCTTTTTTCTTTCTAGTTCTTTTGTTTTCTTTCTTTTTTTCCTGCCTTCTTAGATATCTATGTTATATGTAAAGTGAAAGGATTGTTTGGGGGGTCTGTATTGTATTTATGGTGTAGGAAGAAAATAAGACAAAAAAATGAAACAATGCTTTTGTTAAAACATCATTCTTCTAGAGTCTACTTTCCCACATTTTTCATTTTTATCTCATAGTATGTTTATTGTTTGAATTTGGTGGCCTATGAGTTCAGTTCAAAAATAAATCTAGGTGTGTACATTTATATCACACTTTGCATAGAATTGTTCCTGCATATTTTGGCTTCTGTCTGTAGCTTTAGAGTCCTAAATGCTCTATTTATCTCTAATTTTGCACTACATCTGAAGACATGCCTTTATCACTTGGACAGACTGAACAGGTCTTTGTCATATTTCAGTTCTGTAATTTCCTATATAGGGAGAGTGGGATTCTTGGTCGCATGGGGGTGTTTTGGGTGGGTGGTTTTCTGGGAGGTTTTTGTTTGCATGTTTGTTTTGGGGGGTTTTCTGGTGGTTTTTAAATATTCTCTTTCAGGATCTCTTTACTACTTTTTGTATGATTTAGTGTGTCACAGAAGGGGAAAATGTGTGTTTAATTAAATAATATGGGAAATTAATATTTTTTTATCTCTGCATCAAAATTGATTTCAACCTACTCTGTTTCCTTAAAGAGTGTAGTAAGTAAACACATTTATAATGCTTAAGATCAGCAAGCTTAGCTGATATTTTAATTTCTGTGTTTAATAACTCTATGCTATGGCAGGTCTAAATGTTATTTTATGTGTCTTTTTAACTGGATAAGAACTAGAGGAACCAATGAAGATGGCAGATTGACACTTCAGTGTTGACAAGGATACACTTTAGTAGCTTTATAGTCATAAGATGAAAGAGAGTTCAGTTATAAATGTCATTTCTATAGTTATGTGTTTGAATTTGTTAAATACAAAGCAGGTAATTATAATTTCATCTGGATGTCTGTCAATATCAATGATAATCTTCAATATAGGCTCAAAGACATTAGATTATCTGCATAAGTCTTTTAAAGTTTTTAGTGCCCAGCTTGTTTTTAATTGAAAACTCCTTTGAGGAATAAGAATTCACATGGTATTGTGTCCATTGTTACCATGGAACTGTCACCATCCTGCCATGGAACTGTATTTTTTTGTGCCAGCCAGTAACTTCTCTGGTGTGGAAATGGAACAATGCATAAGATCTATTACTGGAAGTACATGAAACGTTGGTTTCTGTAATACTGTTGTAAAATTATTTAGCAATTCTGACACTTGAGGGTTTGACCAAATGGCATGTGAACACAGGTATTTCTAACTGGAGTAAAATTAATGAAGAAGGTAGAGTTCTTGTGTCATTTGAAAAAAACCTAATTGCTGCTGTTGTATTTTCAAAAGGTCGGATGGGTTTTGCTTTGGGATTTCTTTATTTCTTCCTCTATGAGCACAAATTTTGCTACAAATGAAGAACAGCTTTTTTTGTAATAACATTGGAACAACTAAGTGTGTAGACTCCAATACGCCTGCTTTAAAGACAGTTTTTTGCTTTACATTGTTCTGAAGCTAATGTATTTTTAAAAAAATTATTCTTTTTAGCTATTCCCTGACATTCTTATTGTCATTCCAAGCTCTAGCTGGAAGTTCCTTGACACAGGGTATATACTTCTGTGTATCCTGGGTGGTGCAATTTGAGAATTTTTTTGGGGATTGTTTTCCTTCATAGACACACTAACTCTGTCATAATCACTGTTTAAACATACTCCAGTTGTTTTAGCAGCATTGAACAGATTGTATGAAACACCAACATTCCCATTTAGTGTTGTCAACGTTAATGGCAACTAATAATAGCCTATTAGTGCACAAACTGCCTGCAGCTTTGCCTGAGGCTAAGCAAAATATAAATTAACTGCACGAAATGAATGACCACTTTCTTGGGGATCATTGCTTATCTCTGGTGTGGTATAAATAGCTCTATTTAAACATGAGTAGTGTTACTCTATAGTATGTAAATTCCAGACAGCAATGCTACAGAATAACCTTATCAAAAATAGTTCCTTTATTGCACTGAAGAAGACTGCATTTACCTTCAGTTCATTGGTACAATGGTATCTGTCATTGCAGCATGTCAGAACATCAAATTCAGTGCTTTCATCTGCCAGATTACTGAGCTGGCAAATTTACTTATTTATTTTTATGAAGTAAGTCTGTGGCCCAGAAGAGGATACAACCCTGATCTACAGAAAGGGGTGGTTTTCAGAGATATATCTAAAATTACACAGCATGACATGGATCTGCATCCCCTGCAAGCCACCTACAGTCCATTTTGTGTCCGTACAGTCTTCCTCATTGTTGTTCATGCAGTCCTTATGTTTTCCTTTACAGGATGTCTGTGCAGCTGTGGCATGACGATTTTCACCTCAAGTGCATTCATGCCATGCTATAATCCATTTTTGAGTCACATTTGACATGTTTACCCAGCCATCATCTCTTTTAGCTACTACATCTCAGCTGAGGGCGGGTACAAAACTTTAGCCATTTCTGTGGTAACACAATTTTTAACCTTTTTTTACTTTGTCATATTGCTTTGAAGTACTTTTAAGGCTGACTTGTTTGGCTTACTCCTGACACCTACTTAGATGTTTTAATGCAGTTAGTTACTCTTTCTCTACCACATAGTGAGAACCAAAAGAAGAGTACAGGATTCCCAGTGTTGACTGAGCGTACTGTGAGATGCAGAACCAGTCTGGGAGCCTAAATCGTGTTCTGTTCCTTTGGCTATTTTATGACAACTGGGTATTAGCTATAGGTCAGAACTACTTCTTTAAGATTTGTAGGCAAGAACTTAGGGTGTTAATACAGGTTGAAATACCACTGGTCATGGAATATAGCATTAGAGGGCCTGAGATCTGGTTAGGGGATTTTTTTTTTTTAATATCATATCTGTCATTTTAAAACCAAAGCAGCTGTGGAAAAATGTATTTTTTTCCTTTTCCACCACCATAAATTATTGGGAAACTTCATAATTTAAGTGTTATATTTAAAACAATACTTTTAATAATATTAACCATGTATTAATAAGTAGATGTAGTAGAGAAATTAGTAGGTTACAGATCAAAGCTGGGTTTAATAAACTAGAAGCATGTAAGATTAATCTTGGGTAATTCATCTAAGTATTTGTTTTATAGTCGTGGATCAGTGATCCATTTAACAGAGCTCTTGACTGTCCTTAAAGCTGAAAGGTTTTTTTCACTTTGATGGCTGGGCAGATGGGTGAGTTTTGGGCAAGTCACCTCAGCTCTTTGCGCTTCAGGTTCAGTATCTTAACGTATCCATTAAAAGGGTAAAAATGCTTAGTAAAAGAAATACGGAATTGCTGATGGTATATGAGAAGTGCAGCTTTGTGAATGCTGGAGTTATGCAAGCATTGGCAGGATTTAGCTCAGGACAAGGCTTTGATTTAATTTATGGTGTCTGTCAATAGAGCTACTATGAATTCACACCTGTTTAAATTAGACTTGAATTTTGCTCTTCATGAAAGTCTCATGTTTAATGTAAGAAAGTGATAGCATTGGGATTAATGTTGCTCTTATTTACTGTTGTTTTGTAAACAAGCCAGACATTAAGCTGATCTCTGGCTTTCTCATTTCTCCAGGAAATCATTAGCCAGCTACATTACAATAACAATATATGCTCTGAGAAGTGTGCTGGTGACTGCCTTTCTATGCAAGATTGTGTTTGTAATAATGATGGCTGAAGGATTTCCAGTAGCTCCTATCCTGTTACTTTCTGTTTAGAGTGGTGCAATTAAGAAATTGAGTTTCTAATTTGCAAGTAGACCCCATGAGGTCAAATATGTGTAAGAAGCCTTGAAAATATAAAGGTAAATATTGGTCTTAGTCCCATTCCATCTGTGCCATTTAATATTTTTCTCTTAATTCTTTGTGTGCTTTATTATGCCTTTTTATTATGGCATGGATGGCATCCTGTTTGTACACTCCTGCTTGTCAGATTGTGTAAGTCACCTTGTAGATTAAGGCAACTCATCAATAAAATGCAAAGCCTCCACGGTTAACTTCCTCCAACTTCAGTAGTTTACTGTAGCTTGGCAGATATTTGATATATGATCCTTTCAGATATTTGACAAAAGAGGGCAACTTATCTTCCCTTAATAAAAGATCTCTTTTGCTTCTGTTGTGTTTCTTTTTCTCGTTTAGTGTTTAGATGGTATTTTTGTTGGCTGCTTCTGCTGTTGTTTCAAAGAAGCCTCCTCGGTGTAAAAGGAAGTGTGTGAATCCCTGCAGTAACATAGCAATGCCTTTTGGGGGGCATTGGCATATACACTGACATGGTAACTGCTCTGCTGGAGTTGTTAACAGTGTAAGATGCTTTCGTTGACCACGGAGTGGTTCCTTTGGAAATGTTACTGTCTCAAAGGCAGCATGTAAGTTTTCTGAATTGCTTTGGTTAAATGTGAGATGCTTCTGTAAGCACTCTAACATCATCTCAGCTGTAATGTGAAAGTCTTGCACTTGTGCCCCCCATTTTTAAGCCACTTAAGAAATTGTTTCTATATGGAAATTCAGCTAATGACTTGTTTTGTCAGTATTGTGGGGAAAATTCTGCCTTTTAAAATTATTATCTTCATTACTTTTTCAGACTGACAAGGGCATTGCATCTGCATGTCTTCTGTTTAAATCTTTGCAGTTTGCATATGGTCTATTAAAATCAGTACACAGTGTTAAAACATTCCCTTCATGTCTCTCTTTTAAGCACAATAAACACTAATTTAAAGACAAGTATCAGGCAGTATTTAGTATCTCACATTAAAGGTAATAAAACAGTATTTAGAACATAGGAGAAATATTTTCTATCTTCCATAATGCAAATACCCTTTGACCACAGCATTGTAAAACCTATCGGTGCATTCACACAAGATTGTGTAACATTTTTAGCCCTGCAGTTTTGTTTTCTTTATGGGTAGCTAAAAGCAGGGAGGAAGGAAAGCTTGAGGAGAGCAGTCAGGTCTAATTTTTATCCCAGAAATCAGGAAATTGGCATTACAGCTCAGAAAAAAAATCACTTGGTTTTCCTCCCCTGTCTGATGCAGAAGGGATAGTGCATGTGGATTACGGAGCTGACAACAATTTGAGTTATTTCCTTATTTTCATTTAAGTATTATTTTACTTTCTCAGATGGAAATGAGCATAAGGGAAAATTATTTCCACAAATATTTTACAGTGGAAATGGACATTGCAGTGATGCTGCAATTCTTGGGACCTCAGTTTATCTGGGTTGCCATGGAGGAAAGGCTGAGATGGGACAGACAGTACCGTGCCTGCCTTCTTTTAGGGTGCTGCAGTACCTAAGGGTGAGGATTTTCTGACTCTTCAGTGAACAGCCCAGACAGATGCTGAACAAAATTTTTTTTTTGTTGTTAAGCATTTGCCATGAATTCTACAAGAGGACATCTCTGAACAAGTGTGTTACTGGGAAAGTTCCATTCTAAATAATCAACATGTCTATCCTGATGTTTTATTTATGTTGGTTTATTAAGTTCACATTATGCTTTATTTCTCAGCTCTTTTGGTTAAAATTTAAAATGTTTAAGAAGATTGGAAATTTGCTTTACTGAAACAATGTACAATCATAGTTTATATATTTTTCTTTTGGAATAAATGACTTATTTTAATGCTAGCTTTATTTCATAGCTATTTTTAAGTATAAACAAATTAATTTTTAAATTTAACCAACATGTCTTAAAATGTAAATGTTTCTATCAGTTGGAACCTCTCTTCATCAAAGTTTGGGATGTTCTGCTGAAAGATCCCAGTGGAGCATCATTAGTGTGAAATAAGGCTAAGGGAAAACTTCAGGACATTGATCAAAGAAGATTATAGTTAAAGGTACCAGATAAATGAGATCAAGTTACTCTCATTTGGTTCCTTATGGTATGGAACAGTATGGTTTTAAATACAAAGGTTACTAGAGCTTTTTTCACCCCTGTAACAAAGTGCTTTTCAACTGTCACATCATAGAATCACGTAATGGTTCGCATTGGAAGGAACCTTGAAGCTCATCTCATTCCAGCTCCCTTGCCTTGGGTAGGGACACCAAGTCGCTCCAAGCCCCGTCCATCCTGACCATGAATACTGCCAGGGATGGGGCATCCACAGCTCTCCTTAGACAACCTATTCCAGTGTCTCACCACCCTCACAGGGAAGAATATCTTCCGAATACCTAATCTAAACCTGTCCTCTGTCAATTTAAAGTCATTTTCACAAGGTCACCATGCCGTTGTCAAAAGTTCCTCTCCAGCATTCTTTTAAGTCCTTTAGGTACTTGAAGGTGCTCTAAGGTTTCTCAGTAGCCTTCTCTTCTCCAGGCTGAACAATCACAGCTCTCTCAGCCTCTCTCCATAGCAGAGGGACTCCAGCCTACTGCGCATCTTTGTGACCTCCTCTGGACTTGCTATCCAAACTTTTAATACTGAAAGTGAAATCAGAAGAAGGGATCTAGCAAATGAGTACAGGATTGGTGGAGAAGTGACAAAATGCTGTTGAATTATCATTTTAGTGTCTAGCAAGGTTTAATCTAAATATTATATCTTCTTGACAGTATGAGATCTTCCAAGAATTTATTGTCATCCTATGGATGACAAAAGATTCTTCATTCTTCCTTTTCAACCGCTTTTCATTTTTACCCATTTAATCCATTGTGTGTTAAATTACATGAGAAAGTCTTATCTACCATTTTCAAATTTGTTGGTATTTCATTTCCTCTTGGGCTTAGGAGTAAGATGAAGATCATCATAAATCCATATTATCCAGAGTTACAAATATTAGCATATCCTCATCTTACATATGGAGTGCATTAATAGTAGCAAGTAGCTTTCATCAGACCATCTAGAAGACACAGAAGGGCTGCTTCCCATAGCTGCAACCTTTATATTCTTTGAAAAGTGAAAGTTAAACTAAGCATACTGGACTATTTCTAATTTCTGCAATAGAAAATATTATAAGAATGGGAAATTGTATAGGAAATTACAGTTAGCTTTTTCAGAATAAAGCAGATTAGAATGCTACTTGTTTCAACTTGCTTTTATATACAGGGCTTAGAAAATGAAAGTCAGTATCTTCTGACTTTGTATTTCGTAACATGAGCATAAGAGGAAATGTGTATAATTAGCTCTTCTAGAATATGGGTCTAGGAGAACACAAAAATTCCTGCAGGCTGCTTGCTCTCCCTAACAGATGTTTTTTGAGTAATTTTTTAATTGGATTCACATATTCTGATGACTAATTATATTGCCAGTGGTTTTTTTTTCCTTTTTTGTTTATCTGAAGTTTCCAGCCCAGATGATTTGCAATGTAGATTTTTTTACCATGTTCACAATGCTGACTTTCAGCTGAGCAGCACTTGTCAGCATCTGACTGTGAGCTCTTGGCCTTGAACTGTACTGACAGTAAATAAAAGCAGCTCTTCAGGTATCAGAAACAAAGTGCTGTGAAGTAATGGTGTTCCTTTGCCTTGTGTTATCCAGAAAGGGATCTGGGGTTGGTCAGTGATCTGGTAGTTCTTTGATTCCATAAAACCACATAACCTAAAAGATACATATGTGGGAGGAAGTACCTGGAAGTGAGGATTAGGTAGCTCAGGGTTGTTCAGCTTTCTTGCTAGAAACCTTGCTAAAAGATGCCAAAAGCAGATAAGAAACCAAAGGTCATTTCAAAACTGTGCATTGTATTTATTATGGTTCATAGCGCTCCTCCCTCCCCACGCCATCAGTTTTGTACACTGGGATTCTGTATCTTCTCTGATGTCATTGGAACTCTAATCAAGGCAGTATGGTGCACTGGAACTGAAAGAAGAAAAAGCATCAGTATTTTAACAGCATGCAAGCTGAGTGAAAAATTTTTACTATTAAATGTCTTCTTAGCCCCAAATGACATGCATGTTAAACAAGTGGGAAAACGTGAATATCAATTATTTGAATTACTGTGACTCCAACTACGAGACTTTCTTCCTGCTTTTGTTTCTCAGAAGATCCCATCTAGTTTTAACATTGGTATGCTAATAAGTTAATAAGCAGAGTATGAATCCAGTTGGATGCATTCAATATTGTCTTATCTTGGTGAGATACATTTGTAGAACAGTTGAGTGTTATTGATCAGCTGTTAATTTTCTTTCAATTTTTTTGAATCTAATCATTGTGAAGAGCATTCCCACATGTTGCTTTGGGCTATTTTGCATCAATTTAATAAGCATGTCCCTTACTTTGAAGCTGAAGTGCATCTACATTTGTCAATAAGCTTCAAATACTTCATGTATATTTTCTTCATAGTAGCTTATTACAAATAAGCTGAGCATAAATAAAAAGCCACGTGTATGCACAGTTTTGCAACCTGGTTTTCCCTTTTGGGAAATGATGCAGCAATATCATCAACTTGTTCAGGTCTTAGTGTGTTATCTTGACTCTTAAGATAAAAACGTGTTTCAGTACCCTGAAAGTGATTGAAAGAGCCACCCTTTTGTGGAGTAGTGAGAGAGGAGGTGGAAGCTGCTGTTCTGGGAATGATGCCACCCTCAGTTGTCATCAGTGTCTATTTGCTCATAAGTAGAGCATTTGGGGTGAGCTGTTGGTCTTCTGCCAAGTCCCTGCTGTCTTTTGGTGTCTTCTCATTGCCAGTGAAGGCATAAGGGAGGCCTCAGTCCTGGGAACTCTGCCTGCTTTGATAGGAAGAGAACATCAGACATGATCTGTGCTGCAGGTGCTGAAGAAACCTTTGCCTCCAACCCCTTCCTTGCCTAAGTTTAACATCAGACTACTTAAGGGTTTTGTGCATCTTTCAAAAATCCTCAGCCCTTCTGTCCCCCAGCTCAGAAGCTGGTGTTCAGTGCTTCTCCTTTAGTTCCTTATACAGGTTTGTGGACTGGTGAGTGTTTCTGAAGGTGGGCACCGTGTCTGCCGGGGCTGCACTGCCACAGGCAATGGAGCCCTGTTTTTCTTCCAGAGCGCCTGTAATTATTCAATGTTTAGAACTGCAGTTCTTCCTCTGTAACAAGGGGCACTGCCCAAATGCCTTTTTGTGATATGCTCAATGTGTCTACAACTATCTTTTATGTCTTTGTCTGTGGGGAAAAACATAATTGAGTCATTCTTCCTGAAGCCTGTGTGGCTGTTCAGTCAGTACAGTGTTCATTTTGATGTTCCTATTGATGGTTGCATTGATTATTTTTATTTTAATCTGTGATTCTGTCTCCAGTCTAGCTTTTTAATTTTTATAGTTCACTATCTATTGAACAACAAATTCAGCTGTGTTTGGTTGTGTGCATATTTTGTTAGAAATACAATCTCCTGAATCCAGATTTTTCCACAGTGGCTGATAGCCTACAGTACTTGAAAGCTCCTTTTTCTTTTTATCACCTATCTCTTTTCCAATACATTTTCTGATTACTGCACTACAGTTCGATTTTTATTGGATCATTTTAGAGCCTAATAATTCATTTCTGATCCCTAGTACCTCTTGCCCATGTCTGAAGTACTCCACATTATTTCAGTCACTCATTTTTGTTGACATCTTTTCTCTAAAGACAGTGTTCTGCGTTTTCTCTCAAAATACCTTTCTGCCATCACCATTTTAGTCTTGTGATATCCAATGTCCTTTTAATACAAAATAAAATAGAAAGCATTTTCTGCACTTTACCAGTCAGCTAGAGTGGAATTTTTTGAGCTTTCTTCCAGGTATCTTATACATTGCTTGGTGGCTAATAATGGCACAAACCTAAACCAAAGATCTAGACAATAAAAAGGAAAAAAATAGTAGAAAAACTGTTACATACTGAATACTTTTAAAACAATACTACAGGTGTACATATATAAAATAAACATGTTTCTATGCAATTACTTTACAATTCAAACAATGCTTATTAATGTAAATAAGGAGCCATAATAGGTACACAGTCTAAATCAACTGGGGTGTTGTGTAAATCTTATTAGAATTATTGTTCATTCAATAATTCTATAATAATTTAGATTGAATTATTATCTACCTTCTGCTTGGGAAAAAGGGGGGAAAAAAAGATTAAAAAAAAACATGTATCACTTCATGTTGCACAAAGCTAAATCAAAACCTGCAGTTCCAGTTGGATTTCTCTCTCAGGCCCAGTAAGAGCTCTTGAGATACTGAATCATGGTTACATTTTTGGCAAGAAGCCTCTGGTAAGAGAAATGACAGTGAGTTGCCATTTTCAAGTGGTTTCAGATTATTTTCTTTCAAAGCTTCAGATTTACAGTTGTGAAACAAAACAAAATTCCTGGCTGTGGACTCCTGTAGGTTGATCTAGACTGCTGGCAGGGCTCAGGTTTCAGGTTCCCACTGGGGAAATTTGCAGTGGGAGTCAGAACACGGAAACAGAAATAACCTGCTTCCAGCTTGAAAGTAGCAAGGGTAGTCAGCAAAGTGGAGATATTTGACTGTTGGCTTTGCCAGCTCAGATCATGTTTTGATGATAATCTTTGAGAACAGTTTCCTGTATCACAAAAAAACCCTCATTGTCTCCTGCACTGCTGTTGCTGTTGTTGCTGCCCTTTTGGTATGTAATGATGCAAGTTGCAGTTTTGTATGCCCATGGGAGTCAAAAACCCCAAAAACTGAGTCGTCTTTGAAGTATGATTGCCTAGTTCAGGTATACAACATAGCAGCCAAAAATACATTGCAGGAGCTTCTCATCCTGCTACTCTCTCTTCTTCCTGCCATAATGTTCTCTGGTTGCTTGCCAGTGTTAAAGATTCTTTATGTCCTTTTATGACATCAACATGTTTCTGTGATGGTGTAATAAAGCCCTTGATTGACAGTATTCTGAAACTTGAATCCTAAATAAGGATCAATGTGCTGATAAAACTGTAAAACCAAGCTTAGTCAAGTCAAGAAGTGGAAACACGAGGTGTTAAATTAGTTTTAAAGTGTCTGTATAATTTTACATAACAATCATTCCTGGAGAACTGGAGGACTTGTTAATACTCCTGTGATGTGGAGGAAGATCTTTCACAGTGTTTGTCAGCCTGTTCTAGGATGCCAGTTTGGGGATGGCTGCATTGCTTAGTCTGGTAGGTGGCAAGTGCACACCTGCTCTGTCCTGATACAGCTGCTTCTTGCAGCAGCTTAAACAGTTTGAGTCCTGACAGTATTTATAGTCCTCGTAAATGTGAGTGGTTGTGCTCAAATTAAAATGGTAAGCAGGTGATAAGTGTACAATTTGTTTATCTCAGCACATTTGCAGTTGGACTTTGGAACAGCTTGCTCAACTAATATATTGAAATTCCAAATAATTTGAAAAATATTTCAAAATTCCTCAGATCAGAGAATTCTTCTTCTTGGTTTCATGTATTGATTCCCGTGCAAATAAAAGAAAAGCAAACATTCCAAAAAGCAACTGGCTGTGCAGTCAAGCATTTCCTCCTCCTTTTCATGTGAATAAAAGTTGTATTTGGAGGAGTTTTTAACTGACTTCTGTCCAGCAACTTGTGTTGGTAATTTCACGTTTGGATCCTTTTTTGGATGCTTCCAGTGAGTCACCAGAATGGGCTCATTATGTTTGGGTGGTTTAATTACTTCTAAAAGTATTTTCTTCATGTGTATTTTAAAGGTAGTGACCTGAAAACAAACAACAAGTGTTCTAATGTTAGAGGTTTTTTCTCTTATTTGCTTCCTTTGTTACTATTGTCTATGTTTTGAAACGTTTATTACCAAACAAATATAGTATTTTTAAATTACATATAATATAGGCATTTATTATTATGTTAAAATTTAGTTGATTGCCTTTTTAATATTTGAAGTGTGTGGGGAGGATAGCACGATAGAGCATCCATGTTAGGAACATGAAGATATGAGATATGTAGTGAAAGATGTCAGAAATGTACTTCTTATCTGATATTCAAGCTACTGCAGACATTAAGAACATCATCACTGACACAGAAGTCGATACAGAACACTTCAAAGATCCTCAAGGATGCACAGGAAACTAAATGAGATTCAATGTGGGGGATAGTAGCCAAATATAAAGTATTTAATAGGAGCTATTTTGGAAAGCAGTAACTCTGAAAGGGACCTTAAGGGCCAGTAAATGAGATAAATGTAGCCAACAAGTCAAATGCTACTTCAAGCTGCATGTGTACATACATCATGTCAAGAAACTCGGAAATACAGCAGCTGTCACTAAGACTTCTCTGACAAGTCAGTTCTGAGCATTTCAGCAAGAGGGATGTATAAAATCAAAGGGACTCAGAGGAGTGTAAAATATGGTTATGTCTTTGTGACTTGTTATTCAAGGAAAGGTTTTTGTAAAAAGATCTGAATCCATAAAGAAAATCTGAATTGTCACTCAGATAAGTGAAATAAGGATGGGGTGCAGGGAGGGAAGAGCTCTGTAGGTATTTAGCATTCCATGTGATTCTGTCATCACTAAGAACACAGTGCAGAACATACACATCTACTGGCAGATGTAGACCCAGTTCTACGCTGGTTCAGTAGCTGTAATTGGCAGTCTGGGAAATTTAAATATGAAATCAAGGACAGTTTTAAAACAGTGTAGTCATTCAACATGGGAATAATTTGCCAAGGGACAGTAAGTCCTTAGTACTTGGAGCCCTTAGGGTCAGAATGTTTTTCAAAACATGCTTGAGCTGAGCCTTGTGTTATGAAGGTTAATATGAGGGTCACTGGTTGAAACTGTAGTTCTAACTGTGAAGGTGATCAGACTGGATGGCTGCATTGCCTTTCTCTTTGCTTCATAATCTGTAAAGCTATTAATGTTTCTACTGACTGTTGCATTTTTCCAACTTGTCTCTTTTAGAGTAGTATGAAGCAATAAATGAAGTGGTAGAGGTTTTGTGGCTGCAGTTGTTTTAAACCAGCCAACACAACTGAGTATATACTATAGGGGACATGACAGGCATGTGATTCATTGATTGCTGTTCTTCATCAGTTTGTAGTCAAAGGAAACAACCCAATAGATCTTTCCATCTCTGACTTGTGTGTATTGTCTGTAGTTCTAGCAGCTGCCCTAAAAATTTGGCACATGGCCCAAGCCCAAAAATTAACACTCAAAAATTAATTTTCTATAAACTAATAAGGACAAAGGCCATTCAATTTGTTGTTTATGCAGAAAGCTTATTGAATATGAAGGCTATGCATCTGGGAATGAATCAATTTGTAAAATAATAATGCAAACATGTCAGAGAAGAACTTGTGGCATAATCAGTCATAAAATAAAGGGGGTTTAAGTAGAACGAAGATCAAGATATTTATCTGTGGTAACCCAAACCGACAAATTTTTATTAAGGGTTTCAGCAAAGAAATTAAAGAAATACACATCTAATCAAACTGTGCCAAGATTAAATGAAAACCTTCCCTTCATTATCCTAGTGCATCACTGCCCTCCGCTGACAAGGTATTAATCACAGCTTCTTTTCTCCCATATAGTTTGTATTTCAGATTCCAGGTATAGCAGGGTATGTTTCTTTTAGAGTTTTCTATCTATTCCTGTGCATTGGCTTTTCTGCCTCAGCTGAAGTTTGTAGTCTTCCAATGGGTCCAGACAGATTTAATCTTTCAGTTCCTAGAACTCTTGATTAAGTGTGGACGCTGCTAATTAATGCACTTTGCATTTTGAGTGGCTGATCCCCAAAGTCTCTGTCAGTGCAGTGTCCTACCTGAGATTCTATTCCATCTTGTCTGTCAGAAGCAAGCTTTGCCAAATGCTAGCTTTGGGAAATTTTGAACTGGGGGTTTGGGAATCTCTTGAGAGCTGTCTATATGTGTTGCCAAATGCTTGATCCAGAAACGGAAGCAAGACTTGAGGAGCTGCAGGCCGCTCAGTCTCCCTTTAGTGCTGGGCAAGATCATGGATCAGGTGCTCCTGGAAACTATTCTAAGGCACATGGAAAATAAGGTGGTGATTGGTGACAGCGAACATGGATCACTAAGGGCAAATCATGCCTGACAAATATGGTGGCAGGGGTTACAATGTTGGTGGATAAGGGAGGAACAACTGACATCATCTGCCTGGAATTGTGCAAAACATTTGACACTGTCCCTCATGCTATCCTTGTCTCTAAGCTGGAGAGACATGGTTGCACTTAGAGTTGTGGTCAATGTCTCAATGGCCAAGAGGAGTGTTGTTCCTTAGGGGTCAGTATTGGAACCCGTGGTATTTAATATCTTTGTTGGTGTCATGGACAGTGGGATCAAGGGCACCCTCGGCAAGTTTGCCAGTGACATCCAGATGTGTGGTGTGGTCTGGTCAACACACTGGAGGGAAGGGATGCCATCCAGAGGAAGCTGGACAGGCTTGAGATATGGGTTTGCACAAACATCATGAAGTCTGACAAGGCCAAGTGCAAGGGCCTGCACCTGGTTTGAGGCAATTCTTAACTTAAAATGAATGTGAAGAGATATTTCTGCTTGTCTAAACCTTACAGACTACTGCTTTAGAAAGGAACTAGCAGTGATTTTCTCATCCATTGACTAGTTTGACACCAGTGGAAAAAATAAAATAGCTTTGAAACAAATGTAAATCAGGTGCTGTCATTGTTCATTGAAAGCTGGAAAAATTGAACTTAAATGTGAATATAAAACAGCATATTAACTTTACTGCTATAGATCAGTGTTTTTAAATACATTTACAAAAGCATTTGGAGTGGGTAACAGGTTGCCTTCCCTCTCATTATCTATTGCATGTGTGTGCTGCTGTTCTTTTCTGACTGCTGCCTCTAGTAAGGCACAGGAATGTACTAAGGGTCATTATCTCACACTGGAGCATCACACTTCATGACTGCTCTATCAACATTAAGACATAAGAAACAATGACCCTTGGCCTAGAACTTTTTTTTTTAGCGAGGTCCAGAATTCAAATTATCTGCCTGTCTGGTTTTGATTTAAAAGCACGGTGAGTGAATGTGGCTGCACTGAGCTCTGACAGCCATGTATTCTGTGGATTGGCAATTGCAAGGCACCTGAGAGCTCAGTCCAGCTCAGCACTGGTGGCGAAGCCCAGTAAAAATTTGCTTTGTTTAAAAAACATAGCAGTACTTTTATTTGACTTCTGAATGTTTCCTTGGGTGAAAACATTTGTTGGAACTGAGATTTTTACTTGAGGAAGAGTGACATGATTAAACATACTTTGAGCCAGTTGCCAGAATAGAAACAGACACGATCTTGTGCTCTGCTAGAAGTTACTTCTAAAATGTGAACACTTCACTAGTCATCAACCTTAGTTCTGCTACCTCATTATGAATTAACTTATAAGTGCTAATAATAGCTCATGGCAAAAGCACTCATTATGTGTAAATACATATGACTCAACTTAATTATTGCTATCACTTATGTACTAACTAATCCATACGTTTTATGAATGAGGTTTCAGCCCAGCTGTACAAACCCATTTATACAGGGGCAGAGTTTGCTTTGTTGTGTTTTTACAGCAAATACTGAAATCTCTACCTTTCTCTTCATATAGCCAAAGATCTCAGAGTAGTGAGCAGGTGAAAGAAGAGCATGTGTATATTGTGTATCTTGCATCTTATTATGCCATGAAATTAGACAAAACGTTCCCAAAGAAGTTGAAATAGTCCTCTTCTGTGTTGAGTATAGACATGTGTAAAGGGAAAGCAGTCTAGAACACAGGAAACATCATTCAATAAATGTTCACTGTGAAATTAAAAGCTTCTGGCAAAGGAATTTTATGATGTGTTGCCACCTTTGTTTAACTTGAATCTTTACTGCCCTCTGAATATTGCTGTGTGCCTACTGGTACATTTTCAGTGTTGTTTAATTTTTCATGTGAACAGTGCTGCTCTTCTGCGTTTATGCTCCTTTCCTTAAGATAATTATCTTAAGGGCATCAAATCTGATTATCAAAGTGTTTCTAGTTCCAGATTTAAAGGGATGCACGTGTATGTATTGTGTGGCTGTCATTACTTTCACTTTCTGCTTGTGGCCTTGCCCATCTCATTTTGAGTGCACGGGAATAGACTGTGCCACCATGATGACAAGGTGTTCAATGCTTTAGATCATTTTAATTCTTCAATGTATAATCTTAAGCCTTACTTATTACCACTTTTCAAAGCTTGTTCTTACAGTAATATTAAATCACTATTGACAATTCTGTGGTGCTCATCACTACAGTATTCAAATACATATGTTTATGTATTTCTCTTTGCAATAACCCTGGGAAACTATGAGGGTATTTATGCATGGGGACTTCACATACCTGCAAATCAAGTGAGAAATACCTGCTAAGCTCAAACATCTAATTTGAACTGCTCAACACCTAATTTTTTTTTTAAGAATATTTCAAATATTAGTGCAATATACTACTATGAATAGCTCTCCCTGACTGAAATTACAACTCTAGGTTTATAAAAAAAGCATAATAAAGACTGTAATTATCATGTGGCATCAGTTGGTTTTGAACAGTTTCTAACATCTAGGTTCAATATTAAGAACTATACTACTTAAGCCAACAAATACTCAGTAACAGTAGGAAGCTGGTGTCTTCCTTTTTGAAACCAATGCTGAAAGGAAAATATATCCATATATGGCTCTTGCGTTTCACAAATGATAACTGAAGCTTTCCCCCCTACTCCTTGTTTCCTTCAAGTTGAGTTCTTTCCCTGCTTTTGTCCCAGGCACTTTCTTTTCAAGCCTGATCTTTACCCTAGAGCTTTTCTCCTATTTAATTTCTTCTTTATGGACTTTCCTTTCAAGTTCCAGCCATCCTTCCATAGCAGTCTTCAAGAGATTTGATCTTACTGTTCCTGCTCAAATCATTCTTGTGTACTCCCCTACTACAGAAATTTCTGTACTACAGAAACTACTTCTCAGTTTCTGCATTTTAATCTGTTTTAATGATTCCCTGTCACTTCTTGTTTCTATTTTCTTCATCTGGTTTCTGTCCAGATGGTCTCACCAGATCTTTTCTCTTTTGTAGTAGTTTCAATCAGCTGTCTGTCTTCTCCATCATGCCTAAGTGCCTTCAAGCAGAGATCTTCACGGGTGTAGGAGGAGGACGGCTCTGGCTCACACTCATTCCCTAGTGCTGTCCTTGCTAGATGAGTTCATGTAGCAGTGAGAACAGAGACCTGACCACTGTAGCCCTGGGCTGAAATATTCTCAGCCTCACTGCTCTACAATGTGGTGTGAGCATTTTCTGGTTACCCAGAGGTCTCTGAGGACTTGTGTGCATTTGATTTGGATGCAAGACTGACATAAAGGCTGATGCCATCACAATTTGCAAATCTCCTGTTCCAGCAACAGCTAGAGGCCCTGGAGCATTTCAGAAGAAGAGTCTCCAGTGACATATGTAAAACACTTTGTCCCTAGCATCATCTTCAGAGAAGTCTGGTGAATCTGCATAACCCTCCCACTTCCCTGAACACCCTGAGGTAGAGACCCGGTATGAGAGGTTCATTCCAAATGGTTAAAATCTTAGAAAAAGCAACCAAATGTCATATTGCAGCAAGGAATGTTTTAAGAAGATGAGACAAACAGGGTAAGTGGTAAGCCAGCTTCCTACAACTTTTCCCTGAAAATAATGCTTTTGAAAATAATTCAGTTCTGAAGTTCTGTAACCTTAAGTTAGTGATTTTCACCCTGCGCTCCTTCTCCATAACATTCTGAGTTTGCTGTATGCTTGCTGTGTTTATCCATACACCAATTGATGTAATTTCTGCATGCAGTTCATAATCATTGATTGACAGTGTTTAAAATATATGTATGCACACATATAGATCTCACCTTGGTGAAAGATGTGATGTGGAGCCTGACGGCTTTATGATTTACAGGTAATGTAATGGTTGTTCCCCTGTTTTCAGCTGTGTAGTGATTATCGTGCTATAATTTCACTTTTAAAAAACAGCCAGTGAGCAGCCTTATTGCAGTGTTTTACACTAGTGTCTCATTCTTGCCATATTCCACCAGCTTAACACATTGACCAGTCACCATGATTGCATGCCAAATAATTCACCTGCTGTACTAGAGAGATGAGACAAATTCTGCCCAGTATCTCCTGTTTTATGTATCAAGCATTATCCACAGTTTACTGAAGAGTTCTGTTTTATTAATGGATGTGAATGAAATATATAATCTAACCAGGGAGTATGAATTGTTCATTTGGATTGATCTCATTTGTTCTGATACATATTTCATGGCTTGAGAAATACAGTATTCCACAGAACCTGTCCTAAAATTTTGGGGATGGGGGCCAGAGCAGTCCATTTCTGGTAAAATGAATTTAATTTAAGAACACTGAGAAGAGTGGTATCATATAAAAGAATGCAAAAGTCTTTTAATTTCTCTTGCTACCTGGACTTCTCTGAAGTTCTGTTGTAGCCTGTGTCACTCTAGTTCTGTTCTGAAATTGCGATTGAGCCACATACATTTTTCCATACAACATCATGCATAAGTTGCAAGAAATGCTGTGCACTAAAGTGTGCTTATCTACATCGATGCTCTTGAAAAATATGCATTTAATGAATATAAATCTAATTATTCCCAAGAGGGCAAGTATTTGTTTATACTACTACCTGTGCTTCCTATAGAAAGCACTATTTTTGCTAATAATTACTTTAAAGATAATACTTCCTGATAGCATAAATTATTTATGAAACTAAGCATGTGCTCCACTTAGTGACCAGACAAATGGAGAAAATACCTTTGATCTTCAATTTTATTGGTTCAGTTATGCTCTTAGAAAGTGAAATCCCACATTCTCTGTTATGTGGTTACTAAAAGCTATGAACTGATACTGTAAGGAACAAATAATTTTTGCTCTGGAGATGTTAGTGTAGTTGTAAAGCCTGAGCTAGGGTTCACCTCAGCTGCTCCACTGTTACTTGGCACTCAGCCATGGTCTCAGTGAGATAATAAGAGACCCATCACCATTTTTTCCTGTGAAAAGCAAGACTGTGGAAGAATTTGTTCTCCTCCTGTTTGGTATTTATCTCCTCTAACTCCATGCTTTGAGGAAGTATCTCTTTGTATTTCTGTCTGGGGCCTTCTAACAACCCTAAAGCTATTTCCTTCCTCTACTGCATACTTTAAGATAAGAAAGGTTCTCCTGTTTCACACCTACATTTTGGTTGTCTGTGTCTTTAAACTGTTTCCTGACACTTTTCATCAAGAGAAATGCAGTTTATGAACACAGAGCAAAGTGTGGGCTCTTGACATCTTTGTGTTCTAGAATATGGCACTCAAACTCAGCATCCAACCTGCTTTGTAGCTCTCTCGGCAGGTTTGTAGTGGCTGTTAAATCCTTTCAGTTTATACTTTTTCCTCTGGTTTTCAGGCTACTGAAATGCTTTATAGGAGATGTATTGTAGTTCAATATCCTGTTCTTATGGAACTCTGGAGTTTTCAGATCACTTTGAGGTCTTCCTACAGGTCATGTGTGGTGTATTAATAATACCAGTGAAGGGCAGATGAGGTTACCAGCAAGCCTGTCTATAGCACCCTTATTAGTTTTAGGATTTTGTGCCAGTAAAACTAATAGGGGGGTGGGAAAATGCATAAATAGAAGCAAAATTTCTGCAGTTTGCCTCTACTTGTAGATTTGGCCTATGCCATTTAAGTGCAGGAAATGCAGTATTCTGGTCCTGGCATAGAGGCAGTTTTATAATCTGTTACAACCCACTGGAATTGGAACTTCGTGCTTTTTTAACGCTTGTGAGGGACAATGATTGACTGCTTGACTTGCAGGGCAGGCTGTCTTCCACATTGGTAGGGAAGAAGATATTGGACCTGAGAAAATCTGATGTTCTCCACTAGGAGTATTTTGTTTAAACACCAGATTCAAGTCTTTTAAATTAGTGAAAATTAGTAAGTTAAAAGCCTAATTTATTAGAAGGGAAACTGTTCAACTCAGGGATGTGAACATCCTTATATTGGCCTTATGTTAGTTAAGGAGTAGAAAATTCTTGTTTTCTTCACTTGGATAATAATTTTAAATACTACTACTCTGTACTTCTATACAGAGAAAACATATATCCTCATGGAGAAGCTGAGATTAGAAAATAAGATGTTTTCCTGTTACTAAATTTCAGAAATTGTCATTGGACACATAAATGTTTTCAGTTACAACACTGTTTCTGTCATGATTGAGTCCTGTCTTTAAATTCAGTCCTCTGTAGGTAAAAGATAAATTGAATTCACCTTTTGTGAGCGTCTTGGTCTTCCTACCCCCTTATGTGGTCATCATGCACAAACTACTCTTCAGTTAAGCTGTAGTTTAAATATCTTTGTTATGTAAAAGCAATTTTTAAAACTCTAGAATAGTGCCTCGAGTTCTGTTTTTGCAAAGGACCTGAGCAATCATGTGTTTTATTAATGTCGTATACTTTTAGATTCATGGAAAATGGTAAATAACTGAGAACTCAGAATGTTAGTTCATTGTCAAAATTACTTTCAGTAAATCTCTATTCTTTTTATTTTTTACAGTTCCTTACTTGGACCCTTATACATCTTCACTGTTGTCCTACTAGCATTAAAATAAGGATTAAGAGAAGTTGGTGGCAATTTTTGCAGTGTCCCACTGAAACCTTTTAAATAATCCAGGAATTGTTCGATTCTATCTAATAGGGCTTGAAAACATTGACACAGAAGTGTAGGAGTGGCCTCAATTCAGCATGTACAGTGAAATAGTGATGTACATTAAAGGTGAGAGAAATAGGGACTACCCAGAAACAAACTCTGATAAAAAGGAGAAAGAGGGGGGGAATTAGAGGGAGTCTTTAAAAAATGAATAAATCAAAAAGGTGTACATATGCAATCTCTGTAATTGTAGAAAGCGGTTGCTAAGTGTGAGCAACCTGGTGTGAGGAGCATGGAGGTTATGGAAGCCAGCCTTAAAAAAGAATAACAAGATCCTGAAAATGTTGTAGGAAAGAGCATACTCTCCTGCTGTGCACTTTGTATCCTAGATAAGGACTGAAGTGATTTATTCTTTTTCCATTGGTGAAACAAGTTGGAAATATGTTTTCTCTCCAACAGTGAAGGCAGTCCCATCAAACAAGCAGTTTCCCTTAGTTGACACCTTTCTGAATATTCACAAGCTTAAAAATGCTGCCAAAAAGAGAGAAATATATTATTAACTTGATTCTCACACAGCATCATTCCAAATGGATGAAAGGTCAGGACACAAGAATGTCTTGCTGCATTAGAGAGTGCATTGCATCAGTTTTGCTGTTACACAATCCTGCAGGGAAACAGTTAATGCAGGATTTTGGCATTTAAGTGCTCATGACCAGCCATCCAGATTTCCTGTCAGGAACCACAGTGGGCACTGAGGGTGTCCTGCATGTCAGAGCCCAAGGAGAGCACGGGGAGCTTCAGCCAGCCATGTGCCAAGGTGCCTTTCATCAGGAGACAGGGCTGGGACTGCCGGACTCCTGCCCTGGAGCATTTCACACACCTCAACAAAGTCTACAAAACTGGAGTTTAAAGACAATGTACTAATGGGAATTATGTCTGCAAAGTTTATTCTTTCTGTAAGAAATACAGCTTAAGTGCTTTGACTTAATTTGCCAGGAAACAACAGCCTATTTCAAACTCATAGTACAATATATTGTATTCAGGGAAGGTAGAAAAGATGGCTGAATTGTAGCATTACAAATTTCTTGTGAACTCTATTGCAAGAGAATTTTTCCCCCCCTTACTGGCTGTTTGCCCAGAATGACAAGAACACATAGTGAGATGATTAAATAAGAAGAAATCTTCTTGCTTTAAAGTACTTTCTTCTGAAACCATTTCTACACAAGGGTGCTTGACTTCTCAGCTCTCACCCGAAGCTGGGAATGACTTCAGTGAGTGTACTGCCAGCAGGAAACACAGACAGGATGGGGCCTCCTATTTCCTTACATGTTTGCATAGGGAATGGGATAGCAGAGAAGAGACAGCAAGGGAAGAAAAATAGTTTATAACTGCCCTTGGTAGATCTTTATGGTTCCAGTTTGGTCAACCTGTGTTTCACAGTCCATGGCTCAATTAAGTTTCTTCTTCGTTTGGTTTTGTCTGTTGTTTTTTTTGGTTGGTTGGTTGGTTGGTTTGAGTTTTTGGAGGTGATGTTGTAAACTGAGCCTGAAGCTGAAAAAATAAAGATGTAGGTATCTGCCAGCTGATTTCTATACTTTTGCTTCAATTTTATTTTTTTAATTCCATTTTGAGTACTGCAGGCATGACTAGACGTGTTCTCAGTTAAATTGATGATGAAAAAACGGTGGATTCTGCTGAATGAGTTGGTCCATGTCCAGTTGTTTCAATAATGTATTTGTAAAATAGCCATATTCCTTTGAAAACATATTTCTGATCTCAGTACAGAGAAAGGCCTTGGTGATCTTACCGAGGTACTCCTGAGAATTCAACCCTACAACAACAGTTCTTCATATCTTAATTTTTATCCTTTGTTTTTCTTATCAAGATTCGCCAAATGCCACAGCCGGTGCTGCCTGAGAAAAGCCTCACTTCCCCTTGCTGATGGCAGTGCCATTGGATCTCACTTAGCTCTCAGGTTCAGTTAGCAGAGCTGGAGGTTTACAAATTGACATTTGCATAATTTTCTTTTGTGTTTGTGCTCACTGGTCTTTTAAATCCATAGCAGTAGATAATACTGGAAAATCTTTCCCATTAGGTTTTTCAGTTCTGTTACTCTATTGTGAAATATTCCCCCCAGTTTTTTTTCCCTTCAGAAATTCAAAGGTGTGATGGAATTGACTCATGACAATTTCTTAGGTTAATACTTTCTTAACAGTTATGCTAAATAAAAATATATCTAACAATTTGTCAAGGCACATGAGAGATGTTCTTCATACTCCTTCAGTGCAGTAGAAAGTCAGTGTAGAAGACATCTTCTAAGTCTACATCTGTGTCCATAAACCTGTGTTCTTTTTCTTCTGGTTTGTTTTTTGTTTGGTTTTTTTTCATCATGTAAACTAGTACTTTTGGAAGGAGCAGCTTCAGCACTGCAGTCTACCTTGAATTGTAGCAATCAGCAAAAAATGTGGTTCTTATGAAAGACAGTCTTGCAGGCAGCTTTGCTTCCTAAGGCAGACCTGCTGGCATTGGTGTGATCTCCCCAGCCACACCCTCACCTCAAAATTCCTGTTAGCTGTTTGTGTTCCTGTTATAATCAATTCAATTATCCAGACCTACTTCATTTAATTTCCTCGTGCCTTTTTTGTTTTGGGGTTTGGGAGAGAGGATGGAGAAGGGGGGATGTATAAAGCACTTCCTCTGTGGTCCCCGAAGCATGTGTGGGAGTGAGAGAGCTAAGACAAATCCTATAGATGTGCTTGGAGTGCTGCCAGCTCTTCCTTCACCTTTGCAGAACATGACAGCTCTCAAATGCAGAGCAGTTTCCTATGGAGGCATGAAACCAGCTCTGGTCCATGTGCATAGGTTCCTGAGAAGCGTTATGCTATGGCAGATCTTCTTAATAACAAGAAAATTACCTGAAGCCTTATTAATAAACATAATTGGGAAAATGCATATTAAATTCAAAAGTCAGGTTGAAATGTCAGGCAAGAATTTTTTCTGATATTTACCGATGCAGGCTGTATTTCATGAATCTCTGAAGTGATAGAAAGGGTAATTAAAGGTACAATTGTAAAAACATCAGTGATTAACATATCACAAGAGGAAAATTTGGGCTCTTCAAAAGGGAAAAATCTTAGCCATCCAATCTGACTTAGATGATAATGGAATAGTTTTACTGGTTATGCTGATAGCCATTATTTCTAAATGCCAACCTAATTTATTAAAGATTTGCCTTCATAGGCAGTAGTAGACTTAAGAACAACAACCAGAGGTTGTTTTATGTGATTTTATTAAATGAATATGCTTTGCTTCAAAATCTGGACTTCCGGAATAATAATCCTCCAAAGAACCAAAGCTAGACCTTCTGTATATGGGTTTTTTGTTGGTTTGGGGGGTGTTGTATTTTTAATATTACAACATATACGTTTATATGTTAACTCTTCTTGTGTAGGATCTTTTCCCTTATTCCATCAGTTCTTGCGGAGTTGAGGATGCACATTTGATGTTTTCAGCTGAGATGTATTTTCTTTATTATATTAGAAGATTCTAATGTAAAGAAGGTAAAGACCATTGTTTTCTTTTCCAAATGTAAATTTACTTTAATTAACATGAATGAGAAAAATTAACACCAGATCTAGAGAAAACAAAGTGATATACTCTGTAAAGTGAAAAAAAAAAAAAAAGTGAAGGTGCTTCAGGCCATAAAACAACCAGCAAAGTTGTTTATAGAGAGATGGGAGATGAAGAGAATTTCTAACCAAGAGAGTTTTTTTTCACAGTGAAGTCAAACAAGTAGCTTCAAACTATCCCCAGTTAGATTGGAACTTTGTTCAATATTAAAATTGTCGTTTTCTGACTGTCAAATTTAAGTTGATTTAGAGACCATTGCCAGCTCTGGTTTGCTTTGGGAAAGAAGCTACATCATCATTTGTATTTACTGATCCATGTTAGAAATCAATATTTTAGTAACCATAAGTACAATACAATTTTAGCTTTCCCAAAAAAAATTCTTCAAAATGAGTTGTGATTTTGAAAATATAAATAAGAGAGCCATAACTTAAATTGACAAAAAGTGAGAAATTAAGTTAAAATGGTAAAGCTGTACCTAATTGTCCTTATAAGTGGTTTCTCTCCTATAAAATCTGGTATTATCAGATATGAGTTACAAAGTCATTCATTATAGAATGTCAGCCTTAACTGTAATGAATGTTTTGTCATTGTGTTTCAGTCTTGAGTGCTTAAATCACTATTTATTTTCAAGTTTATCTTTTTCTATTGATTTTTCACAAACAGAATATTTTTTTCTGTGTCAATTAGACATTACATGAAGTATAGCCTCTCATCTCACATGGAATCTTCCTCCCCTCCCCAAGCCTAAAATATAAGGGAAAAAAACACACCTCTTGGAATGCCTCTTACATTCTCCTACAGACTTAAGATTTTTCTTCTTGAACTCTCAAAGCTGGATTTTTTATTTTGTGGATTGTTGGGTCTCTGAATTTCATAAAGATTGCATTTCATATCTTTTGCTGGTGTTTCTAAATACTGAAAATGCAAGGAAGTATAAAAGGGGATTTTGTTAGCAATTTAATTTCTGCATGCCTAGCAGGTTTATCCATAGTGCTATCAAACATGGGTTTAATATGTGCATTTCATGCTATATTTGTTTGAAAAGTTTGAAATTGGACTTGGGCCAAGAAATGAGTTCAGTTGTGGGTCTTTTCTGCTTCTCACAACATGGTAAGTAATTTATATTGTTCATTGTCATAATCTGATGTTTCTATACTTGTCTTCTATCCATCTGTTCTAGAACTGACTGCATGTAAGAGATAAGTGGAGGAAAAAATAGTATGCAAAAAGATTTCTTTCCTTTTTTCTAAAATATATCTCTTTTATATACATAAATATTCAATGTTTTATTGTGGGTGTGGAAGTACCTTTCTTATCATTAAATTATTGGGGAAATTGTATCATGGTTGAGTGGAAGACTTTGATTGGCATGAGCTGGGATGGGTGTGTTACTTGTGAGAGACAACAGAGCTGACTTCAGTGTGCACCACAGAAGGAATTATACAGAGATGCCAAGGTCAGTAGAGCTGTTGGTGTGTGTGCACGGAGGGCTTGGCCTACCCTGCTGGACCCCGGGTGTCTACCGAGAGTGTTCCTCTGAGAGCAGAATTTCTCTGACACATCGCCTTTGGAGAGAGATGCAGCTTCATAATTTGACTGAACTTGTAAGTGTCCTTGGGAAAAATATACACAGAGAATTCTGTGGCCTTTCTCCTGGCTAATAGGCTAAATTTGTATGAGATATTTTTGACTTCAAGAGATTTTGTCTAAACTGCATGTGGGTTTGGGGTTTTCTTGAAACCATAATTCTTTTAACTTGATAGTGTTTGTATTTTTGCCTCTTCAGTGTTGACTTTGCACTGATCTTCCTCATTAGGTATTATATTAATTGTGAAAGTGCTCTTAGTTTTCCTGTCTTTCACCTCATTATCCGCAGAGGCAATAAAAGGCTATTGAAAGGTTCTTAGGGTGAAAACTAAGAGGCCACTCAGCACACCATGTCTCTGATACAACTTGAAACAAAACATTAGCAGCACTAAAAGCTTTTCCCTGTGGAGATTCTAACGGGAAGGCTGATCCTTCTGCCTGGGTAAGACCTGAGCAAATTTCATTCATGTTTAGTGTATGTAGTTGATCTACAAATTGGTTGCCTATTCTGTCCACCTTTATGGTTTGAAGTAATGCTGGCAATGGAACTGTGCTTCCTACAACTCCTGCATTTCCACTTTGTTTTCCATCCAACAGCCATGTCTTTGTGTGCGTTCATTACTGTGTCATAAGCCTTACTTGTAGGTAGTAACTCTGCCTGGTAGTTGAGTAGAAAGAGGGAATGAGCCATGTTTGTTTCTACATTCTATGCCTTTGTTTTATACATAGTTCCTACTTATTCCTAGAGTATGTGGTAAACTGATTACTGTATGTCTTTGTTAAAATGTGACTTGATTTGCAACAAACCTTTTCCAATTGAAACCTGGCAATTCCTCCAGCTATGGGTCAGCCCTTTCTTTTAAACACATCTCCCTTGTTCATCCTCTGTTCCAGTGTGAGCAGAGCAAGTCCCCTGAGGTTGTGTTCATTGGGAAACTTAGGTCTTACAAAATTTGCTTTTATTCCATTTTGTTCACTATTAAAAAAAGTGGGTTTTGTTATTCTGGACAGGTTTTGATTGACGTGAGCTGAGTTTCATTATAAGCAAATTTGTTTTGTGATACAAAAATCTCTGTATGTCCGTAACAGAAGTTTGGTATGGTTTGTTCTTAGCAAATATATTGAATAGATTTAGTTTTCTGAGTAGTTTTTCTGATAAATACTATATAGGACAATAGTAATTTTAACTATAATAATGTTTACAGCATTTCTAATTAGACCAAGGAAAAAAATAGTTGACTTAAACAATGTAAAATTAGCAACATATAGCTAATTATGGTAATTGTATTCCTGTTGAAGAGGATGTTACTGAGTTTCTGAAACAAAGCAGGACTGAAAATTAAACCTCAAATTAATATTTTCTGAACATGCATACTACAAAAATCCAGTTAGAATTATTAGCAATCTAAACATACAGCCAGAAGACTCAGAGTTCACTGGATCATACCTTGAGATTATATTTCATATGATCTGCAGAAGCTGTGCAGAGTCCTTGAATCCTTCGGGCTGTGCTGTAGGGTGAATGTCAGGTGGAAAAGGCTGGTGTACGTTGGACTTGGATAAGGCACACATCAGTGCTTAGTTACCTGGCTTTCTTTGTTTTCAGGTTGCAAGATGTTGAAGAATAGGAGTTGTTCAATGAATTCCAGAGATATGCTTATTAGCAATAATAAATGAGTGTATTCAGGAGCAGCACTTGCATAGCATCAGTAATTTTGCTGGAAAAGCAAGAATTTAATGGAGATAAAGTGAATTAGCTTGGGCATTTTTAAGAGCGGTTGTATGGGAAATGGCTCATAGATTAAGCAAAAGTAACGTGGTTTTCAGTTGGTTCAGTAGGCAAAATGCTCTTTAGTTAGAAACTATGTCAACATTTTGAGTTTCATCACCACTGTTTTATTCTGACTGCTAAAGTTTTCTGTGGGCACTTCCTTTGTCAGTGTGACACTGTAGTATCTTTAATTATTATTATTGCTATTGTTATTAAAAACTTTTATGAGGATAATATGATAGGTGGCCCATTCAGCTGAACCAGCTAGAATTGGTTGTGCATACTTTTTTATCCTAACCACAAGGTAACTGAGTCCTCTTTTATTTTGTTTGTTGATTTTTTTTGTTTTGTTTTTTTGTTTGGTTTGGGGTTTTTTTGTTGTTTTTCTTTGTTTGCTTGTTTTGTTTTGTTGGTATTTTTTAAGGGAGAAGTGTCCCTTCCTTTAGATCAAGAGACAAGTTCTTTAATCAAGCTTTGCCTCTGTTTTTATTTTTTCTGTGCATTTTGAACTTTCAGTCTAATTCATTAGTAATTCAAAATTAGTGTTCAGTAGCTTTGCACATGTTTAAATTTCGTGACTAAATTAGATTGCTTTCATATTGTCCTAATTATTGAGGTTTATATTTGGCAGGCCTAGCTCTGTAAGACTCTTAATTCCCTGTCAATAGGGTGAGAAGAAAACAGTGTTAGCCTCTTTCTATCCAGCTGAGGCCAGGTGTTATGCATTAACATGTAAGTAGTGCAATTAGTGCCAATTGTATTTTTAAAAGCATTAAAATCTGCAGGAACTTATTTTATCACCCTTACTTTTTTGTGGTATACTACTTTAGCTTCTTTTTTTAGGCATGTCTTGATTATTATGGGGCTTCAAGCTGACACTTGCATCCAACAGGTTAAATGTGTGAAGAGAAGAGACTCTGGCTGATAATGCAGAAAGAGGAACTTAGGTCAGATTGAATTTTATCACCTTGTGTGACTAAATTTCTGTTTTATTATACAACTAAAGGGCATAGGGTCTGCTGCAAATCACAGAGATCCCAGGGCAGCTGGTGTCCCCTCAACTGCTATTGAATATGTGTGAACATAAACGCATCATTAGGGACTCAGTGGCAGCTGTGGGGATAGTTTTTAGAAGAATGTAAATCTTCTCATAAGTCTGAGACTTCAAAACCAAAGTCCTAGATTCATTCATTGATGACACACTTCATGCTGTCAGTTTGCCATACCTGGTGCTTATCCCTTCTTTACCTTGTAAATTCTGTTACTTGGGGTAGTACGTATGTGTTTTCCTGTGACACCTGAGCACAAGTGGTGGTTTCTGTCTTTGCTGGTTGTATTGATCACATGCTTTAATAAAATGCTTATGAGTAGTGGGTGGCTGTGCCATCAGATATTACTGCCATTGGATAGATGCTGTTTTAGTATGCTTCCATTTGAGGTCAAGGCAAGCTCATACCAATAATATCCTAATCAGTGTGCTTAAAATTCATGATAGGTACTCTATTTGGACTACGTCTTGACAGAAGCCTCTGCTTCTGCATTGATCTTGGTGTTCCCTCAGAGCTCTAAGTCCTTTGATAACCTCCTGCCATTGTCAGAGAGCTCTTCTCCACCTAGCCATAGTTGGAATTGGAGCATCTCATGTCTCACTTTCCTCTTGTGACAGGAAATTTTGCTACTTCACATGTTTGCTGTCTACAACTTGTTTTGAGTATCTGAAAAAAATACTGGTTCTTCCTCATTCTCTGACCTATGACAGAGAAGATGGTGAATTGTAAATAAAACAGAATAAGGTATTTGAAGTGAAATTTGCTTTTACGCATGATTGTGGCATGTATAAAAATAAGATGCGGATCTTTTATAGTAACTATTTTCTCACTTGTTCAACATACCTAGAAGTTAAGACACTTACTACTGGCTTATCAGATCTCTTAAGAGACTCATAGGGAGGTGTAGTTGTCTGCCTGCTTTCTTCTGTTCTTAATGTAATGGAACCTCAGTGCATTTCTTACCAGTTCTTTTGTCTCATGAGGATTCTGAGATGCAGATGCTCAAGAAAATCCCAAGTGCTGAAAGATGAGTACCTTTCTGTTTGTGTAAATTGAAATTGACTTTAAAGAACAGCTAAGTACATGTAATATTGGCATCGGTCTTACATCTACTTCATCCTGTGATCCCTCACAGAATAGTAATGCAAAAAGTAGTTGAACAGTACAGTTTGTTTTGTATTAATATTTAATCTGATACCAAATGCACTTAAAGGAGCTAGGGATATGAGTCTTCTATTAGAAACGGCTTCTTTGTTGCACTGAGCAATCACTACCGATGTAAATGAAACCGAGAAGTTTGTTCAAGTATCATTAAGTTTTAAAAATTGTTCTGCTGGGAAAACTTTTGTTTCAGTTTCTGTTTTTAAGGGTTTTTTCTTCAGAGTCAGTCAAAAAGCAACTTCCTTGATGTTAAACACAAGGGTACAAATTAAGGCTAATAAACTGATATTGAGTGAGTCAGTGAAGTACTGATAAATGTAAATGTGACTGAGGGCATTCTGCAGCTCTGAGCTGGGGAAGAGCTGGACAGCTTTCTAAAGAAAATAATCAAATCAATGAGGCATCAATTATTAATGTTTTGTAATGCCAGAAAATTGGAAGAGCTAAAAGAAAATCGGTATGCTGCTCCAGTCCCAAAGAATCATGAGCACGCCAAAGGTTCTGCAAACCGAGCCTTCCCCAGCTCTGCCTGCTCTCTTAGGTGTGTTAGGAGTTAGTGCTGACAGAGTGACATGAGGATTTCAGCTTTCTTTTCAAGTTAGGGAGTGTTCCTCTTGGTCATGGGAAAGCATGAAGTGATTCCCTTTGGGCCTAAAGGAACTCAAAAGGAAAAGGATAAAAGGGTTTAAGAAAATCTCATAGAATTATACCTTGTTTATTGGAGGGTTTTCATTATTTCTGAACACTTGAGACGTAAATATTGTTTGCATTCCTATGTAGTATTCAGTGCCTCATTGATTTAGGCTGTTGTAATGTTTGGATTTGACCATACATTTTGGCAGCAACTCAAGTCACATCTTAGCTGGTACAGGTGGGCTGCCTGTTTTTGCCATGCACTGCCATTGCCAGCAGATGTTGTTTGTGCACAGATTAGTTGCTCAGTGATTGATGGACTTTGCAGGGGTAGGAAAAATAGGTGTCAGTGCTTGGAACAATAACTTCAGTGCTATTCTCCCACCCCAAATTATACCTTGGGCATACATAACTGAATAGTGCCATATATATTGAAATAAGTCGTTCACTGCCCTTTATGGATTAGTGCAAGTTGTGCATCATCTTAATGTGTCAGTGAAACACTTTTTTTACCCACCCACTTAACACTTCCCTAAAGTCTTTCAAATCACTTTTCCTGAAGTTTCAAATTTGCTGGAATATTTTAAACTCAGAACTTCCACTCTGAAACAGACCAGATTATCATTCACAAGTGAGCTCTTCACAGTTTCCATGGCATTCTGATATCTGAATTCTTAGATGTACATGTTCATGCAGTACAGAACAGTACTTACCATTAGCAGGTAAGTCAGGTCCTGGTGCTAACTGCGGGCCAGACAATGTGGACATGCTCTTCTAGAGGACCACAATCAAAATCAATGAAGTAATTCCTTTGCAGTCAATCTCAGAGTCTGTTTTTTTCACTCCAGTTCTTGCACAGACAGATGGTCTTCCAAACAGCTGGAATGGCTGTTTCATACTGTTGTCTTAGATGTCCTGAATTTTAAGGAGGTAGTTTTTCTGTTTTCAATTGTCTTTTAATAAGTTTCATTGTGTGCACAACACAGTGGGTGGGATGATGATGTGGGTGCTTTATACACTAATTTTGGCAGTAATGCTTTGCAGCAGTGCTTTGAATGTCTAGTGATATTATTGATTGGCATTCCATTCGTTTTAAATATTGATAAGAAATTATTCATTTATTTAATACATAATTGCTGTCACTTTGTTTTGGCTATGGAAAGAACTGATCTATTAACTCCAGCCGCAATATTTAGGATAAAATCTTTCAGCTTTAAAATTAAAAATAATTAGCTGTTGTCGCAGCACTAATTATTGTACATACAGATCAGCAGGGCTATAATCTATCTGTCCAATATGTATTCTACTCAAATTGCATTAATCATAACTTGCTTAAATGTTAGCAAATGACTCTACAAAGTACTTGCAATAGCAATTCTTGCAGTCTAGAAATAATGAAGATGTAAATCACTTCTACGCATCATTACCATAATATTCTTATGATAGGATATGAAACTGCTGTATCCGCTTCTATACTAATGTTTAAACCAGTTACTCTTTGTGATGGCAGCGTGGTGCAGTGTCTCACTTTGTTTCCAACTCTGTAGGCCCATATCATAGTCAATTGAATTAGTGAATTTAGATTTATTTTTCAAACTACACATGAAAGTCAGTAGTGGTCAAGTATACTCTAAATTCAAAATAATGCTGTTGACTTTTGGAACACAGTGCTTCACATTAGCATGCGTGCTTACAGAGGATTTTATCCTATGAAATTCTGCATGTCAAATATAATAGTGTTCAGGGTTTTGTGTGAATATTATCTTTTCACTTAGAGCAAATTGCAATGGTTTACTTGCTTCAACAAGGGTATGCAATTTTATATGGCAGTGTATTGCTTCAGACTTAGTTTTGCATGCACTTGGTTATATCATGCAATTTGCTGTATTCTTATTTTGCTTTCTTTGTGTTCTAGTACATGTTCCTTTGTGTAGTAGCAATACCAGCTGCAGCATTTTGTGGTCAGCTCAAAAGCAAACACTCCTACAAGCTTGAATGGGAAGCATAAGCAGATTTTTTTGAGGCGATGACCAGCTCAAAGCCTCTCTCCATATCTTTTCCTGTGGGAAAATGCTGTAAAACTCTTTTCTTGCCATGCGGATTTCATATCAGAAACTTCTAACTATGACTGAAGTGATAAACCCGAGCAGCCGCACCAGGAGTTGAGTCATGGTACCCGTGGGGCCAAGGCAGGAAGGATGAAGCTGAGCTAGTTTGCTTAACTTCTGAGCACTTTTTTCAAAGGCAACTGCTATGTTAAGTATGACATAAATTCACATCCAGAATTTAGTAAATATGCAGAAAATAGATGCTCTTCCCAAGCGAATTAAAATGACAATATTTAGGTAAACTTTTCAAGCTCTTCTAACAGGAACTCTTTAGTGGATTTGAAATTCTTGAGGACTGTAAATTTCAATCCTGTTTTGTAAAGTGTCAGAACTTGGAAAACTTGAGACTATGTCCCTGAATTTTGTTTATCACAAGGTTACTAGCTATTTGGTGGCTATCATCATGCCTGAGCATCTCAGGAGAAGGAGATTTTAAAAGTGTTTTTATAAACAAAATGAATAAAAGTAAGACAGTAAATAATGAGAAGATGCATTTGTCAGCTGCTTTCTGAAGTGTGCCATTCTTGCTGCTATGATAATAGAGAAAATTAATATATCCTGTCAGGACTGCATGACAGGAACACTGAAAAGCTGTGAAGTGACTGTACACAGTGGAATAAAGGAAATCCACTTTGATCTACCATTTTTGATGTTTTATAATTGCACTTATTATCAGGTCCTTTACTCTCTTCTTATTTGACACAAGATCCATTATCAGTGACAGCGTGAATGTGAACATGGGCTTGATTTGAAAAACTACTTGGGATGAGGTAATGGGGAAAAAAGCTTTTTGTTCCTAACTGTTCAGCAAAGAAAAAAAAATTAAATTATTTATGTTTGTGCTATCAGCTAATATCTTCCGAGAAATGCTCCCCTTCCTGTATAATATTGTTTAGATGCTGCATTTGAGTAAAGCTTGTTTAATTAGCTCCCTAATGAAATATTGTATAACAAAATGGAAATTTATCATTTGCTTTTATGCCTTTGTTCAACTACAAACTAGGGCAGGTCACTGTGCCCAGCCTGGACGAGACACCATTTTCTTTCATGGTGCATTTGAATAGAACTCACTTAATATTTTATCTTTAAAAAAAAAAAAAAAAAGCTCTTTTGAACATTTTTAAACAAAGGGATAAAGTGCCATCCTTTGAGCTTTCCATGCTGTCTCTTTCCTCTCTCCTGTGTGAGATGAGAAGTACTGCTTAACAAAGAGGAAGATTACAGAGTATCTTGTCTTTTATTGGGCTATATAGTAGAATTAGACTGTCTTTATAGCATCAGGGGTATGTGGATACATTCAGAATCCACCGAGTCTTTCTCTTGCAAATGAAGGAAAACTGGTAAATTGGTTCTTCACGATTTTAAATGGACTTGAAGTTGCGCACACAGTTTCACTTAGTTCCTACTGCAGTCAACAGGAAGCTCCTGTTGGCTGTATTTGGCTTACGTTTTGTTTCCTTAGCTTGGGAGGTAAAGCAGTGAATGACCAGAGTACTAGTAAGGTACTGGTCGGGGCAGACCCCTGCACCTCCTCAGAACAGCTCCTCTGACTTCAGAGCTACTCCTCCCCTCACAGACAAATCTGCCTCTCTGCCTTCTGTTACAGTGTTGCCTGTATCTCTGAAGGTAAAGCTTTAAAGTATAAAATCTCATTTCTTTCAATGTGTGCTGAAACCGAAAGATTTTGGGAAATGTATCAATGCCACCGACATTTCCCCAAAGAAGAGATCTCTGTTGGGAGGTGAAGCTACTCATCAGAGGCAAGAGACTCACAGAGGAAAGGTAGTTGTCAAGGTATTCATCTGGATAGTCAAATAATGGTGAGGTAGAAGGTTGAAAATGATACCCTCACACCTGGTACACAATTAGACTTCTCTCTTCCTCACTCTCTCAAACCTCTTGCGAGTTGCTTCACTGCATATCAATAATCAAAGCTGAGCCTCCCATGCTCAGATGAAAGCTGTAAAGACTGGCTTTCTGGATTTATGAGGAGAAGTATTTCCTCTGTGTTTTACCCTGGAGTGTTCTCTGCATTGCCTGGTTATGCCTGTATGCATTGGAGTCTGGTGAGCCATACTGTCAAGTCTCAGGAAACTGTCACCCTACATTCAGTATTGCCAAACTTAATAAGACTTAGCACTTCTATAGTGCATTTTTATGTTCAAAATGTTATAGGAATATTAAATCAAATACTGCTCTCAGCTGAACTGTATCCTTGTTCATTGCTCAGTTTTGCTTGACAGTAAGAACTTGGGACAGAAAATAAAGAGCTTTGTTGCACCAGTGGAAGCACCAGGAGAGACTGAGAGAGAGAAGGAATGTGTTACTATGCCCATCAAGAGAGTGCACTTGGAAGTTCCCTGGCAGTCACCTGGTTTATGTGAAAGGAAAATAAGACAGTGTCTCACTTCATCTATGCTTTCCCCTTCCTGCTTTTTGGGAAAGAACATCTCAGTGCATTGTTTTTCATGGCAGGGGCTTGCCACCTGGTTTTGGTACGTATAAGGACCTCTTGTCCTTGTGCTCTCTGTGTACTCCAAATAGGAACTGCTCACAGTCCTGCTCTAGTTTTTGTGGCATTACTGGGTGCAGAGTTTTCTTATATCTCATTGTTATAGGTTCAGGTTCTAAAGGAATTTCTCTTCCCCCACCCTCACAATGAGGAGTGAATTGTCCCAGCCCGGGCCATTTGTCTCTAACAAAAGAACCAAGAGTACCGTGCTTAAGAGTGGGGGAGAGGGGCTCACGGGTTTTTTGGGGGAGTGGGCAACAGGAGTCTGCAGGGAGAGACGGCGGAGGGAGAAACCCCGGAGTCTTGGGTTTCTTTCTTGCTTTTCCTGCTGTTTGCCTTTCCCATACCTGGATTACAAAGCTTTGATTTTTTGGGACTGTTTGTGGACTTTTGCCCGAGAGAGAGAGAGACAGAGANCTTCCAGGTGATTTTACGTATTCAGGGATGATGTGGACAAGATTATTCCCTTTAACGACAACCACTCAAGGATTCTCTGCTAATATGACCTAATGGAACAGCTTTGTCTTTGACTGTGCCTATGGAGGGGGACCTTTTATTAGGAGACATGGAGTTAGTTGCTATTGCTGTGGGGTTAGAAGGGCTTTTCCTTAGGACAGTACAGTAATTTTGAAAGCAGCATAAAGTGTTCAGTTTTGTATAGTTCAAGCACAGTAACTGCCTTTATAGAATGTGAAATAGAGCTAATGCTTCACAATGAAGATGAACACAAACACAGTGCTGTCATCCCTGGGGATCATCTTGAAGGAGATGAATTACTAATCAGCAGATGAATAAACTTCCCAAAACATTTTACTTTCTATTAATGTTGGAGCCTGATCAATACCATAAATGTCAACTGCAGTTCAGTCATTTAGTTTAGTCTCATGAAGTAAAAGTTGTTTCTGCATTAGCTCTGCTGTCATATGTAGCGTGTATCAATGTTTCTAATACAGATGCTGTAGCAATCTGATAATATTTGTGCTATCAGATTGCAAAGATATTCGCATGAGATGAATTTTAGCTTGGCAGATGCTCTTTCTGCACAGGCTCTTTGGGACCAGTGCGTTGCTTTGCAGCACACAGAGCAAGTCTGGGTGCTGGCACATGCACTGCAGAACTGAGCTGGTGACAGATCCTTCCCTCCCCTCTTTTTTCCCTGTCTAATCAATAGGACAGAATTAGAGCTTTTGAGATCACTGCAGGCTGTTGTTGGCTGGACTTTGCGAACGAAGATCTTGGGATAAGCCTGCGCAATGGATTTTTTAGGTGAGGCACAGGGTGCGCAGAACTGGCCCCACTCCCTTTCCTCCTGAGGCTCATCTTGCCACGGCCGAGCACGCTCGGACGGCGATAGCGAGTTCCTCCAGGATTCGAGCCAGCGTCCTCAGAGGAGGAGCCAGCTCCACAGGTGGGGGCCTACGCCACTCGGCCAACGCCCGCCGCCTCTCAAGTGTAACATACAAACAGAAAAGCAATAATGTCAGGCTGTTGAGCAATCCTGGGAGCCCACGTGGGTCAGAGCACCAGGGGAAGCCCTCGCCTTGTCCTCTCTGCCACCGAATGACACACACGTGGTACTGCAGCCACGCCTGTAACACAAACTGGGGCAGGACTGCAGGCTGTAAACTAGCCTGGAAGTGTCTCTGCAGCCATCTGATGTTCCCTCCTACATTAGGCAAAATTTCATCCGAATTTGGACTATGAACTACTGTACAGCTGGCTTAGATTGTATCTTTATACTCTGTTCCTCTTTTTTCAGTTGGAACCAATTCATTGACAAGTTTACTTGAACATTTTTCTGCCATGTATTTTTTCTACACTAGGGTATATTTTATTTTGATAGATACATGGTGTGTTGTTTTTTCTTCAATATAAGATTGTAAAAGACAAACTGGAGGAGGAGGAAAGATGTCTGAGCAGCCCTCCCCTTTTTGATGTGCATGGTGCTTTTTCCTTTCACAGTTTCTACTTTGTGTGTGAAATTCTGAAGAGTTTTATTTCAGCTGAATGCTGCAACTCAGCTCTAGTAATTACTTTTAAAAGGTCATTTTGAAATTGTATAGGTTGAAACAGCCTGCTGGTCTTCAACAGTTTTGTCCATCCTCTTTAGTGAAAGGCAACTATTGCACATGATATTGTCCACCTCCCTGATACATTTCCTTTGTTTGCATTCAGTCTGCAAATTCTATAACAAACACATGCACGTAGATAAAACACGGTGCAAGGATAGGAAAAGAACCAGTCATTCTATCCTACTATCCTTGGTTATTCTGTTGCTTAGTGCTGTGAGATGAGTTTGGCAGAAGGTGCTTTGTTACATGGTAATTGCATCATTCAGATTGAAGTGCAGGAGTCCTATTTGTATTATGCACAAAATCTGTATAAGGTTATTTCCAGTATTTGTAAGAGTCAAGTATTTCACAAGACTGCAAGTAAGCATGAAAACCAGAATTTAAGCATCAGGATGAGGATCCAGAAGGAGACTTGAATTGCTATTCTGTTCTGGACAATAAATCACACAGAGGTGGTTTCATGGGTTCCTTATGTATGTTGAGTTTCAAAGTGCTGCTTAAGTGTCAATACCTAGCTCATTCCAAGTTCTGCAAATCAAGTATTTCATCTTTAGCTTTTGCAATACGGGTGGTACATGGCCTCCAGGCACATCCATTCTTCCTCAAACTTGTTTCACTGGTTGGCTGAGCAAATGACATGCTTCTTTTGTTTTCCCCAAATGTCCTCTGGCTAAACTGGGGTTGACCTGATCGCATAGGAGAAAATTCACCAACGACCAGAATTTGATTGAGGTTCTCTGGTTGGAGCAATAAGTGATCAGTGAGTGCAGTTTTGCTCCGTGCTGTTCTAATAATGTTCTAAAGTGAAATCCTTCAAGATTATTAAAAAAAAACAAAAACAAAAACAAAAACAAAAAAAAAAAAAAAAAAAAAAAAAAAAAAAATTTTTGGAA
>VXAU01006054.1:1460574-1688164 GCA_013399695.1 Formicarius rufipectus
AAAAAAAAAAAACCAGTTTTGTGAATAAACTGAGAATATCAACTTCTATTCTTTCCACTTGATGGAAATTCTTTCCACTTGATGGAAATTCAGTGAAGACTTTTATGCATGTGCAAAGTATGCACATATTATGTTGTTATACACACAAAGATACTTCCCTTTTGTATGTAGGGTTTATCCTCAGATACACTGAGATTTGTGTATATACTGCCTGCTTAGTGTGTCAGTGAATAATTATCTATATAAAGCCACCTTTTGGGGCCTGCCCCAGCTCGTGTTACAGGCGTGGCTTNATCCTGGAGGAACTCGCTGTCGCCGTCCGAGCGTGCTCGGCCGTGGCAAGATGAACCTCAGGAGTAAAGGGAGTGGGGCCAGTTCTGCGCACCCTGTGCCTCACTTAAAAAATCCATTGCGCAGGTTTATCCCAAAATCTTCGTTCGCAAAGTCCAGCCAACAACAACATCTATATAAAATTTTATGCATACAATATTTGCAACCTTCTCATTTCCATGACAGTTTGTAGCAACAAGTTTCTAGCTTAAATTTGTTGCTAAAAGCATCCAAAAGACTTCGAAGTATTTCCTCTTATCAGTTTTAAATTTCTCTCGTAACAGTTTCATTTAGTGATTCACTGTACTTTTATTATGGGTAAATAGTTGCACACCTACTGACTTCATGATGTTGTTCCTCTATCATTTATAGATATAGTCTCACTTCTCTTTAGACTACATAATCTGTTTAGTGTCTCCTCGCACTGTTTTTTCCACAACACTAATCTAGTCATCTGTTTGTAAAATCCCTTCTATTTTTACCAAATTGTTTTGAAAAATAAGTGTCAAAAATGGAACACAGTATTCCACAAGATGTGTTATGTGATGATTTAACACTATTTGCCTCTTTACTTTCTGTCCAGTTTCCTTTATTTTCTGTGCTGTTACATGCTTTTCTAAAGCTGTACATGGAAAAGAAGTTTTTATTGAGCTGTTTACAGACATACCCAGGGCCTTTTTCTGAGGACTTGTCGTTAATTTAGATCTCAGCAATCAATTTGAGGTAAGTTGCATTTGCTGATAAGAATTTTCATTTGCTGATGTATGGTCCATTCACATACCTCTGCTGAACCTGCTTATTTTATGAATGGAAGTAAGTTTGTGCCAACCTGTATTTTAGTGGTTCAGTGCTTCGTTCCTTTCTAAATCACAAGTACAATAACCCTGTTCCTAGAACAGAATCATACAGTGTTTCACAGCTGCTACTTTGAAGTGACAAATTTTCTCTTTCTGAATATATTAAAAATAGATATGCCCTATCAAAGTTGGACTGTTCACCTCTGTGGTTCCATCTAGGAAACCAAGACAGAATAACATAATTGAAATCAATGGAGTTAATCCTATATCATGCTGTTGTAACTGGGAAAATAGATGGGCCCTGAATTTTCCCTTAAATCTTTCAAATAAAGCCATCAGCTCAGAAGTTTGGTCAGAACAGGTTTTAAGCCATCATCCTGGTAATAAAAGGGAAATGAATGATTCTGCAAGGCATACAGCTTTTTGTACATAAAAATGAAGCAACCTTAAAAACCTATTGACTTTCCAGTAGGTTACTATTTTGTAGTCAGTGACTGTAGTCTATAAAAGTCAAGCCTGAAAACAGATGAACGTAATTTCTTTGAAGTTGCTATAAATTGCTGAAATTTGCCTGAATGTTTTCTGAGTGTGTAACACAATGAAGACTCATATTTGACCTTTGAGGTCTAAGTTTAATTGGAAACTATAAATATATCAGCCCAATTTACAGAGACACCTTCCCCCAAATTTTATAGTGCAGATGTGCGCTGCTATTAATAAGACAGTGAAAGCCCTTGGTCAGTAATTTTTTTCCTGGACTTCCTAAGTATCAAAGTGTGTGACATACCAAGTTCATTTCAAAATTCAAATGGTTAATTGCCTACAGAAAGTTTCTGCCCATTTTGGATGGCCAAACCCTGAGGTGTGAAATTCCTCAGGAAGCCCCAGCTACTTGGACTCTGTTGGAGCAGCTGAGGAGGCACTCGCTGCCTTTGTAGTGCTGGCACTGCTTTGTGAGTCTTTGTTCTGCCTTTATTTTCATGGATATTTCACACTTTCAAAGAGTTGTCTTCTAAAAGTCATTTTTTCTCTATTTGAAATTCTGAAATATGTAGGAGTTTGGCATGGGATTCAGAGCTGAACAAAGACTGATAAACTGTTTTCTTTCAAGAACCTGAATTCCTGAGAAGTTAGTGGGCTTGTTTTTCTTTGATTGAAGTGCTGTAAGTTTCAGTTGAGGTATAATTATTTTTATATCTTGTAATTATTGTTATAAAAGCAGCTTCACCTAGTCTGGAAAGCAAACAAAAATAGCTAACAATGAGTTCTGAATAATTTGGAGCCAGTTTTCAGAATGGTAAGAAAGTACTTACTGCAGTGAACTCTCAAAGCAAATTTCTTCTGTAGCAAAAAGTGACAGAACTTTTTCCTTAGCACCAACTTCTGCACTGTTTGACCTCAGAACATAATTGGGTTTGGGTTTTGGGGGTTTTTTTCAAATGAGCGTCTTGATAAGTCTCTGAGTCTTTATTAAGGATGTCTTCCTGTTTGATGTTGTCTTTTGTTGAGGTTTCAATTATTTAATTACAAGTCTTGATATGAAACTAATCATGCATGCATCCGTATGAAGCTGGCACACTGTCAGGATAAAATCATTAAACAGTCATTACTATAAACTGACGTCGGCCTTAATTTTTGCAGTTAACGGGGGAGTTGATGCTTGGTGAACAATCCAATTAAAACTGGCAACAAAAGACTTAAAATGTCAGCCAAATTGCTTTTTAATAGTCAATGCAGCCGTCACAAAACATAAACATTAAAGTCCCCATAGTAGCATAAAGCTTCATGGTGAAACAATTCTAGAAAATGAATAATAATTACAGTATCCTGAGAATTCTCTTAATAGATGTGCGCTCATTAAAATACTTTGTTGGTTAGATTCATATGAAAAAGTATGCTTCCCTTGATACTTCTTTATGCATTTGGTTTGAAGGTTTTATTTGGTATTTTATAGATGTAATTTCTAGTAATATTCAAAAATGTGTGTCTTATTTACAATGAGTTTAAATAACTGTCTATAGATATGCTTTGAGAGAAACACAAGGAAATGTGTTGTGAGGTGAACTGAGGATACGGCCACAAAGAACTTTTATATCCTATTAATGCTGTAAAATAGCGTGATCTTTGTTAATTTTGAATTGCACGGGATTCCTCTGGCAAATTGGGCAGGACTAGCAGGAGGAGCTTGTTGAACCTTTCAGGATGAAGTTAAGCAGCTGAACCTGTGTCTGCAGTGGTGGCCGTGTGCTCTGCTCTGAGCTGCGGAGGTGGTTGAGGTGCAGGGGTCTTCTCCAAAGACACCAGAGGGATGTTGTGAGTGCTGAATAGTTCTGGGGAACCAGGCCATAACCTCCAGTTCAGTGGAGAGGTCATATTTCAGAAAATCTACATGTTTGTTTCTAAATGCCTAAATACACATTAGAGAGGCTTATTTGGAAGCTGTGGGTTTGTGCCTTGTGTTATCTTCATTTTCAGGCATTGTATTGCCTGTTTCTGTGTTGCTATTTTGTCTTTCCCTACAGGGGTTTGTCTTTTCTTTGAAAAATAATCCATTTGCTGTTTACCATCAGTTATACATGTACCATTGTCTTTCCTCCCAGCCAGCTCAGGACTATAGGAGAAGTGTCAACATCCCTAAACAAAATGTTAGCAAATGTCAATGCAGGGATAGATCTTTTTGTAGAAGTATTTGTTTTATTTGTGCTTTAAGTTGTGAGGGACAGGAACTTGTTAGCCACCTCTAGGGATAAAAGGCAAGAGTAACCATTCAGTTAATTCTACACTGAGGTGTATCTTTTAACTAATACAGTGTAATTTAAATATCATGTGAAATAATGTAGTGAGCAACAAATAGCTTTCTGTTATGCTACCTGACAATTACGTACAGCCTCCTTAAATAATACCACATAATTTTAATAGTAACCAAGGACAAAATTGATGCCAACTGTCCTACAGCTAAGGTTACCATTCTCTTTGCTTTTCAAAAAATATTATTTCTCTTTTTGAACTAATAATTCTCTGTTTGAATAGATAATTAAAAGATAACTTAAAATTATTCTTTATTTTAGAATCCATTGCTAAAGCAAAACTTCAAAAAGACAGATAGTGTTTTGAAACTGTTATTTGTCTTAAGGAATTTACTTTAAGAAATTTGTCAACTCAGGTTTGTGAAGTAGAATGTAAGTGGAGCTGAAGGGAACAGTCTGGTTTCCTGTGAGCTCACTACCCTGAGCAACAGGGAACTAGTAAGGTTGCTGAGAAAAATCTGTCCTGCAGTAATTTATGTTTTAATTGCAAATTGATTTATGGGTCAGACTGCTCTGAGGAAAGGATAGGGTGAGACACTTGTACCTTGATTTTTATTTTTTTTTAAATGTCAGCAATATTTCTTCACCAGTACTAAGCACACATGCTTGCTGCTTGTCAGTTCATCAACTGTGGTTAAAACTAACCCCCACTAAATCGGGGTGGAAGTCTCTGCTTGACTGGGGAAAAGTAAGCAATCGTTTTCCTAATTCACATAACAAGCTCGAATGTATATGTAGTCATGCAGAGGGAGCCAGATAAAAGCATTAGAGGTTTCATCAGAAGTCATTCATTTTATTTGTTGGTAGCATGGTTCTGTAGAAAGATTTCTCTCTGATCATCCAAAATGACTAGCAGAAAATTGGAGCAACAAACAGCTCCGCTACCTTATTCAGTCAATAGGGAAAGAATTAAAATTAAAGAAAGAAAAGAAATAAAAGTTGAATCTCAGAGAATACAGTGGAAGTCATTTCTACAGAGCCTGTACAGGCGATGCAGATTTATAATCAGATGCAGCCCAGTGAATTCTGGTTGAACTTTGTCCTGAACAGCCAACTTTGAGTGAACTGTCCTATTCTCTACTTCTGCAGAGCAAAGCCACCCAAACAGCCCCAGCACTGCTCTGGTCCATCAGCGCACCACCACGCCCCCTCCCCAGGAAGGCAGGGAAATAGACTATATCTAAGCCATGCTGTAGAATGCCAAAATCTACTTTAAAATCCCCAGTGCCATGATATGGCTTAAAATAATTGTTAGCTTGTTTCAGTGATGGCCATGTGTGGTGCTCGTCTGTATCTTCCAGCTGATGCTGATCCCTGCCTGAGGCTTTATGCCTCACTGTCACAGACACCACTGTCTATAGAAATGCCTACAGTGTTACACAAAGTGAGTTTCTGTCAAGAAAAACACATCTTGGTATTCATTTATAAAATACTATTGTGTTAGTGTTATTTTGATAAATTTGAGGTGGATATGCATAAAGAGCCTAGCAAAATCTAATATGAATGATTTTTTTTAATGCTTCTATAATTATGTAACAGACACTGGAAATATGTGTAAGTATGTTCCTATGAAAAAATTTAGCGTCAAGATGAAATCCATAATAAAAACATATAGAATGCAGTTTTATTGAATAAAATAGACTTCATTTTTGTATATAAGCTATAAATACGTTCTCCAGAATATTATGAGCATAGAAACTAGTCTGTATTTCTTCTGATGTTCCTTCATTGGTATCTTTCTAAAAGATTTGTCTTAAAATAGAGGCAAGTAGAAGGGAGTAGAGTCAATTCCCGAATGATCCAGAAGAGCTTCAAGTTTCTACATCTGTACATGATATTGATCATAAAAATGGATCTTTTCAATTATGCTCTACAAAATAATGTCAGGAGACATTCTGGGTGTCTGGTTTTGACAGGATAATCCAGAGTGCAGAGACTTAGGTATCCTGAACAAAGCTTTTATATATCCAGGTGGGAGAAACTGAAGGATGATTCATCCTTGAAGTGAGAAAGTTCAGGTACTTCTACCATGAAGTAAACTTACAGTACGTTTGCAGTGCTGTCAACAAAACACTAGCTCTGCTTGAGTCCAGATAGATAGAAGATATGCTTGGGATTTTGCTTCCAGTAATTTCAGGGCTCATCAGGGCTTGAGTTTGGGTCCTACTGGAACTGGCAGGTTTAACCATGACTTAGGCCTTATTGTATATTTCTGTAGAGCCACAGAATAGTTTGTATTTTTAAAAATATGAATCAACAAACTCATCTTTCTCATGTCTGGGCTCTCAGTTGAACAGGATTCTATACATCAGTCAACTGGTGGGACTCATCACTGTTCTCACCCTAGAGAAGGTGAGCACTAAAAAGGAAGAGTCTTCCCCTCTGCTCTTGCAGTGCAGTGAACTTAGATGCTGCAGGGCTTTGTGTTGTTTGGGTCTGTAACAAGGCATGACTTCAGGCAGTTGTTTTTTCTTGAAAACGTTGCAAAATAACAGGAACACAGATGAAGCAGGTAAGAGGCAGGCAGGGTGATGACAAAGTAGCTTAATATATCCATGTTCATGTTATTTCCACTGACCTACTGGGCTAAATACACAGTGTATTTCAGAATGATTTATAGTTGCTAATTCCATTACCCATAGATCCCTTTCAGAAAGCCCTTACAGCTAATGAATTTAATAACACAAGGGCCAAAACTTGAATATTTATCACTGCCGAAAACCATCAATAACTGTGGAAACATTAATTTTACAGCCGTGACTGCTTGCAACCTATTTTACCAATCATAAACTGCTCTTTAATCAAAATCTACTCACCTCTAAGGTCATCCAAATTTGCTGCCAGGCTACTTGTAAGTGCCTGGCTTTTGCAAACCTAGATGATAGGCTTACTCTGTAAGCTATAATCTCTCCCGCTTTGTTCAGAGTTTTAGAATAGTGATTGTACTGTCCCCTGTGAGTTCCCACTGATAGAAGTTACAACTCGTGATATTGACTGAACCCACCACTTCTAAGTAATGGCAGGAATTACACATTCTCCTGAAAATATCACCTTTAAGCTGGCTGGGAGCCGTCAGTCTTCACTCTGTCCTTTGAATGCTGTGTGATGTTAGTTGTAGCAGCAGCTGCTTGATCTGCTAAATAAACCACTGGAAGCCTGAGCTCGTTGTTTAGGCTGTTCCCTCAGTCTCCATCAGGACTGGAGTGCTACTTTTCTTCTCCCTTCATGTTCTGTCCTTGACTTGTGTGACTCAAACCGAGGAGCTTGTCTTGTGTTGGCACAGACTGCAGTGATTTAAGGGAGTCCTGTCTCAGCTCGAGGGGTATTAGAGAGAATCTGACAGATGTGCCACCTGCAAGGAAGGAGAAGGAAGGGACTGAGTAGGATAGTTTCATTAAAAATTTTTCATATTAATTGACATGAATGTGAGCATGTCACATAAATGGAATGTTTTTCACATAAATATTATACATAGATCCCATCAGTATTTAAGAGCTATTTGAGGAAGTACCATAGAACAAAGCTATAATTCAGGCAGTTCAGTAGAATAAAAGCACCTCAGGAGCTCTTGCTCTTCACTCCCCTCTGGCCATGTTTATTTTATACGAACACGCATTGGCATGTTTATATTGTGAGGTGCTTCTGCATGATAACATTTAGACCTTGCATCTCATCCACACTACACAGTGTTATAACCTGAAAGTTGTTTCTGGTTACAAACTACAGCACAGAGAGGGACACCTTATAGTGCAGTGTTTATGACCAAAATCATTCTACTTCAGCAATCAGGCTCCCAAGTTAAAACACTGACTGATGGAGTTAATTAAGGAGGAGTAGTGCTGTTGTAGCTCTAATGCTCTACAGATGTAAGTGCCTCTAAAGTAAGGAAAAGTTTGTCAGGAAAGGTAATGTCTTTCATTGCACCAGCCAATACAGCTGCCATAAAAAAGAAATGGCTTTGGGTTCACAAGACCTTCTTTTGGCTCAAATGTATTAACATTTCTATCATCAAAAAAAGCAAAAACACTCCCCCATGCACTCCTGAAAAAGAGCGTATCAGTCTTATTTCAAGAACTGTACAAAGTAAAACTGACAAGTTAAGCATATAGTAGAAAGACAACTGATGCCAGAAGCTTTTGAGTGCTGAAAGACAGGACATTATTACATGCATCCTATCTACAAAGGTGGAAAAGGTGGCTATGTGATAGTTCCCTGGGGATCTACCTTTCCTTCTCTAATGAGTTCTAACCTCCATTCTTTTTGCTGGGAAAAGATATCTTCTTTCTGCAACTGAGTCAAGAAATAGTTGTTTGCAGAGACCCCTTTGAGACACTCCAAATTTATTTTCCAAAACATTGAGATCTCTAGTATTTTTTTCACTTTTATCATGCCACTAGTTGAAGTTTTACTAGAAATGGAGACCATTAGTGTTGCCATCCTGATATGCAATAATAATGGCAGATTACTGGGAAATACAGAAGTCCTGATAATGAAAATTCCTTATCCTTGCTGTTGCTAAGGGGTTTAAGGCATTTATACTTGATATTGTATGCAGGTAATAATGACCACTTATGCTATTTGATTTGTGAAGATATACTAGTAGATGAGTTATACAACATTTGCTTGTTAAAAAAAGACCAAAAATGTAAACTAGAATAATGGGAAAATCTATTGGTCTCTGGAAATCTGTACGCTTCTTTTACCTTATGTGTAAACTTTGAGCCCATGTGCCCTTTAGTTTTCATTACAATACAAACTTTATTTTGCAAAAAAACATAAGGTTTATTGAATTCTTTTGAGGTTTTTGGTATTTCTTATTCTGGAATTTTACTGTGTAGTAAAGATGAGAAAAGAAGTCATATACAGCAGAACAATAATCTAAATCACCGACCCTGGAGATGTGTAATAAAAGACTGGACATGGCACTTGACAAGGTGGTGTTCGATCATTGGTTGGACTTGATGATGTCAGATCTTTTCCAATCTAATTGATGCTATGTTTCTATTTTTTAATTCTGTGCTAATTAGCTCTAGTCCTAAGCATTCAGATTCTCTGCTTGCCTGCACTGAATCTTTTCCACTTCTTCGATACTAATTATGCTCCTTCATCTCTTCTGTGAATACAAGCTGAGAGAGTTGGGATTGTTCAGCTCAGAGAAGAGGAGTCTCCAGGGAGACCTTAGAGCACCTTCCAGTACCTAAAGGGGTTGTAAGAGAGCTCAAGAGGGACTTTTGACAAGCACATGGAGTAATAGGACAAGGGAAAATGGTTTGAACTGAAAGAGGATTGGTTTGGATTAGATATTAGGAAGAAATTCTTCCCTGTGAGGGTGGTGAGGCCCTGGCACAGGTTGCCCAAAGAAGCTGTGGCTGCCACATCCCTGGAAGTGTCCAAGGCCAGGTTGGATGGGGCTCTGAGCACCCTGGTCTAGTGGAACCCCTGCCCGTGGCAGGGGTTTGAAATGAGATGATCTTCAAGGTACCTTCCAACCCAAACCATGCTGTGATTTAAAGACTGCTTCAAAAATAATCACAGTCTGGTTTGTAGGTGAGCAGTAGTATCCCCACAGAACTTTATAATAGACTAAATTCTCTTAACATATGTTACTATTTTGTTCATTAAATAATGGATTGCCAACTAATTCATACTCAACTGAGACACATCTAGGGGAAAAAAAAATCCAAACATACCAAGGAATAATGAAGTCAGGAACTGAAAAAATTAAAATATCTCAAAAGCACTGCAGGTTAGATGCAAACCTTTTATGGTTCATTGCATTTTAGTATATTCTGTCTGATATACTTCACTTAATAGCAATAGAGGCTATTGTAGTCTTGTCAGTAAATGATAAAATAGTTCAATTATCCTTTATTTTATATGGATCCAAAAAGTATAGTAAAGTATATTTTCACAGCTGTTAGGAAAATAGTGCTCCCAAGGTTTGGCTAATTTTCAAAACTAGTTTTTGATCATGTGCTAACTGGTTGATTGAGCTGTTTATTTTATCTTTGTCAGTGTGTAAAGCAATTTGGCTACATGTTTATAATTACAATGGCATTTTAGCATGACTCTTAAAGAAAGTGAGTTTATGTTAATGCTGCTCTTGCCCATTGGTCTGTGATTCCAGTACGTTTTGAACAGAATGGCAGCACTCAATCACCGTGGCAGAGTCAGGGAATTGTCTGAGTTAACTTCCCACTTTCTGAAAAGCAGAGGTCTAGTAAAAAAGCAGGGTCTGAATTATTGCATCTCCTGCAAGAAAAAGCAGGTGTAGCAGAACTCAGCAGCTGAAGAGGAGCTGCTGAGGTCTGTGCTCTGTCACTGTGGAATACTAAGCTCCCTTACACAACTACCATGGAGCAGCACGTGTTCAGTGCTCATTGTGGGCCATCCAAAAGAGCAAGCCAGAACCAAAGAACGATAAAAATTCAGGAGATAAACAGAATTCTTTCCTTCAGACGAAAGAGAGAAACTAGAAATCCTTCAAGCTTGCAGAATTACATGGAAAGATTTTCATGTTTATAGCTGCCATCCATACTGCAGTTTCTCTTCTGGTGTGAGTGTATGGAGTTGAGGAAATGTCTCAAAACAGGAGAGTTTAACAATTTAACACTGTTATTGAAGAATGAAAGGAAAAACCCTAAAAAAAGCGGTGGAAAGAAGTTTGAGTGGAGTTTGTCAGTGGAGGGGCAATGTGCAAATTAGAGTAACACCAAACAGATCCATTATACAACCAATGAGCAGAATGTTGTATGGATCTTTTCAGCAAACATCACAGTTCTGGATGTGCTTTTATGAAAAGAGAATAATTTAAAATAATTAATTCTCAGGGGTCAGAATTTAGACATTTTCTAAATACCCTCTTTTGTTTGTTAAAAAATGGGCTAAATGCAAGTGCAGATGAGAAGGCAAATGATGAGGGCCAAGAGCATCATTCCTGACTTGGTTGCTCCTCAGATGGAAGTCTGATTTTAAGCAAGTTGCTGTAAATGTAAAGTTTGAGCTGAAATCATGTTTTACAGCTTTTTAGATTAGTGGAAATTTCAATGATGTCAATGAACACGTTGAAAACAAATAATGCTATATTTGCATATCATGCATCAACTTTTTTATGTAAAAGAATGATAAAATCTGAGTATTATTAGCAACCATTAAAAACAAAAACAGTTGTTATGGATGTCATTAGCTAAGCCAATTCCTATATCAGTCTCATACATTTTGGAAGATTTTTTGCTTTAGACAAATTATCTGGCATAATATCCCTTTTTAGGTGTTTAAATGATTTTGCGGGGTAAGTTATTTTACAGACTCTGCTGTTTATTTAGAGTGCTGAAGAATTGTCAGACTGAATGTTTAGATTTAATACTGCTTTATATTCAGAGCAACATTTTTTTGTGGTAAAAAAATAATGAGATATAAACTTAGTTTTAAACAAAATAAAAAAAAACTTTGCCAAAGAAGAAAGTCTGTAAAAACTAATTGAAAACTCAGGCTGACTCTCTGTGTAATGAGTTTAACAGTGCTTTCCTGAAATGAGGGTCTGATGCAGAAAACTTTTTTTTAAATCACCAAAATAATTAGGATCCCTTGTGAGATTTTCTGTAATGCCAGTAGCTGGACAAAAGTGTGACAATTGTGATAATTAAAATGGAATCCCCCAGGAAATCTGATGTGTTGATGTATTGTTATAAATTACACAGGGAGGTAGAAGGTACCCTGCCAACTAGGAAGACTTTATGGTTCACGAAGCAGAACCAGTCTATTGCATGGAAAGAAACTAAACTCTCTGTCAGTTGGTTGTGTGCTATTGACAGGATAGGAACAGGACACATAAAAAGGAAAGAAGGAAACTAAAAGACGTGTTGCCATGTGGGTTATAAGGGATTTTTTTCCATGTACCTGGAGAAGCAATAACCTTGGCTGCTCGGCATTTACTGTGTAGCTTTTGACGTACCTTGTAGAGTCTCATCCTGGAAAGGTCAGCATTTTTCTAGCAGGGCAATGGCTCAACCATTAAAATGTCTTGTCATGCAAATTATAGGTTGTATAATAATCCTACAAGTTTTCTGTTGCGTGGATTTAAGATTGATACCTTAAATAAGGGACTGTCATTGATCAAATACTTGAGGATGCTGGACATCAAATGTTATATCCAAAATTTAGGTAGCTTTCAATTCTAAAATAGCAGGATACCGGATTTACTGAGCTTAATTACTATGTGAAAGTGCCTTTGCAGATTATTTTGGAGCCCTGGACTGTTGACTCCAGTGATTTAAATTACTGAGGTCTCCAATTTTCTAATATGCTTAGAAATGCTTTTCTGGTGTATGCAAACTAATATTACAGCATAAACCTTAGTGCAACTGTAAGAATGCTGCCTTGATAAAAGATCAATGAAATTAAAAGGATTAGGCCCGGGCCAAATCCGTGACAGCTTTGCTTACCACAGCACGGAAAAGCTTATGTGGAGCACTAAACAACCTTGTTTCTCCAGTTGGGGTAAATTGTGACTGTCACGGAGAAAAAAGTGCTTTTTTTTCTACAAGCCATTCCAAGAAAGGAGGAAACACTTTCATCTTTCACCTTGAAAACACATCATGTCATAATTTAAAAAAAGCATGTGTTGTAAACGGATGGCAACAACAGTTCCTTGCAGGGAATTTTTGCAGGTTCATCAGAGCTTCGCTCCAGCTGGATTTGTGCAAATTTAACTGGACAACTGCTAAGGTAAAAGGGAGAGTGAGGGTGAGTACAGAAGTGGGATAAAGCTGCCTTAGACATCAAGGTAAGGTAGCTGGAGGAGGTTCAGGTTAGTACCTTTGCAGTTCACTCAGTATAGCAACAAATTTTATCAGCATCTTTGCAAAGTGCCTGTTACTGTTCCTTTACCAGGGAATTTCTTGCCTCAATTCCCCATATCTGTGTTATTTTACTGTACTGAGATGCTTTGGAGACTCTTGTGGGAAGTATAGACAACAAGACTTTATTGTCCCTTCAAAGTACAGTTCACTAGATTTGTGTGTTTGTTGTCCTTTGCGTGAGGACTCGAGACACCGTGGAGCTGCATGGTAGTGTTGGGCAGCACGGGGCAGGACAGTGCAGTTCCAGCGTCCCACTGGGGTCCCGTAGGGCAGTGGCAGCACAACCAGAAGGGCCTTGGGTACCACCACACTCATCTTTCTCTCCTCAGACTGGCCGCAGGGCTGTGAGCTCCTCGCCACCTCATCTCCCTTTAGCTGGCATAGAACCTTTTCGTGCTTCAGAGACCTCTTCGCAGCTCCCATGTAACAAATGCAATGACAGACTCTCAGAAGTGTGTTAACATTGGTGAAAGATGTTTGTTAAGTGGTAGGAATTACTCAATTATTTTCTCTCTCAAAGTGCAGAACTAATTTTTATAGTGTGTCTATTTCTTTTCAGAGATATTCTTGAATGAGAACTGTACCTCATGAAATCAGTTTGTATCTGTGCTGCAATTTAATGTTGGCTTGATTTATTTGTTCTTTACCTTCCTTCTCCAAAAGTCATAGGACTAATTAAGTGAATGTTATACCATCTTTATTTTTCTTTATTGGTTTCTTTGGGGTGTTTTGTTATTTTTGTTGTTACTACAGTGATGTAGGGTGTGTGTCTGTATCTGATGGTTTCAGCAGATTGTTGCATTTTAATTTATTTCACACGTTGCAACACGTTTTAGAGAAAACTAGGATAACAATGTGGTATAGCACAATGCTTTATTCCCAGTAATTATTATATCATAGTATCTTAGGATGGTTTGGGTTGGAAAGGAGTGTCATGATTGTCTGGTTCCAACCCTTCTGGCATGGACAGACACACCTTCCACTAGACCAGGTTGCTCAGAACCCCATCCAGTCTGGCCTTGCACACAGCCAGGGATGGAGCTTCCCTGGGCAACCCACGCCAGTGCCTCAGCACTCTCACAGTAAAAACGTTCTTCCTAATATCTCATCTAAACTTGTCAGCCTTCAGTTTAAGGCTTTAGTTTCCGCTTTTTTCTTTTTGTAATTAAGATAAACCACTGACTCCAAAATTAACTGTCTTGACTTTCTTCTTAAATAATAACCTTGTGTGGGTTTCTGTGCTTCCTCCTTGTCGTTTCAGATATGCCAGGTAGCCCACATAACCAGTTTACCTTCAGACCGCTCCCGCCGCCGCCTCCCCCACCGCACGCCTGCACCTGCGCCCGGAAACCGCCTCCCTCGGCCGATTCCCTGCAGAGGAGATCCATGACCACGCGCAGCCAGCCCAGCCCTGCCGCCCCCACCCCCCCCACCAGCACTCAAGATTCAGTGCATCTCCATAACAGCTGGGTCCTCAACAGCAACATCCCCCTGGAAACCAGGTACAGGCACAACCTGTTGTGCACAACGTGTCTCAAAGGGTGGGAGGAAAAAAGGAAGATGGGAAGGAGACATTGACATGAGATGGTGATGGGCAGTTCCAGGTCTGTCATTCAGGACATACCAGTGTGTTTTGATTTGAGGCCGTTTCAAGTAGCCATGTGAGGCTTTATTTACTTGCTTCATCTACATCAATATCACTCATAAAAGCACACTTGGGAAAGTTTTGGAAGACATTGAGTTCTTTAAGGTGTGTAGGTTGCATCATTATTTTATGGCTCTGTGTGGTCAGTGTTTGTGCATTTGTCTTGCCCTCCCATGTTCTCTCAGGACCATTTGGTAATCAGCAAATAGAAGTTTGGTTTAATCAGTATACTCTGGCACTTCTGGAGCCACACAGAGCCACAGGATAGTTGAGGTTGGAAGGTACCTCTAGAGATCATATAGTCAGGCTATAGCTTTCCTGTGAATAAGAAAAGGTGGGAAATAATACTAAAATAATATTTTCCTCACCTCATATTTACATATTTTGTTGCATAAATAAACAAAGAATATAATTTGATAATCATTTGGTAATGGAGAAATGACACAGGCCCGAGGCAGATATTGAGCATGGCCAGCCTTACCCCTGGGAACTGGGGAAGGGAGGGTTCAACATCAGGATCATCCACAATTTACTATTCTTAAAAACAATTGATCACAAACACATTCATATTCAGGCAACCTGTATTTCAGTACCCAAAGTTCTGCACAGTCTCCTCTGACATTTTTGCTTTAATAAGCTGTTTGTTTGTTTGCTCCTGATAAGTATTGGCTAATTTGATGGTTTTCAGCTACAATGTGGTTGCTGATGTGATTTGTAAAACAAGATCTTGATTTTCTTCAGTCCTCTTCATTGTGAGCTGAGCACCAGGAGGTTTTAACTGAGGTTTCCTTTAGGCTTTGGCATTTTAAAGTATATAAAGTGCATGACTCTCTGTGAAAGTTTTGTTTGCTGAAATAGAAGGATGTCTAATATCCACCTAATTTGATCCAGAAGACAAAAGGTATTATGCATGGAAATGTTTTCTTTTTAAACATATATGTCCAAGGGCCAGTTATAACAATTAACCACTGAAACATCAACTTTATTCTTTTATAAGAAGATTGTTTTTATTACAAAATTTTAATATCTATCTCAAACACTTAACTGCTGCTCATAAGAAATGTCAAGTTAAGTTTTAGCTCTGCTACTAAGTTGGGATTGAAGAATATACCGATTCCTTCTGAAATAAAACTTTCCTTATTTGTCTCAAGGACAAATCTCAAAAAGTATCAAGGAGGATGGAAACTTTTCTCCCACAGAGAACATAAACAACATTTTAGTTCAGCTGGTCCTCCTAGAGCTAGAAGCTTCTACTACCACAGTCTTTATAAAGACAAATCTCTGTCATTTCTGGTGTAACAAGCTTATGTATCTATCTGTACCTCCTGCTGCAAGAAGGCTGATCCCTGGGTGTTCTGTACCCATGAAGTACTTTTGTGTTCTCTTCAATTAACAGTTAGATCTTGTTTATCCTCTCTGCATCCCTGATCACTGCATTCTCATCAGACCTTACTGGGGGAAAATACTCTGCAATTTATTTCCGTTTCCAATTCAGTTTAATTATTCTGGTTTCTTACTATTTTTTGCAAATTTGAAGCTTCTCATTAAAGGACAGATACAGAGATATGTAGGTATATCTATAATTATATAAAGGGTTATGCAGTGGATTAGGAATTCAGAATGGAAGACATCCTGTGGGCTACACGTTAGTCATTCACCAAGTCTGGAATTTTCCACACTGCGACCCTTCAGTGGTTGTTTCAGCTTTTTTTATGCCCTCTCTGGTTGCTCCCTGCAACCTCTTCTGATGCTGCCTGAAAGGCTATATAAGCCAGAAGGAGAATCTTGAGTCTGTTTGCCAAGATGTATCTGCAGTTTATGTGCAGACAAGTGCTATAGCAGGGGAACATTGTAATAAAAAACATTTGTGATCACCACTTCCCAGAAGTCTGTAGTACACACACAGCCTTAGAGAAAAAGAAGGGCTTGCAGCTTGTTTTTCCTTCCCTTATCAGGGAATGATTCAGCTAGAATTGAACAGATACTTTGGCCTAACATCTCTTACTTTCCTTCTCTAATGTTTAGCTGCCCATTAAAAATAATCCTACTAAATGAGGAGAAACATGTTAATGGCAGCTGTGTTTCTGTGTTAAATCTTTATTAGTACCAAATCTACCTAATGTCTACATACCTAATATGTCTAAGCAGATTATTTTTCTTTAATTTGGAACATTTGCAATCAAAAAGAAGACTTAGTTATGCATTCCCTACTGTAACAGCTAGGCAAAAATCAGAATGCACATATTCAGCTTTTCTTCCAGCTGTATCTCCTGCTAATCCATAGCCAGCACATGTGTTTTATGTTTTACCTACTACCATGGAATATTAGAGAATTTTCAGACAGAAAGTATTTCTTAGAACTAATCATGTGACTGTAAAATCTATTCATTCTGGACAGTCAGAAATTAAGCAAGTTTGTGAATACGCTCATAATGATAATGTGTCATATTTATGTAAAAGAAAATTCTATAGCTCTGAATATATTTAAATATTTTGATTAAACATGTATTCTTAACCTAATTCAATTCAAAACCCTAGATTAGACCACAAAGGGCTGCAGTAAAGATGTGTACTGAGGTACGTTTTCTGAAAGGTTCTTTTGTAGGGTAAAACTTGGTTGTATTTTTATAGAAGAAGGTAAATCAGAAATTCTGGGGTTTGCTTCATCTAGAGGTGTTATATGCACTAATCTGCAAAACAGATTTGTCAGGACCTCACTTACCCAACTGTTTAATGACAAGACTTAGTTGGAAAGATGAAACCACTTGTTCAGGTTCACACAAGGTTTTGTCGAAGCCAAGGTTAAAATCTACATGTGTGCTGTTCCAAGGTCAGCTCTAACTCTGGAAATTATTCTGATTATAAGCAACCCAAAATGAAAATAAGAATTAAGAACACATTTAAAACTTCAGAGGACATGTCATCGAACAGCTGTTGATGAAGAAATTGGAAAAGAGCTGTAGCTACAGGAGGTGTAACAGCTCAGACTGGTGACTGACTGTGCTGCACCTTCAGCACTGTAATGCACCTGTAGATGCAAATTCAGGCTCTGTCTCTATGCATGCACACACTGTTGGGGAAAAACAACATATTCATTATTAAAATTACTTATCAACATGCAGTAATTTTGTTGTCACACAGAGAAATAATTTGTAAGTGTTGCCAGAAAAAGGCTGCAAGGATCTCTCACACCCCATAAAAACATGGGAAATATCGATTCTCTTTTTTAGGATAATGTTATTGGGCTCTTACATAAATTTTTCTTCTCCCCCAGAATAAAGTACTTGCAACCTATTGCCTATTCCCTTCCATTCCACTAAAATAATTGGTTTTTTCACAGATACTTTGCTCTAATGTTTCAAATTTTATGATTTACAGTGTAATACATTGTCATTATCTCTGACAGCCCCATCTGTACATAGCTTGCTACTTTTTATGGAGTAGGTATTAAACCCTGACAATTCAAAGGAGTGTTTTTCACTTTCTCCACGCCCTGCTAATTCACACAGTATTTGTTTCTATATCTTGCTTTTGTGTTTGGTTTTGTGTTTTTTTTTTTTCCTGCTGTTTGCTATTTGTTTTCCCACTTCAGTCACATTTTCAAATAAGAAGCAAAAACTTCATGCTAAGTAGGGATTCCTACCTGACATTTTTTCTCATCCTCCCTGTAGTCTGATAAGCCATTGGACAGATTTATTTTGAGTAAAGTTTTGCATTTAGGTCACCAAAGCAATAGAATTTTTAAGTTTTCTGTCTAGATCTCAACACTTTGCTAATTTTGATTTTATTTCAGAGTGGGGTTTTTAGTCCTGTTTTGTACTTCAGTAGTTAACATATTTCCTTGTTCCTTCCTTCCTTTTTTAAATCAAATTTCTTCCTAGTTCCTCTAACCATTTAGCAGTGTTGGCAGTAAGGTTAATGCTGTGCTGAATGGACTGAAATCTCCCTTCACTGCACTGGCAATGAGCCAAGTCCTGTGGAAAAAGACAGCTTAATTTAAGCAATCTTATCACCATGGTAATAGCTCCTCTGAGGGGACAGTGAGGTACCAGACCATAAACCTGAGATTCAATTATCATTAATTTATATAAAACTTTGAAATACTAGAATAATAAGAGAAATATTTGGGGTTCAAGGCAGTTCTGATTTTCAGTTACTATTCAGCAATATTTCAGAGCTCTAAAGTTTGATTATGTCTCTAAACACTTGAAAACTTTGAGAGTTTATGAGTTCAGGAAGTATATTCAGATCATCATATAGATGGAGTCATTCCTTTCTCCCTTATACAGTTCTTTAAGGAGCATATTTAAGACTAGCTAGATTTTTTCCCCTATAACTATCTTGGTTATAATTCTGTTTTATATAGAGAAGTTCTTGACAACAAAAAAGAGATTTGTTCTGTACTAAGGTTTTTCTTTGTTCTTTTTAAATCAAGCATGTACTTTCTGAAGAGCACAAATAAGTATATTGGTAGCCTTTCAAATCACAGCCACCTGTACACCATCCCTTTCTGTGTAAGCTGGTGTGGTTCTAAAAGCAAAAGTAATTTAATACAAATGCATATATAAATACACACTGACAGTGGTTCAGTGTGAGCTCTTGGAAGGTTTATTCTTTCTCCTTGCTCTCTGCATTTGAGCATCTTGTGGGTCTTGTGAATCTTGTGTCCAGTGCAGAGACACAGAAAGTTCTTTTGTACTTTCCTTTTTTTTCCCAGTTCAGCGTTTCCATAGCAAACAGGATGGCTTTAACAGCTCCCAGGGCAGACAGGTGTTAATGATCATAAGCCACCAAGCAGGGAGACAATTTCTGTTTGAGCACTGCAATTCATTAGGAACTTGTTTGTGAATGGAACCTAATCCTGAGCTAAATGACCGGATCTGGGGCTATTCCAAGAACAAATGCAGGGGAGGGCTTCCTTTATGAGCTTTTCTTCAAATCATATTGGCCAGTATTTGTTGGTGTAACATTTCTCTTGTATTTTCTCATTTTCTACCTAATTAAACAATAAATCTAGTGAATATAGAGGCTGACGATATTAAAAACGGACACATGGCAAAGGTCTTAAATTCAGTCTGAGTTCCATCCATGTGTTTTCACTGCACAGCAGAAAATATCTAAAAATATTTCAGACTTCTGAATTGTAAAAGATAAATTGAAAACCCTGTGACCATTAACTTAAAATGAAAGCTGTAAATATGACCTTACATTTAATAATGCAAAAATGAAGGTGTCTTTTATGAAAATAAAAAGAAAAACATTTTTCAGCTGGAATGAAGTACAACTTCCATGTCAGCAGCAATGACACCTGAGGGTCCTGCTTTTGAATAATTTGACATCCAGTCGCTAAGGACAGTTAGGTGATTTAAACTGTTCATGTACTCTCCAGTATTTTTCCTTTGTGGGAAGCTCTGGTGTGAACTTCCTGGAATTCCTGTAAGGGCTTTTTGTGCAGGCCAGATATGGTAACTTGATCAATCACACTGCAGATACTCTCTGCTCATTATTTTGAATTTTATGGTATGTAAAGTTGTAACCAAAAGTCAAGCTATGTTGTGATTTTATGGCCACCAATGAGCAAGCAGCCTGTTAGCTTTCTATGAAACACATTTACAAATCCAGAAATAGCCTGGATCTGAATTGTGAAAGAGAAATATAATTACAGGTTAATACAAAGAGTCTGAGCTGTGAGAAAGGGTCAGAGATATGCAAACAATTCTACTTTTCATTTCAAAGAAAATCAGATATGTATGTGTACTGTTATTGCCTGGAAAGGTGCATCTATTCCCCAGATAGCTAATTCTGGGAAAGCTGTTTGGGAAGACTAAATAGTGTTCACATAGTTAACGTGATACACCTCTTGTCAAGGAAAATTTGTGGTAATTGTCACAGCAGCTATACATCTTTGCTAGGCCACATGCATGTGAGTGTAGATATTTGGAAGTAGACTCAAATGCTGGTAATAAAAGTCACTGAGAATATGTGTGAATATTCATGGGAGAAAATCCATGGCAAAGAGAACTGTGGGGGAAACTACTTCAGTTGCTCATTGCTTTCTTTGTTTTAAGTCATGCTTCTAACCACAGAATATAGGCCACAAAATTACAATATTGGCATTTTTATCCATTGTGGTTCATGGCTTCAAAGTACTCTTCAAATATTGCATACTAGGCATGACTTACATCCATATTATTGTTCTCATTTTCCACATCAAAACCTTAGAATTTATTCAGAAAAAAACTAGAGTGAGCCATGAGCTTATTGCTCACTCACCTCACAAATCTTTATGTGCATTGGTCAGTTTTGCTCAGCAGTTGTTTCAGTTGTAGAGCTAAAGCAAAGTTCTAAACCACAGCAAAGTGTTTTTGAAAACCACTGAATTAATGTAGTAATGTCCCTATGTATCAGAGTAAGAAAGTCCATACTGATCTATACAAGAGTAATTTATGGCCTCAGTGTGGTGATTTTTGTTTTGTTTGGGGTTTTTTGTTGGTTTTTTTGTTTGTTTGTTTTAATTATGACATAGCCAGTAAAGCCAGAAAATAATTGCATTTTGGAAAACTGGTCCATATTAGAAGCTCTTCTTGATTGATTTGGTCACTGCCCTATATTAATAATTATTGTCCTAGATTTCTGCCAGGGACTGGAAGGTTTAGTCACCTGGTTAATCACCTGGTTAACAGGATTAGTTTGCCTTACAAGCAAGCAAGAGACAAGTGAGTCAGCATTGCATCATTTCTTGTTCTTTGTTCAAGCAAAAAGCAAAGGCTACAGATTCCTTTTACATCCTTTCACATCCAGGGTCACAGGGCTGAGTTTGCAAATGCTATATAGAGAAAACATGAGTGAATAAAGGGTAGCAATTTTATGTGAATGATTCAAAAAGCAAGTCAAGCTCAAAGAGAAATTTTAACAAAGCGGTTCTGTTCCCAAAGACAAATCTCCAGGGGATTTCAAATTTATTTCAATTATACATGTAAAAATAGAATTACAAAATAAATTAAATAAGAGGTTTTCATGGCCATGTCTCTCTTCCTTCTCCCATGAGCATTCCTGTTCCTACAGTTCTTGTACACAAAAAGGGGAAACAAAGCAGATAAATTTATAGGTCATATTCTATCTATAATGATATGTCACGTTTTATCTTCAGATACAGTTTTCCACGGTTAGTTTCCAAGATGAGGGTATAGTGTGTATATCTTCATTGTCAAGTAGGTGTCTTGTTTTTTACCCTATATACTTGCCTCAGAACAGCTGTCTTGTTTTTATGCTATGTAGTTTGCTACATGCCATAGGTGTGATTTATTAAGAGAGATTCCTTTTCTGAAATTTCCTTTTTTTTTTTTTAACCCTCACACTTTGTATACAGAATAAAATTGATAGAAAACCAGGAAAGAGTAAATTTCTGCTTCTTACCACTGTCACAGAAAATGTCAAGTGACTTAAAATAAGTACTAATGGGCTGCTTGTTGATGTTGGCCAAAGGAGTTGGGCAAATGTATCAGTTCCAAATTCCTTTTGGCTACCATGTTCATATACTTTCTGGTTATACCAAAAATCAGAATCCTTCTGATGTTTTAGCTAACATGCCTCTTAAAAATTCTCTTTACACTTTTGTTGACATCTAAAGGAATTACTTCAATTAAACTGTGGTATAGATATACACTTATGTACATTAGAAGCAGTTATGAAATTTAATGGAGAAGAAATTGAGAACTTTAAATTATTGAACTTAAAATTTCTTAGTTTTGCTGTCACAAAGCCTTGAAGTAACAAAACTTTAATTATTTCTCAAATGTGAAATACATGCAAATGCAAATGTATACCAATTGGTTTATCCAGGAGAAATGCAGAGTAATTTTTTGGCCAAGGTATAGTAAGATTTGTGTGTCTGACTCACCTGGTGGCTCCCTTTCAAATCTGCCTTTGTTCTTCATTTTTTCCTCTTACAAACCTGTGATTTTTAATGGAAATGGAAGGAAAATGTGTCATGGGAACAAATTAAGGTGGACTTCAAAATCTACAGATGCTTGGCACAGAGTAAATGCAGAGAACTTACAGAAGTGATACCAAGCCCTTGACAAAGTTGAGGGACATTTCTACAGTACAATATTTTTTCAGAATTGAATTACAGGATTCTGTGTGGGGTTAATCTGGTTTCTGGAATAATGTTACTGCCACATGAATTCAGTTGGGATGTTGCTTCATCTGTACCTTTTATATGACTTTAATTACTATTCCAGATAAGAAGCCAAAAGTACATCATTTAATATCCTGATAGAGTGTTAGAATTAGAGAACTCTTCTCTAATGTTCTCTTGGATGAGGACTCATCATTCGTATGAGCTGCTCTTTTGGAGTTACCTGCTGCTTCTCTTGAGGTTAAACAAGTGCTCGGATGAGCCACATGAAATGACTTCTTTACACAGTGCAGTTGGTTCTGTGGTCTGCAGGATGGAGAGGTCTCATTTCTTGCCTTGTGTCACCTGAACTCTGAATAACTTCCTTTCCTCAGTCCTTTTCTCTTTACTGAGCATGACAGGGCAGGTTGAGACCTGTGTCCTGTTCAGGCTGTGTGAGTTCTGCTTCACTGCCCAGAGTGTGCCCTGCTGGGTGGGCAGCCAGAGGGGCTTGGGGAGGGCAACGAGCCGAGTTCAGCCGGGGAAGCTCCCTGGGGCATATGTTGGCTTTGTTGCATTCAGGGTGTGGGGACTGGTGGTAGTGAGGGCTTTGGTCCTACCCCACCCCAGTTGTTTTGAGTCTGGTAGAATCTTTTTTCTTCCTCTTCACTTGAGAGGATTCAAAATTGAAAAGTTTTATATTTGTAGAGATGAACAGATGGATAGGCAGGCAAACAGGTGTGGTAACCTCCAAGAGGGAATGTTTTGCAACTGCCTCTTCTATATGTGAAGTTATTACTGAGCCTTTAGTATTTATTTATGTGTTGGAATTATCAGTGTAATAATATTAAGTGACCTTTATGTCTCAAACAAATGCCTTACAGATTATGTCCTGTATTTTTCTTTAAAAAAGAATATTATCGTCTTGTTTATGGATGTTTTTGATGTTTTTGTGAACATTTAGAATATCTCCACTTGGAAGGAGTGATGTTACAAATGATCCTTATAAATTCTCTGATTAGTCTTGTGTTCCAAGTTTCTCCTGTATCAAATATTAAAGCACTCACCAGGCTGCAGTCACATCTAAACTTTTGAACTGCAGGTTTTATTATTTTGCTCTTTAGAGAGAGTGTCTGATTTTATAGAATTGATAGCAACAGTTTAGTGTGTCCTGACATCCTTTGGGAACAGTGGTGTGCTCAGACAGATGAGAAGTCGTCTGAGTTTATGAGAACATAGTCACAGTCTAGCTTTGGAAATTTGTCTTTGTGCCACCAGTGTTTTTCAAATTCTAGAGAAATGTCTTTGGGTACTCAATATACTCTCACAAAAATAGAAGGCATAAACAATTGGGGTTTTTAACATTTTCTCAACATTATTTCACTGGTAGCTTTTTTTCAGTATACCATTGCTTCAGAATCTCATTTTTATTGCAAATTAGAGTGATGTAAATTCTCCTCTGTGTGAATGGAGTCATCCATCCAAAAGGGAGAGAGCTGGATCCAGCTTCTGTGCTCTCTTCTGGTAATAAAGTAGTCCCTCTGCACACTAACATTTTACCATCAAGCCCCTTTTATAAATCCCTGTGCAAGAAAATGAAATTATTCCTGGCTATTGATTTGAGTCTGTTTTAGAGTCTTAGTAATAACAACTTTTAGTTCATCATTTCCTTCTCTTTACCTCTGATACCTTCGAGCTAGGCAATGTAAAGGACAATGAATACTGCCAATATCAGACTTCTTTTGCTGTAATTTCCAAACAATTTAAATCAAAATTAAATCAAAAATTACTTTTTTTTTAAATTACGTCTTGAACATGTAAAGCAAGTGAAGAACAATTGACTTCTTCTATTTATAATATTTTCCTGTATATATATGCATGCATACTTCCAAAATGTATATGCTCATTTCTAATAACATATTGTTTTATATGGTGATTTTGCTTCTATTTCCTTGAATGTCAGTGGCAATTTTACCTTGACATTCTTTCCTACCTGAAGTCTGAATTACTGTATCTTGTTAACTGCTGACTGAGAAGTAAAGCTTCACATTCTTGCAAAAGCCTTCATGTGTGACAAGGAGGTATTGAATCCAAAATAACCATCATTGTTCTCATGGCCTGATGGGAAGGAAGCAGGTCTATGAAGTCCTGTAGACAGTTCTATGGCTTCATTTCAATGTATTATTTTACTGTATTTGAATTTAGAATTTTTGAGCTAAATTAGTTTCAGGTAAGATTACAATGTTCAGAACATTGCCATCTTTATTATGTATGTATCTGCAGCTGTGAAAGTCAGTGGGAAGGAAAACTAGACTCTGGTGTGTGGTACAGTGCCAGGGTGCTGCACTCAGTCAGGGTTAATTGTCCTGTTTTATCCGAGTGCAGTTCACTTGGATAATTGCTATGATGAGGAGTAACTAGTACTCAAATTTCATTCTCATGGTTTAGTCATAAGACTCCTGATTCATAGGCACTGTAAACAGCAATGCAAGTTAACCTGTATTCTCATTTACCTTCTTTTTTGTGTAACTATCTGAATAAAGGGCCCTTTAAAAACCAAAACTGCTCTGTAATACCATTTTATTTGCTATAACCTGACATTTTGAAAATCGTAACCTTTCTTTTAAAATCTTATAATGGAAATACATAATACCATACTCATTACACCATCTCAGCAATTACCTTTTGGGGAACATGTATTTACAATATTCTTAAAGTCAAATGTCACAGCATAACCATGTTTCATACTCTTGAGCGTTTGATCCTGCGTACATCCTGCTGTGTATCCATCAAAAAAATTCCACCAGCACAGATTGATTGATCCACATATGCATTCAGAAACTTTTCTTGGGCTTTGCTGAAGGATGTAAAGGAACACTTGCCATTTGGAAGATTCTGGATCATGTCAGCATTGGCCTCTGACCTTAGCTCTAAAGTGTCTGTGACTTGTGGCTTGCAGGCACCACAGTATTGTGAGATTCTAAATACAAGATCCTACTCCAACTTTTGCAGAAACAACTAAGTGCAACCTGTACCCCCATCACAAGAGATATGATGGGGCTTGTCTGAACTGCAGGTTGGTGGTTGCTTCATGTGAGTGTCTGGGTCCCAGAACAAGAGCTGAGAAGTTTGGGAACCTTGGGTGCTGTTCTCTAGGAAATACCTCCAAGCTGCGATACTCAACAGAAAGACTATGGAGATTCTGGCTGAAACAATACTTGAGTGGCAGCGCTGTGGCCAAGTAGGTCCTTGTTCTTGCAAGCTGTGTAGTGTCAGGGCCACTTGCCTTGCTTCCTCAGCTCAGATCTCATGGCCTGAGACAGGAGAACACTGAGATGCTCTAAACTTCTTGGAGTGCAGGCTATGGCCTGAGATTGAGATGTGCACCTGTCAGAAAAGAGTGCACTGAAAAATTTTGCTCCCTTGGATAACACAGAGGAAAGAAGGTCCAAAGAATGTTGTTGTTTCCAAAAGAATATGTAGTTGGGATGGTCAGCCCTGAATTTGTCTTTTTTGCTGCAATTTCTGAGCACGTAGCACAGTCAGTTATTGTTTAACATTACATAACCTTCCCAAGTTCTCTTGGAGAGCCCTTCCCAGTCCTGAAAGCCGTCTCCCATAAGCAACCACTCTACATTTCTTCACCAGAGCCTGTTCTACAGGTTTCTGTGCCTCATTTTTTGTGCTAATTTAAGCCTGTGCTATATTTTCTTGAAGGCAATCAGTCCTGCAAAGTATGCTGAAATAGGTCTCCAAATGAATTCTTTCTTAGAATGTTTAAGAATCACCACAGTAGGCAAAAGCATTTGAAGAAAAACTGCTCTCAAAATAGCTCAATTAAGAACAGTAAAGAAATTGTGCACTAACTACAGTCCTTCCAAATGGATTATTCTTTTAGATCAGGTGACTAAGTAGTCCTCCTTTTTTTTTTTTTCTTTGTGTGTGTGTGTTATTTCCTTTATTCCATGCCAAAATGTAAATGTTTAGAGTGGCAAGGGCCTTCAAAATATTGTGGGTACTCCTGGTGAGGTAAACCCAGTTGTATGTTTGTGGATGGGATGGGTACTGCTGACAACAATTCCTACCTCTCTGTCACACTTGTGTACCAGGCACAGAGGGGCTGCTTGTCTTTGGAGGATCCCAGGTTGTCTACAGAGAAACAATCTTTCCTCAGCATTGCTCTGAAGCATCAGGAGGATACTTAAAAATTATTTTATATTGTACTGTTTCACTGAAAAATTGATGGAAATCTTGCGGTGTGGTTGAAAAGCTTCCAGTGCAGAGGGTATTCAAATACACGTTTTCCTGTCTTTCCTATTTTCTGTGGATATATGCAGTATTTACCAGACTATGCTTGTATATAAGTTATATATATGTGTTATATAGTTCCTCTCATTTTTTACATCACAAAGGAGTTTTAACAACGTGGTTCTTTGTCTTCTTTTGCAGGCATTTCCTATTTAAACACGGATCTGGGTCCTCAGCTATCTTCAGCGCAGCCAGTCAGAACTATCCCTTAACATCCAATACTGTTTACTCTCCGCCTCCTCGGCCCCTTCCTAGAAGTACCTTTTCCAGACCTGCCTTCACTTTTAATAAACCTTACAGGTGCTGCAACTGGAAGTGCACTGCCCTGAGTGCCACTGCCATCACCGTGACCCTGGCGCTGTTGCTCGCCTATGTTATCGGTAAGCGCCACTTCCTTCCGCCCCGGGTTATTCCTTATCTTCTCTGCTCTCTTCTCCTGCTTTCTTTGCACTAACACAAGTTGTGTTTGACTCATTATGGTTGCCATGGGTGCTTTGTAATTCCTGGTGAACAAAACATCACGTTGGCCAAAGGTTGAGCACAATGGGGAATTCTCATTAACTTTCTACTCTGTTAACCTTGATGCTGCCTAATAGAGAAAGAAATATTGTTTAAGATTAAGTGTTTATACTAGCAGAGGACTCCTACTGATTTAAATTGCTGTGATATTTTCTTAAATGAAACATTTGATTTTTATATTAAACCTGACAACATTGTTGCTCTTAAAGAATTGTTAGGAAGGACTGGTAACGTTTGAACCTTAAGTTCATTTCTTCAGTCTTATCATCACTTAAATCCTTAATGGTTTTTCTCTTCATTGTTACATCATTGGCTGGAATGACAACTAAAAATACATAGTATTTTACACCTTGTGTTTTCTAAGATACATTTGTTATCGTTTTATTGAATGTATGTTTTTAAAAATGTTACATAGTACCTAACTGTGTAATTTTGTTAGTAAAATATGTTGCCAGGAGTTGTCAGAGTAGCAAAAAGGCTTCCCAGGGTTTGGTTTTGGGGATTTTTTGGAAGAGGGTTGTATTGAAGGTGACGTTGAAGTCGATGTGGTTAAGGTCATACATAGGAGAGCAAGACATTTTCCTGGACCTTAATGATCTCATTGTTTTTTTAATCTGGATTGAAAATCCTAAAGAACATTCTGTATGTAGAACCTTAGAATGTGACCATGGCCTCTGTAAACATAGGGAAATCTAATCAGTTTTGGCTGCCTTGAACACATTTACTCTGTTGTTTGAGATGCCAGTTCACAGGTGGCAGGAGCCAGAGCATCCCCCCAACAAGCTTATTTTACAGTTTGAATGGGAATAGCTCCAGGTTTGTCTGAAAGAGTGCAGATTGTACTTGGTAAAACTTGACAGACATCCAGATACAGAGGCCACTAATTTTCTGCATTCTCTGAATGTCTGTTTGTATAAGTGAAAATTATTACAATTACAATAATTTGTTGTTTTCCATTGTGCTTTTTTGTTTGTTGGGGTTTTGGGGGGGGTTTTGGGGGGTTTTTTGTTTGTTGGGGTTTTGGGGGGGGTTTTTTGGTGTTTTGTTGTTTTGTTTTGTTTGGGGGTTTTTTTGGTTGTTTTTTTTTGGTTGGTTGGTTGGTTGGTTTTTTTGTTTGGGGGGTTGTTTTTTGGATTTTTTGGGGGAGAGTGGGGGGAGGGGAGTTTGATTGTTTGGTTTTGTCCCATAGTGACAAAATTTTACTGTCAGCAAGATGCTCATCAGGAGGGATTTTTTCTAACATCCTTATCTGATGCATATGGGAAAGCAGATTTGATCCTTTCTGGTGTATGATGATTTGAAAGCACCTGAGGATCTCGTAAGCTCCATTAATTGCAGATTTACATAACAGCTGGTGAGCATATGCCCTCGGTTAGGACTGGCTGTATAATTTTTGCAGCCTCATCTGTTTGCTACACATATGTCCCACCCACATCATTTAGATTGTATCTGGATGAAGCACTGTCTGTTTCAGCCCTTTTTAGATTTCAGTCTGCCACTGAAATTTTTGTAACTTCCTGGAGATACACTGCTGCGTGCCATCGGCCTGAGGAGGCTGCAAGCACTGCTTGTCACCATGAATTGAAAAGCTCTGCATGAATCTCCTGTCGACGTGTCTGTGCTTGTCAAAGCTTGGTAACATAAGGGTGCAACACATTTTCTTTAGTTAGTCAGAAGCAGGTAAAATGGAGATGTCTTTGCATTTTATAATTTTTTTTTCCTGCTTATGTTTTCTATGGAAAAATATACATTTCTGATCCAGGAATTCTAATTCAGCAAACTTTTCAAGATGCCATTTTTTCCCCAGAAATCTTTCAGTTGCATGAGCTTTCCTGCAGATTCAGGTAGTATTAGCTAGTTTATTCCAACTTAATATTCCTGCTGCCCATCTGTGTTTGGTTAAATATTTAAATAAGTTTGTGGTCTCTTGCTATGACTCAAGTGCCTTAGTTCTTTCTCTTTTTTTTAGGTATGAATAGTAGCATTTAAACTGTTTTCAAAGTTCACTGGCTCTGTAGGCTTACATGTTTTTCACTTCAAAAATTTAAATGTGCATGTTTTAGATAAGAGTAGCTGAATATAGAAAATCACTGTATGTAACACACTGAAGTTAAAATTCACTCCCCCAGGTATTTTCTCTTTGCTCACCATCTTGCAAAAGGAAAGTATGGAAAACTGAAACTTACATATTTTGTTTATTTTATCTGGTAAGCAAGATGGGGACTAACAGACACTGTACTTCGGATAAAGTGATGTGCAAAGGCTGTAACATAGATTCCTATTTATCACATGAAAGGCAAGAACATACCTGATGCATGCAGACTGTATTTGTGTCTCTCTGTTCATCTCTTGGTCTGAGTAGCTATGGAGGGTATAAAATAGCCAGCCATTGTGAAATGCCATTGTAAATATTCTCTTTTTCTAATCTCATTGTAATAGAAACCTAAGAAATCATCAACAATTAAAGAAGAAATTTGACCAAAAATGTTAAGAGTAAATTAGGCAAGTACAAGAGACAAAATATGAAATACATTTCTTTTGTTGTTTTTTTTCAGCACCACATTGTTTTCTTTAAGCCCAGTACAGTGGGTGATGTGGCTGCTGATCTAGTCAGTTATTTTTAGCCCATTAGTAAGTAGGATTTTTCTTCCTTGATACTTTACCGTTTTATCAGTAGCTGATTTGGACTTGCAAATCAGTGGTCCTATTGATCAAAGGTGCTGAACTCCTACCGCTCCTATTGATTTCAGCAGGTGATGCAAATGTTCAGTGCCTCTGAAAATTGCATCTCATGTTCTTGGACTTAACCATCCCTGACTACGAAATGACTATTTTATATACAAATGAATTCTCAAGTATGAATATGAAGTTGTCCCTATCCTTCATGATATTATCACTATTTATGAATGTGCACTGGAGATGTCTGTTGGGTCTTAAATTATATTCATATGGAGAGTAAGGAAATTAAAGCCTCTCTTCTGCCTGCCACTGTGACCTACCATTCCTCATTCTGTGTACAAGGTAGAAGAGAGATGGTTTCAACACTGGGAAAGGCCAGGTCAAATTTTAAGGACATGTGTATCTCAGTGTATGGATTTATAACATTGGTTGCGTACCATTAGACAGTATAAAACGGTAACAAAAGTACAAAATATGCAGGGAAGGCTCAAGGGAAAAATATGCTGATTTACACTGAAGAATATAATAGTATAGTCAACAATACTAAATGTTTCAGGGTTATGTAAAAGCTGTGATGCAGATGCACAACCCTGAAATGTCATTGAACTCCTTAGTGGGAGAACTCTCTCTGAGACAGGTACATCAGGGTCTCACAGCTGGGAATCGTGGTGTCTGCTCTCTCAGATCCTGGCTCCTACTGAGGAACTTGATATTGTCACAAATCTCTAAGTACTCAGAGAAAGCCTGACAATACATACTGTTGTCTAAGATTAGCTTTTGTTTGTCCTGAAACAAAAAATACAAATTGGTAATGAAAAATGAAGCCATAATCCCTGTAGGAGAATTGCAGAAGAGGGGGAGTATATTTCTATTTTCAGGTATAGAAATACGCTAGTTATGAAGAGAAGACTGCTTGAGAAAGAGGAGAATGCTGAGGGTGAAGATGGATATAACAAATACATGGAAATATATGGAAAAATAATTTGTAGTGTCTTAGGTGGTCCAAAATAACTTATCACTTCAGTATGGATTTTAAAAAAGTATTCTTAAGACTGAATATTAGCAGTCTCAAATTTTCAAGTTTATTTAGAGCAAAATGAAATAGTATTTTCTTTGTAAAATGAGCTTACAGAAGATCACTCCTGTAGGTCAGGATCAGAACTTTGACCCTTTTTTTGTTCAGATATTTCCACACTGCTTCACCTTTACTGAAACTAAGACACTGATGCATCTGTGGCTTCATGCCACAAAAAAATCCAGTTTTATGAGCAGAACCTGCTAGCAGTTACAGAAACAAATAATTTTCTGGCACTTAGTCAGAGCAGGTGCAGAAAGAGCAGTCAGGTGCTGGTGTACATTCTTTTACAGCTCTTCTAAAGTCTGGGCTTCGGGGAGATGATCTACTGAGATTCTGTGAAATAACTGGAAACAGCAGAGAAAGCTGATCAAAAGCCTTTAGTGGAGGTCAGCAATTTGGAATGATTTCACATTTGCAGGACTTTTGTCCTCTGAAGTTCATCTCACAGGTTGTGAGTACTTACTGCACAGGATTTTTTGACGTCTCCTCACTACTGAGTGTCTCTTTTGCACTGCAGCCAAGGCTCTTATTCATATTCTGCCAAACATGTAGCACCGAAGTTGACAAGCTGTGCTTACACAGAAGGTAGATAAGAATAAATTAAATTAGATCATTGGCTTCGTAGCAGATGGCAGGTTAATCCAGTTTACAAAGCGAGTTCTGAAAAAATTGCTTGTACCTTTGTGAATATTTACTTTAGTATGCTGTGGAATTGTGGGGACTGAGGTAGACAATCTGGAAACACAGGTTTTTGTGTTTAAATGTTGAATAAAATAAGAAATCTGGCCATTTACTTCAGAAGTGAAGACCCAAGCTTTGGTTCTGAGCATGACCCAACTGGTTTCACTTACAGCAGTAATGTGAAGTGACCAAAAACCTGCCTCTGGATAGAGAAAATCCCTTAGACAGCATAAAGTTATACATGCTTTTCATCTCTTCGTTCCATGAAGGGAATTTATGGAAAGGATAGATGATGTAGGTATTTAGTATAGATTTTTCTGCAAGAGGTCTGTTTTTTTACCTAATAATTATTTTTTTACCTAAAAAGCATAATAAATTAACCAAGAGAAGCTCTGTATTATGAGTAGGATTTTCTGTATTGGTGAGAGAGAGGTGATTTAAAGGTCTCATGTGCAGCTCTACTGTGCAGCCTGGCCAGGGCAAGGTGGCTGAGAAAGGAGTTTAGGTTCCCCGTACCCCTGTGGCATCCTCCAGTCACTTCAGATCCACTGGCTACAGTCTCCTCCAAATTTAGCATCTGCCATAACATCCATAATGCATCTTAAAAAAAATTTTATGTCTACTTTTGTGTTCCAATTTTATCACAAGCTTTGAATTAAGTAGGGCTATCTAATAAAATATAAATGAATATAGATATGGCACCATCCATCCTGTAAGTCCTATCTCCAGACATTATGTAAAGAGGGTCAAATTTTGCCTTCAGATATATTTTCATGCCTCCAGATCACCTCAGTGAAACCAACATGCAACTCTGCTCATGGTAGCATGCAGAAAAACTGCACAGAGCAGGGTAACAATGTCATGATGGACAGGGGGATTATTCTGGAGATTCAAGCAAGCCAAAAAAGAATATATTTTCAGATGAGCTTTGCAGTAGGATAGAAGCACCAGAGAAATCGAGTTGGAAGTTCAAGAGTAAAGAAGTGCAATTGCTAGCAGCAGGGAGAATATTGCACTCAGCTGTCAGAGGAGAGGTTTAGCCAGGCCAGCTGAGGAGATGTTCAGGACTGATGCTCCTGCTGACTCACCACAGCCCCTGATAACAGAAGTATTAGTTTTTCACTCATGCCAGCTAACAAGCTCTTCTATCTCCCTTTGCCTGGTAGTCCTTGGGTTCTACCTGAAACTGGAGCAGTTCGCCAGTGACCTTATGCACCCTACTAGTGCATGGAGTGTTTCACATGCTGCAAAGTACAGGGTATGTGATTGCAGAAATATTTTTGGAATGCCAGATAGTGAAAGCCAGAGGAACTTTTTGCTTTTGCTGTAATACAAGTGTAGTCATCAAACCTCGAAGGCTGTTTTGTGTGTTCTGCGTGAACTTGAGCTACACCATAAAATACATCTTTAGTCCTGATGATGGAGTTGCATACTGTTAGTCAGCAACCAGCCCTCAAGAGGACTGCAGTCAAGGTGTTCTTGTGTCTTTTGGAAGGTTGAACTCTGAGGAAAGGGCAGAGGCCTTCATCGGAAAGTGAATATCCCTCCTTTTTACCCAGCCCAGTGCTCAGGCGGACAGAATGATGGTATAATCTCACTGGTCTGTGGAGTAGGATCTTAAAGCTGGGCATCACACATGGGAAATACAGCTGAGAACCTTGCAAATGAATTTATGCTGTGGGAAATGACAGTGTGGCCCACAGTTAAATTCTTTTTCTGTGCCCCTTTGTGTAAAAGGGCAAAACCAAAAACCAGAAATCCACTAGAAAAATCAAAGAGAGAATGACTCAAAAGAGAAGTTCTTTTGAGATTTTTAATGAAATTCAGTACATGCCTACTTATTTCTAAAGAGATTTGAGAGACAGAGATTTGAAAGTTTTATGTAATCTTACTTGGTGAAATAACTGTATATTTAAAACATGGTGTACATATGTTATAGGAAACAAGCTTTGTAGAATTATGTATGCCCTAGGTAAAAGAAAAGTATCACAGAAAAAGCAAGGCAAGGTAGGTAGGGCTCTGTGTCTAGTAAATAAACATTTATTATTCCCTGTAGTTAACTTCTGAAAAAGGTATCTCTAGGAATAAGTGGTTTTACTGGTGTATGTGGTCTGGTTGAGTGTCAGAGTGACACACCTGGATCTGAAGGTAATTTCTCCATAGCTAAAATCAACATAATGAAAATTGGAATGATTTTAAGGTTGCAAGATGCCCAGGTTTCTGCAGTGTTAGAAGTCATTCAGTGTCATTCAGGCAGACCTTATTTTCACAGCAATGTGCTTTGTTCTTTGACCATTTGGTTGTGCCATTATTTAGTGGAAATCTGTCCTACCAATACCCCTGTCACCTCCCACGGCCAGCAAGTCCGAGGCTGGTAGAGACCATCATCTCTACAAGGCAGTTGGTGTTCCTCAGGGAGGAAGCTGACTGTCAAACACAGATACAGATGGTTTTGCCAGCTTGCCAAGCTTTGGCACGAGCTGTGTAAACAAGGCCCTTCCTCAGCCTGAAGGAAGACAAAACAAGTAAATGATTGGAATTGGTGTGAGTGGATGACAACATGCACAGAGGATGTGATCTGGAAAAGATGTGCAGTAAGACAAAGGTGCAGTACACATTCAGCCCTTGCTTTGTGATGTACCCTCTACAGCACGTGCAAATGCTGTCTTAGGAAGTTAATAATAGCAGCAATGGGAATAGTTTAAGAAAGTAAATAGATTATATTCATTTTTCTATAACCACTAGAAGTTTATTGATGTGTGCAGTTGTGCTTTGCTTCTAGTGTTGATCTGTTCATAGGGCTGGTGTATTTGCATTAGTATAAATAAAATGTACATTCTTTAGTTACCAACCCCATTGAATTTTATTCCCTTTTATTGTTAACTCTTTAAATAATAATAATGTCTAGCTCAAGCCAGGAGCAAGAGCACCTGCTCTAGAGGTGTCAAGGTGTGTTGGCTCTTATTGTACTTTCCACACATCTGTTTTGCATTAAGAAGCTCAAAGAGACCTTAGTTCTTGTGATCTGACTGCAAGTACTGTTTAAAGTATTAGCATAGTTCCTTGACAGTTTAAAGTCTGTAGAATACGAAGTAATCCAGGCAAGACTCTGGCCTGAGTTCTCGCTGCTGACACTGCAGTGGGATTCTACTATCTCTTCTGGGGAGAGGGTTTTTGCTGCCCAGGGGTTTGTGTCCAGAGCCCATATCTGATGGTGAGTCAGTGGTTTGAGAATCCAGTAGGTTGGCTTTCTTCTCCTGAAGCCAGTATGGAAAATATAATTGTGTCACAAATACTGTCACGTCACTGATTCAATAGTAATGCTCTCATTTTTTAATTTGGATCATGTAGCTGTAGGTGGGGGACCCAGGAGTGCACACATCTGGAATTAATGACTGTAAGGTTTTTTAAATTTTCTTTTATCTTTTTTTTGCATTCCTGTAGTAGTTTTAGCAAGCACCTGCCAGAAATCCATTCAAGGCTTGGAATTTTGTTAAATTTGTGTAATTTAACTTTTCAGCATTCAAGGGAAGCTTGTGAGCAAACACATGGGAAATGGACTCTGAGTTTCCTGGTTGTATTGAGATTTTTTCCTTGAAGTATGTGCAAGTGCAGAATAAAATGTACTTTCTTAATGCAAGACCTATTCTAGATCATACTTCCCCCTAGAGCCTCTGAGGTTCCTACATGATTCAGGAAGAGGAAATATATTGCCTTTTAGCTCCCACTTGGGCAGATCCTACTCAGTGCAAATTACTGCACGTGGCTTAAAGAGCTGCTGCTCCAACTTTGCTCTTTATGTGACAATTTCAACTCCTCAGTGGGGGTGATCCTCAATCCATATTTTAGTGGGTCATCTGTCCTCCCCACTGAGTTACTTCAATACTAAGGCAACCTCTTCCTTGGAATACTTTGCACTTCTCAGTAAGACCCAGGTAATTGTCTAGACTGACTGCAGTACTACCATATTATATTAAAATAAGATCCTCTGTTGCTGTCTTTCTCCTACCATCCTTCAAGGCCTCAGATCAGAAACAAAGAAAGGAAAACAGAAAACACAAATGGCTCTGCAATCAAAGTAGAGTAGGCAGCTCCTATGTGTGGTAATAAGGACAGTTTATAACTTCCTAAAAGGATTCTTTAATAGATTTCATAACACATGCATAATTAGCAATTATATTTCTGTTTATTTGTGTTGGAAAATAATTGCATATATTTTAGATCTGGAGCCAGCTTTTTATCTGCAGTGTAATTCTAGAGTGAACCTATGGAATCAGTGTTTTTACTCATGTTTAACCGAAATGAAAAGGTTTGGAAATGCAGTGGGCACAGTTTAAGTGCCAACTGGGCTAAAAAGGTGAGAAGTTTTATTTGGTGTCAGTGCTTTAATCAACAAACTCTGAGCTCTTTGGCAGTCGAAAGCTGAGGGACAGCATTGATGTAGCATTGGAATCTGTCACACAGTATTGAATTTATTCAACTGTTATCCTTTTAATTGCAAGTATTTCCATTAATTGCTGTAGAAATTCATCACTCCGACCTGGCTGAGCTCCAAAAAAAAAAGTGTGGAAACTAATTAAACATTGAGTTTTAAGGTAGAATAGTAAATTACTCATTAGCCCCCTTGAAATGCTGATTTATTACTAACAGTACAAAATAATACTTGACTTTGCAGAAACTGGGTCATCCCATTCTTTCATAAGTCTCACTGAAGGTTCTGTAGCTTAGACATCAATTAATTGGTCTTAATTTTTTTGCAGCAGTACACTTGTTTGGTTTAACCTGGCAACTCCAACCTGTGGAAGGGCAGCTCTATGAAAATGGAGTTAGCAAAGGAAGTAAAGGAACTGAATCCATGGATACCACTTACTCACCAATTGGAGGAAAAGTTTCTGATAAAACGGAAAAAAAAGGTATGTGTGAAATGACAGGCAGATGATGAACAGTTAAACATTACTACTGCTACATTTTGGCAGTATTTTGAGTTCAGGTTCTATCTTCCTTAGTATAATTTTTACATGGGTATGAAAAGCCCATAACTGGATAGTTTTCATTAGCAGAAGTCACACCGAAATCTGCAACCAACCTGGACCATTAGGAAAGGAAGGTTTAGTAGCACAGTAATTGCCCTTCTTTTGTGAGAGAAGAGAGATGAGAGCATTTGGCTTTTGTCTTAAGACAGGGAAGGAAAGGCTGTATTCACTTTGTTCCCACTTGTGCAGAGGTCTTGATGCTGTACCTGTCTTGCAGACCAAAATCAGTCTCAGCAAAGTAAAGCCCTGTGTATTGATGGGTCAGAATGTGCAGAGAGGTAGAAATCTTAATGCTTTTCAAGTCATTCAGTTCTTGAAGGCGTGAGCTAAAATATAGCATCCTGTCACACGCAGACTGAACAAGTGCCAGTGAACGAACTCAGAGGAATCTGCTGCTGCCAGGGGCACAGCCCAACTCTGCCCTCCCACCTCCCTCTGCGGCTTCCCCCATCCTTGTGCCCACTGCAGGAGTTGTCTCCTGCACCACCATGACACATCAGTTCTCTGTGGCAGCAGAAAATGGCTTTGTTAAACAATGCTGATAATCTTCTGCCATTAAGTGGCTGAACTAGAGCTACTGAAGGAGCAAAGAAGTGCCAGAATTGGAATAGGAAAGGAGTGGGCAGTGCAGCCAGGAGTAAGAAAAAGGCAGGACTGTCTGAGGTGTGCAGTTCCTTCCTCTCAAGTTCTGTCATTTAATGTTGTTAGATCAGCTACTCCAATAGTAGTCACAAGCTCTGGTCCATGCTTCTGATTGACTACCATGAGAAGCAGATGGCCCTCCTATTTCTTTTCATGATACTCAGAAAAAGTGCATAAATCAGATCAAGTTAGAAAAGTGAATGCAAGTAGAATATGAAACCAAACTTTCCAGTTCTTAGGTGGAAGGTCAAATTGTACTGATAGATCTGCAGTGAGACATTTCCAGAGCATTCCAATTTGAGATCAGAGCAGGGATGTGTTTTTGTGTGTTCCAGGTTAGATTGTTGTACGAGTCCCTCCAGGAGGAAGATTGCATTGTGCATCAATGTCTTACATATGTGTGGCACAACTGGGTAGACATGATATTAGATAAATGAGCAACAGAAATATAATGTAAGGAGATGATGAGATTGTTATCCATTATTTTGTCCCCTAGAATGGATTGATAGTGAATTGCAGTCCATGTTTTACACACTTTTGTATTTTTGTCCTGCTGTACCACGGAAAAGATCTCAAATAGTTCCCAACTGCATTAAATCTTTTTGTCAATATATTACAGATTTAATAAAAGCTTTTCCAAAGCACTTGGCTTCTAAAGGAGATATGCAGAAAAAATTAGATGCTTGAAAGAAGAGTTTTGTGAATCAATGGAGACTCAATGTTGTAGGTAAAAACCCAAACCACCTGCCCTGCCCCAGGGAATCCCAGTGTCTAGTGTAGCCACACAAGTCCCCCACAACACTAAATAACAGGACTCTGTGATAGCAGAGCCATTTCACTGAGGGCTTATCCAGTAGTTTCAGGTCAATCATCACCATAGCCAGACTGTTGTCTCACTTGTCCCCTTTCACCTTTTGTGGGTAGCACATAACCCAGAGGGTATGCTAGTAAGGAGTTTACACTGGGAAAAACACAAGAAAAATCATGTGAAATTAGTATTATGTTAGTGCATGCATAGTCTGACTCTGGCTAATTTTTGCTCATTTTATTTCCTTCTGGCACTTTTAATATATAACTGTAATTTTATTCCCAGTCCTTGTAAAACATTCTCCATGTAGACGCAGTGAAAAGCAGCATTTGGAAACAGGCAACTCCTTTCCCTACAGCAGGATACCACCGAAAGTTGATGCTTTGCCTGTAAACTTGAAGCCTCTGATGTGATTTCACAGGGATAAATAACTGCTGTCAGATACTGTGGCCTCCCATTTTCCTAACTCAATACACCAGCACAGACTGCTTGTCGAGATTTTGAAAGCATGTATTTTAACTAATCTTTTAATGAAAATCAGATTTACAAACCAGCAAGTCAGATTTCTTCAAGAAGTCCCTTTATAACACACTGACCCACAGCTGAGTTAACATTTTAATATATAGTTTCTGTGATTAAAAAGTCATACATCCTGTTGATGCTGCTCTTCACCAGGGGCATACAAAGAGATTGATTGTTTCAGGATCAGTAATAATCAGCATATGGGTGCACTCTTGTGAAGGTAATTGGCACCATGCTGTTTGGAGTTTTTCTTTCTTGAAGCCAAGAGAAACCTGTGAATAGGAATCTATCTTCTGTCTTAGACTTCCAAGGAAAGTGTGCTTAGAAAGAATAGGGAGGACTTAATAGGAGCTGGCAATATTGGGAGTTGTACAAGGAATTTAATATAGATAATGAAATTATATTTTGTCATAAGAAAACACTTTTTAGAACAAGAGCAGAATTGTATTTGCAGCACTGTAGTTTTAAAAGCTTGGTTGGGATTTTTTTCAAGAAAGAGCAAGGAAGCGCTTCAGGATAGTCTGTGAAGAGTGTTTTTTCAGATGCCTTTTTTGTCCACCCAAATACCTGCATCATTCAATTAAGCAGAGAAACATAGATACATTCTTTTTCTGTGAAGAAGGCACAGGAGCTCAATGAATATGAAAACACACAGGAAATTAGACATGGTTCCTACAGTGGCCTTTCCATGCTATGTGGTTGTCTGAAAAAAATAACATTTGAAAGGTAGAGATACTGTGACTGTGTCCTATCAGTAGGAGGTAGACAGTATATATATTTTCCTGTTAGCATTGTGAACAACAGCATGCTCTTCTTTCCCATGTGATGAGAGAAATGGACTTGTCTTGTTTTTTCAAAACTTACATAAAATTGCTCCTAAAGCAAAAGTATTTTCAGCCAAATGTGAAAAAAGTCTGAGATACCATGTTTTGAGCCTACAAACTCTAACATGATATTCAGCATAATTTGATAACATCAATTAGTGAGAATTCATCTGAAGACACAATGCATTTTATTTTCAACAAAGAAACAGACCTTCTCACTTCAAAATAAGACGCAGTTACTGTATTTTAAAGACCTTGAACACCAACCAATAATGCCATTAACTTCAAAAATGATACTGTATCCTTGACTTTTTACTGAGCTCTACATCTTGTAATTGTATCATGTTAATTACCATGTGTCAATAACACAAAAAAGTTCCTAAGTGTTTTACTTCACCTGAGGTAATTGCTTGCAAAGAGTCATTAAGATTTAATATCTCTGGAGTACTGGAAATAGGGGAAAAGGTTTGTAAATTTACATAAACCTAGTAGGATCTTTTATGGGTTGGGATGGGAAGGAATCTGCTTTTTTATCTAACAGAAAGTTTAATTCTGTTTTCAAAACTCAACATTCAGAATTTTTTCCATGAAGCAAATTGGGGAGTAGTCTCATCTTGAACATTATTAAAGCAGCCATTTAGAAATATTTTAACTCACAGACTAAGGACTGTATTTTTAAAGCATTAGATTAAAAGTTCTGTACACTAAAAATGATGGTTTTACATGATGAGGTGTTAAAAGTTAGCTCTTAGTTCTTTCTGTAGGTCTGGTGACACAAAGCAGCTGTAAAGCTGAAGGATCCAGTACCCTGGGAATTGCTCCCGCCTTGTAAATTAAATCTCTATTCATTAAGAATGCTAAGTACTTCCTACACTAGTTAAAGCCTATGTAAGGTCCCACTGAGAGTCTTGGTTATTAACACCTGCAGGAAGAGCTGGCTCCAGCTTTGCCACTGCTGTTTTCATTTCCAGTGACGATTTGTAAGAGTTCACGTACATTATATTGGATTAGAAATTTCTATGCATTATTGTAAAAAGTGGGGCCCCCCTCACTTCACTCCTCATTCTCTTTCCCTGGGATACTGGAATGAAATGAAACATAAATTAATATGGCTGCTGAATTCAGTTGTCTTCTCTTGACTCATGCCACATACAATCCTGCTTTTATTCTAGTTGAAAGAAAGGATGAAAATGTCAGAGTTTTACAAACCTTTCCATGGAATTAGCTCAAATCTTAGCAGGATTGGGTCTGTGATTTCCAGCATGTCACGATGCTGATCACAGACAGGCATTAAAAAACACAAAGTTGGTGGTATAAGCCAGCAAAACAAGCCAGCCCCAATTTAGTTTGGCAAAGTCTTCTTTATGCATTCTATTTCCCTTTCTATTTCTGCACTCTCATACCCATGTGTGAAGTTACATATTGTAGATGTCTGCAAATTTATTGTTCGACATTATGAAATTATGCCAGTTTTCTCTTTAGAGTGCCTGTCCTCGTGCCCCTATTACATTTTCATACAGAAAGACCAAGCCAGAACAGATGTCCTTTATTTCTGCAGGACTAGATTATCACTACCATAATAAAACCATTAGGCGTGGTGATTAATAGAAATCTAGGCTTTGGACACAGGCTCTGAACTGCTGGGTTTGATGGCTTTTCTGTCCTCACTGGGGTCCATTTGTGTGGCTTATGCAATGCCCCTTTGGCAACCTGAAATACATGACAGAGCTGGAACATTTCCTCTGCCTTCCCTCTGTGTGTTCACAGTTGAGTGTGTTTTGTTTGTACAACTGATAGGTGAAGACCATGGTTTACACAGCAGCAGGTCCACCTTTTCATATTCGGAGCAATGTTCCAAGATTTCCAGGGCGAAAGTGTCCCATGACGCCTGTTGTTGGAAATACTGCATGCAGGCTTATTTGTATTTTCCAGCTCATTGAATAAAAAATGCAGTTATGTCAGTGAAATGCCCTCTGCTTAGAGGTTGGTTTTGGTGTATTCCATTATATATCTAAGGCACTTTTATACCTCGTGACCTGTTATCTTCATCCACCCTGAATATGCGACTTACTGTTTTCTTTGTTTCTGGAAAATCAGTGTTTCAGAAGGGCCGGGCCATAGATACAGGAGAAGTAGAGATTGGAGCACAAGTTATGCAGACCATCCCTCCTGGCTTATTCTGGCGCTTCCAAATTACTATACACCACCCAGTGTACCTGAAATTTAACATTTCACTGGCAAAGGATTCTCTGCTGGGAATTTATGGCAGAAGAAACATCCCACCTACTCATACTCAGGTAATTGGAAATAATCCTGATTTCTGTCATGTCTGCATTTACACTTTCAAAGCAGGGAGGGAGGGAGTGACTGGCTGTAGCCACAGAAAGCAGTGTGGTTCTCTCTTTCTGTTACTGAGCTCTCGCTCTGTGTTTGAACCCTCCTCTCTCAGGGGAAGAACAGTGTCCTACCAGAAAGGTCAGCAGCTGTGACCACGGGGATGTGACTGTCTGGGAGGCTGGATGGGTACACACTGTCCAACTCCAGCATCTTCTGTGCAAGGGCAGTGGGATGAAGTACCAGATCACCTGAAAATGCTTTAAATTTTTTCTGACTCCATTAAAGAAAGAGATTACACAGTCTGTACAAAGAGTTTATAGAAAGGAAAAAAGCTGTTTCTGATTTCTAAGATGATTATGATTATTTTTCAGTGCTTTCTCCAGGAGATTTTGCAGGAGAAAACCTAAGTAATAAAATAAATATTACTTATGCAAGATTGGTGGTCACATTCAACTTTTTTTTTTTTTTAGACTTAATGCATTTGGCATATGACTCTGTCATTTCTGTAGATAATCGATTTTTCATCTTTCCTTATAGCAAGATCACATTTCATAAAACGTTATAAACATGCATGGAGTAATGAAAAGACTGTTCATAAGGGACCTCTAGAGAACACCTACTCTAGCCTCAAAAATTGTTTACTACAGCTTTTGGTATTAGAAATAAGTCCTTTGAGCAGTCATTGACCTTAATTGGGGCTGGATCCTCAGCTGATCTGACAATGAACTTTAGTGGAAATCAGAATGCCTAAAAAAAGTAGAGAAATATATACATTTCTGGAACAGGGATTCATAGAAAGATTTACATCTCTGATGCTTTGAGGTTAACAGATTGTAAAGTTGTCAGCATCAACCTGCTGAGTTATTAAGCACTTTCATGTTAAAAATATATACTTATTTACATTAAAAAATTACATCTAAAGTATCTTTAGATTTCAATATATGATCTTGATATTAAGGTGCAAAGATTTAAAATCTGGTAGAGAACAATAGGTTCTTTCATGTGTTCTTGGTATTTGAGATGAATAGCTGCATAATGTAGGCACCACAGCTTGGGAATTTTGGAATTATTCCCATTAAAGAGATGTAATTTTTGGAGTAAATCTGCTGTATTTATTGCAGCAAGTCCAAATTTACCCTGCCACAGCAAACAGCGGGTTTTTATGCCAGATTTCTGATCTACCTTGATGCCTTTTATGTGTAAACTGAAGCTGAACAGACTAGGTTATGGCACTGCTGTCCACTTTGGTGACTATTTAGGTAATTCCTCAGAAGATTTCATGTGTTTATTCCTGTTTGAAGGAGACATGCAGAGTAGATTCATGAATATTTGCTAGCTGGTTAATTTTTGCTCATTATTATTTCAGTTTGATTTTGTAAAACTGATGGATGGAAAGCAGTTAATTAAACAGGAACAAAAAAACTCAGAGGAGCCTCAGCAAGCTCCCAGGAACCTGATCTTGACTTCACTGCAAGAGACAGGTTTCATCGAGTACATGGATCAAGGAGCTTGGCATATGGCCTTCTACAATGATGGAAAGAAAGTGGAGCAAGTGTTTGTACTAACCACAGCAATTGGTAAGAACAATTACAATCAAATTGTTATTCTGATTATTACATTGGAAAGATGAATTTGAAAAGAAATTATTAACCTTGATTCCAGCTCTTGTAAGTATTGTCTTAAGTGTTTTATTTCAGCTTAGTTTAATTAACCTCAGTGTAGCAACTTCATGTTTATGCCAATATTAGACAAATAGCAACATTTTTATGTTAAAGATGGATGTTATCAAATTAATTAAGTGTGAAATTTTCATGTGCTAAGATTTTTATATGATATCTTAAATGCTTGAGTAATTTCTAGTGTTATCTTGTTCAAAGTAAAAGAGATTATGTCTGCCCTCTCAACCTACATGGGAACCATAAATCCCACAAAAATTATCCAGGCTTTAAGTTTTTATTTCCAGTATTTGAGTCAGTTAGAAAATCTAAAAGGTGGCTTTTGTAGATTTGGTTGTGAATGTTCTATGATGGATGGGTGCTGTTGTTTCATCCAGTTATTCAAACAAACCATTTTCTTTGGAACACAAAGGGCAAATACAGGAGGCAGTGTCCTGATTGCACGTCAGATTCCTACTGCCTTTTTAACACATACAGGTGGGCAAATGTTTGCAGAGGTAGGTGTTGTGAGTGAGCAGTCCTCACACATAGGAATTTTTTTGAATTTATATTTAGGTAGAGTGTTGTATTTATGACAGTCTTGGTTTGCTGCAAGACCTGAACCACTATACCCTTTAGTTAACCTGTTCTACCATATGTTTAGCAAGATGTCTTTACTAGTAATGGACATGCCATCTGCTCTTCAGAACAAGTGGATACTATTTTTACTTTGTGGTAAACACCTTGCAGAGTAGGACAGTATGATTCAAATATCAAGATTCTAAAGGACTTGCAGAAAAAGAAAACTTGAAATTGAGATAGAGTTGCAATGACTGACTCGGGTGTAAAATTTCATAATTGCTCTATTCAGGGAAGTGAATCTTTTGCAAGCAAGAAAACATGCCATATGAGAAAATAATATTCAAGCAATTTCTGAAGCATCTTTGCAGATTCTCTGCAAAGACCATAAAACCTGGCCAAACTCCAGCCCAGAGCAGAATCCAAATTCCTGCCCCCTTGTTTATTTCCACTGTATGGCAGCAGTGTTTATATGGGAGAGTTTAACTAATGTTTCATTTAGTAGCATAAACTGTAAAAAAGAAAAAGATGAAATTAGTTGCTACAATTTGGTTCTTGTTACCATTGTTAAAAAAGGTTGTCCATCTCTTCTGTGGCCAATAAGCAGAAGAGACTGTCTTAAAGAGGAGGAAATGTGTTAGACACAGTGTAGGCAGGAATCCTTATACTTCATCTTCAAAATGACTGCAAGTAGATGTTCTTGGGAAAAAGACTGTTCATGCTGCAGCAACAATCTACTGCAGATGCATTTAAAAATAGTAGTAGCTATTGTGTTTTCCTCACCTGGGTATCTACTTCTCCTAATTTTCTGTACATAATGGTTCTTGGTTGTTTCTTTGGGGCTTTCCACTGAAAAAAACCCTTGAGCCATACTTCTTGCCCAGACTGGGCTGGAGTCATATTTGATATCTTTGCCAACAAAGGAATCGGGCAGGACCAGAAACACAGAACAGAGCAGGGGCTTGCATGCATCCTCTGTGTGCTACTGTGAACCAGTCAAGCCCTCCTTGTCAGCTTCTGCCAGGTGGTATTTCAAGATGCTCAATGTTAGTTATGTGCAAAATTGATTTTGCTGACACTTTAGCTAAAGCTCAGATCAGACTTTCCCTTGAGGAGGGTAATTTGCATGCAAACTGTGGCATGCCTCAGGTTTTGTTAGCTAAATAAAGGACAGGCCAAACTGGACATTACAATGAGGGGAAGTAACTTCTCAAACCATTAATTCTTTATTTCAGGTCAATGTTGGGATCATTTACCATGTGATTCTAGAAAACTGTGAAGGCAGACAAATGCACATAGAGCAAGAGAAGAGTTGATAATGAACAGTAATATGAAAAATTAATAATGAGCAGCATATCTGTGGAAAAACCTACTTCTAAAAATGAACTGTTTTTTTGACTTTGAAACACACATCTGTGTACAGGTTGTGGATATCTGATCAATAGATATATATACAATGACTGTTCTTTAATATAAACTGGTAGCCCAAAAGGAATTTTTCAAATAACAGTAGGAGTTTCCAAGAGGAACCAATCCTTATCTGTCCAAGTGCCCATAAATAAGCGCAAAATACAGTTATTTCATTTATGCTTATTAGTTGTAGGATGTTCTTATAATCCATTATTTGACAGTGTTTGAGTTTAAAAGCATATCTGATTTGATTGCCTGAAATATTCCTTGAGAAAAGCTTTACCTCCCAAACCACTTGCCATGGACAGAATGCTCTTCAAAATGATCTGAGTTTTCTTCTTTTTCCTCAGCAGTTATTATTTTGTGGGAAAGGAGTCTTGTTTCCCATTATCCTTTAGCCAGAGGTACCTCCCCACATCTCTTAGTCCCAGTCCCAGTTCCTCTTGCTCCGGAGCCCATTCCTATCCTGCACAGCACCTGCATGGGCTGGAGACCCCTCAGTCCTAGAGCTGACCTATTCCATGCAGGATCATCCTAGCTTGAATTTATTTCATATTCCTTACACAAGCCCCATATAATTCAGTGAATCCCCTGCTTTCCTGTAGGAAATACGTGTGTAAATTAAAACCAACTAGTCCATATACAGATAGGAGCCTGTAATCAGATGTGTGAGGTCAAGTGGCTTGCTATCCAAAGCTGTGTGATAAAACAGAGGCAACTTTAAGATCAGAACTGAAGGTGGGTTTTTTCCTTCAAATCTAGATCTTAGTCCTTTATCACATTGAATTCCACCACTGTACAAAAGACTATTTTTTTGTTTATCTGATTGTATAGAAGTGGAAATCCTGCCCTTCTCCAGGGGATTCAATTCACATGGTTCAAATGAACACCATAGAAGGCAATTTACTCTATAAACAGGTTTCAAACAAATTACTTCAGCAATAAAAGAAAGTGTTAAAGGTGGACATTTTTCAGCAAATACTCGGGTTCCTGCAGTGCTTTTAATGGTGGTAAATTTTACATGAACACTTACTTTAAAAGCTTTTTGGTGTAATATAAATGATGCACCTGTTATCTCAAAGCTGTCAAGACAAAATCTAATAAATATTTGTAAGCTACTTGAACAGAAATTTTGTTTCATGCTCCCTATGAATGAAAATGGGCTTTTTATTGCTTCTGCACCTATTTTTATGTTGAGATGTGTCCTGCAGAGTGAGGTGAAGATGCCATTCATTTCAAATTCAACCAATTTCTGTTTTTCTTTGTGCACAATTGTCTGAATAAACAGAAATCCTGGATGACTGCTCTACTAATTGCAATGGGAATGGAGAATGTATCTCAGGGCACTGCCACTGCTTCCCAGGATTTCTTGGTCCTGATTGTGCAAAAGGTAATCTCATATTAACTCACCCACAGTGCATGACAGGGACTGTGATTATGGTGTGTGACTGCTGGGCTTGCAAAGATTCAAAGTGATTAAAGGAGATTAAATTCCTTTTTCCAGCCAGATGGCAAATACAGTATAAGCACACATGTGGAAAGTTTCTTTATGCTGTACTTGAGTTAACATGCATCAATCACTTCTCCCTCCCCGACTTTCAGGGTTAGTAAGAACCTCAATCCCTCTCTGCATCCTCTCCATAATTGGAAAACGCATTTTTTAATAATTGTGTTAGTGTCACATAATGTTTTCTGTTGCTTAAAAGTGACAAACAGTTTCACTTTGGAGAAAAAGTAAGTAAATCAAATGTGGTCTTAACTTGAACAGGGTGCAGATAAGAAACCTAAAGCAGCTTACAGGCAGTTCTCCAGCATTAAGGCAGAAAACATGTTAAGTGACCTTATTTCTGTTTCAGATATTTCTGTCAGGATTATCCATCATCTGTTGCCTATGATGTCCAGAAGTTCTCGTGTCTTTCCAATGTGTCCTCAAATGTAGGGTTGATTTTATTTTACTTAAGAGCCCATTTGGCTCAGAAATTGATATTGGATTGTAAAACTAAGATTCCACATTGCTGGTTTACGTTCAGATCAGTAATGGCTAAAACTTCAGTGGCATTGTCTCCTTAGAAGAAAAAAGAAAAGGGCAGGATCTTGCTCCGGTTTGCAGGGAAGAAATATTAATCTTACTGAAAATCATAAGGAGGCATCACTGCAAATTTTCTGCAGAGGCCAATCAAGGAGGGAAAATTATTTTTATCTTCTAAGATATCCCATTTCAGGTCCAAATTAAGGTGCACAAGTGAGACCGACTGAGGAGGTGAGGACATTGTATTACTGTTGCACTACCTAGTTCAAAGATTTCAGTCTGTTACAAGGATCAAGGAGCTGGAGTGGAAAAGCCTTTTACAGAAGGATAAATGCAATAAATGTTAATCTATGTAAGTATGTAAATACATTTACAAAGGTCAATCTGCTTTCTTCAGATTCCTGTCCAGTGCTGTGCAGCGGAAATGGAGAATATGAGAAAGGTCACTGTGTGTGTCGAAACGGGTGGAAAGGACCGGAGTGTGACGTTCCAGAAGAGCAGTGTATTGATCCAACCTGCTTTGGCCATGGCACTTGTATCATGGGCATCTGCATCTGTGTCCCTGGATACAAAGGAGAAATTTGTGAGGAAGGTTTGTGGAGTTTCCTTCCCTGTAGTTAGTGGTGTTGATTTTTGTGTTTAATCTCTACTCCTGTTTTAAGGTTAAAAACTCACATGGGTGTGATTAGCTTTCTGTGAAGCAGTACTGACTGTTTTACTCAAAACTACCTTTCCTTTACGGTCTTATAGAAAGTAATGTTAAAATGGAAAATTTTGAAAGTTAAAGGTATTCAGGTCTTGGTAACAATCAGTGGACTGATCTCATGAGATTCGCATTTTTATTCAAAAGGATAAAATTATTTATCATTGTCTAATAAGACTATCAAGTATTTGTAGCATGGGCGATCTTTGGAAGTACTCAGTTTCGCTTTTGGTCCAGGAGGACTCTAGTTCTTCAATGTTTTATGTTCTCTCCCTCCACTGAAACTCAGTAGCAAGACCAGAACTGGGTGGAAGTTTTTGCCTTTCAGCAAGCAGTGTATCCTCAGTCCTCCAAAAATTTCCCAGAAAACATCCCAGCAAGCAAGGATTCCTCTTTTTTCCTGCGAAAGTTGTGAGACCAACTTAATTTTTTTGTCTCCACTTTTCCTCTCTCAAGCTCCAGCTCCTTTTTTTCAGGAAGGGTGGCTGTGTCCCCAGTCCTCCTTGCTGTCTGTAACCTCAGTCCCTTAGCACACACCATTTACTTGGCAAAAAACTCCGGGTAAGGCAGTCAGAAGATCATTTAAACCAAGTATGATGTGATGTCTCTCCAAAGCAATCAGACAATCATAATCAGCTTTTCCCTTTCTTCATTCTATCATGTCTTAGATTTTTCTAAAAATATAAAACCAAAAGAGCAGCAAACAGGTTCAGTTTACCAAAGCATATTGTGTAATACTGTTGTCATATGTCATTTTTACTGGGAGTCTGTGTTCAGGGTACTAAACTGGCATCCTTTAAGGCTTGACTAATAAAAAGTGGGGAATTCTAGGAACAAGTAAACTGTATTTTTGCTGGTTATGGTGCTGGTATGTCTCTGCTCTCATCTGTAGACAGAAGCAGTTGCTGTTTCCCTCTTAGCATGTCTGAGAGAGCTCGTCAGCTTTGCCTTTCTCTCCCTGTGTGGAGCCTCAGAAAGCAGAACTCTTCCTCCTGCTTGCCCTGATTTGATGATTTTTCACTAGTCCCCTTAGCCTGAAGCTAGTGACAGCATACTCTGTGCTTCCTGCTGTATAGATTTTCAGTAATTCTTTTGAGCAGCACACAGAGGAGGCTTTTTATGTGGCTTCAATTCTCTAGTCAGAAAAATGTCCAGGATGGGTTTGATGGATTTGACATACCTGGAATGGTTTTTAAAGGGAGGATCAAGGGAATGCTTCTGACGTAGTCAGCTGTTGATAGTTTCAGAAACCAAGAAAATCCAACTGGGAAAAATCAAGTAGCACAGATTTCCTCACTGAGGCCATGATGCTGAACAAACCTGAAGCTGGTGAGAGACAGACTGCTGGTTTTAGTTGTTTTCTTGCCATAATGGGATCCATTGGGAAAAAAAAAATTGACATAAGTGTATCAGACAGCTATTGAAACCAAGAGTGTGAATACATTGGAATTTTATAGTAAAAAACTAACTCAAATATTTTTTAAAAAGGTGGAATTATGTAGAAATAGGGTGGATGAAACAAACCTGTGTGACCAAGTATGGCGGGTTTTTGTTGGAACAGTGTGTGCTTGACATGACTGTTCAGTTTGTATTGTACAACATAATTTGTGCAGTAGTGAGGTAATTCTGTCAGGAATTAAGACTACATTATTATACATAAATATGATTTTAGTCATACAGCAGTACTGTTAAAATAGCAGACATAGTAACAGATGCACTATCCAGGGAGCAGCAGTAGCTGTATGTATTCATTGCTGTGAGAGTCCTTTGAATTTGTCCTGTCACATTCTTTCCTAAAATGGAGACACTCAATTAATTTTAAAATATCAGCAAAATAAAGTGTTGTCTCAGGATGACAGAAAATTGTCATGTATTTTTGTTCTATGCTTAGCAATATGTGCATTGTCCAGAAACACTGATCCCGCTCTTTCACAATTACTCTGTGCTGTGCACAAGCCTGGAGGCTGGAAAAGATACAAAATAAATCCTGAAATTAGATCTTGAATTGGTGGTGTAGCAGTTCAAAAGATAAAGCATTACTACTTTATTTTTAGGTCAAAAGATCCTATAAACTGGAGGCCATTAATCTCTGTGTCGCAAGTATTTAGCCTTCCCTTCTCGAAGCAGAGAGCATCTCTTCATTCCCCCAGCATAGAGTACTATTTGTTAAGTTTACAGTTTAATTATTAAAACAGTACTTGTGCTGATACTTGAAAAATACATAGCAGAACTTTCACAGTGCCTCTTTAACATTAGCCTGAAGTGTGATCTAACATGGATAAGCTTCTGGCTAATTGTTTCCTATGCTCAGACCCCCCAGATCCTGTTGAGCTGCACAGTCTTCCTGCAGCCTCCAGAGAAGGCAGGCTGCTTCCTGCCTAAAACCTGTCTTGTTAAAGCAGTGCTGGGCCTTTGAGAAAGAACATGCTGCTCATACAGGGCTAACCAGCTGATTTAAATTCTTCTACAGAGCTCCTGAATTTTTCACTAGGAATTGTTTAATCCAAATTGAGAACAAATTTAGCTCTTTGTTTGCAAATTGTTCATCAGTATGTTATGACTTTTATGAAGCTGTTCATTACCTGCAATTGCCCAGCACATATTTTTTATGAGTGTATGAGATTTTTTTTTACAGCAAGCATTGAGTCAGAGATTCACTTCTCAGGGTTAGTGGATGAATTTTTTTTTCGTAGCAAATTTTCTGCTGTAGAGGTAGCTTTCCACAGGAATATGAAAGAATAAATCTTTCTTTTCCCAGATGTAAATAAAATGTAGAGCACAAATGCCCAAATGGCAATGCAAAGCCCAATTACGGAAGTAATTATTAATTGTTCTGCCTCCTTCCCAGCCATGCTACTGAAGCACAAACTTCACAGACTTAGACCAGTAGGCCTGTCCTGGAAATCTGTGTTTTAAAAGTAACACAATATCCGTGACAAGTGGATTCACATGGCCTCTAACTGTCTCCATGATTGCTTTTTCTCTTGGTTTTGGCTTACACTTTTGCACAGATGTTAATATAGACTGTTTCTTCCTTGTTTCAGTTGGGTAGCACAGAAATTACCAGATTGTTCTGAATCCATTAGTTCTATTTCACTAGCAAATCAGTGTGAAGGTGCAAGTTTTACGCTCTAAGTTGTACATTCCCTTGTTTTCCAGAGGACTGCTTGGATCCGATGTGCTCTGGCCACGGTGTGTGTGTCCAGGGGGAGTGTCACTGCTCCACGGGCTGGGGCGGCGTCAACTGCGAGACTGCCCTTCCCGTGTGCCAGGAGCAGTGCTCGGGGCATGGCACATTCCTCCTGGATGCAGGACTCTGCAGCTGTGAGCCACAGTGGACAGGCTCCGACTGCTCGACAGGTATGCTGGGGATTCTGCTCTAGCAGTGTTGCCTGTGCTTTCTGCTCTTCCTGTGCTGGTATGAATTTGAAAAGAAAGATAGGGTTCACCAGGGATACCACAGCACGGCCCTTTATGGGCTTGTCAGCACCTGGCTTTCGGTTGACAGGGATAAGAAGTGAATTTTCCCTATGACAAGAATGTTGTCTGCCTGATGGTGTGACAATAGTCCAGTAAGAGTGCAAGTGCCTCCTGGGATGCTCTGAAGGAGCTCACCTAAGCTATTGAGCACTGATCAGACTCATGCAATCAGGGAATCCACAATTCTGAGAGAGATTGGGAGTATATGTATCTAAATGCAATGACTGATGAGTAAGAAAGCTCTGTCAAAAAAAAAGCTTTAAACAAAAATAATCATTCATTCTCTTCTTAGGGGACCATCAAGGTTTGTTCCCACTAAATTTGATTAAGAGTTGAAATGGATTTCCTATGTGCTTTGTACATTTACATTTCGTTTTCTTGAAATGAATGCACTCTGGACATCTTACTCTGTAATGGAGCATGTCATTACCAATGTATGTACTACTATTTTTTTCCCCTGTAGAGCTCACAAAGCCGAAATCTCAGATGATAAGTAGCACCTCCCAGTACAGAATAGATGCAAGTGACAGATTTGCTGAGTACTGTGGAATACAACCAGTGGTCCAAGTCACCAATTTTTCTTAGAAATCATCATTCAAAAGAGCACTTGGAAAAGTATAAATTTCTGCTCTGACATTTGAAGTTTAGGGTGATGACCTTTAAGTAGGGACTTACAAAATGTCCCACTACATGAGGAATTTTTAAGCAACAAAATATTGACATGCTAATGATTCTCAATGTTTGTTACAAAATCCCTGCATTCCTTCTGCACTCCAAAATTAATACATGTAATTTTAGTCTGACACTGTTGGATATGGCACCTACTTTGATAAGAATTGACTTTTTATTGTCTTTCAGCAAGAGCCCAGTTGCTTTCATTTTGGTCCTCTGTTTTATTATATGTTAAAATTGATCCATGAACGTTAGTATAGTAGTACTTCCAATAATGAAGTAAATAATGAGGAGAGGTGTTAGCTATGGACTAATTTTTTACTCACAAGATAGGCAGATTAGTGCTGTTCTAATACAGTGCTATTGTAGCTCAAAAAGCAATGTTTATCTCAGAAAGGTCTGTTGTGTCAGCTGCATGGGGCAGTTAAATTCAGTAAGGGACTAAAGAGTTAATGAGTAACCTCCAAAACTTTTTTCATTTACCTCCATCAGGCAGTAGAGAAAATACCTCTTTTCATCCCTACTGTCTTCTGAGTTATCAGAGGATGCTTTTAGAACCCCCAACAGGCATCTCTTTATAGCCAGATGCTTTAGACATCTCATTTCATAGATTTCTTCACAGGTGTTAGAATAAATTCAGGACAGTCTTGGCAATATATTGAGTGTTAGACTGAAGTGTAGATGTTCATTTGTGCTTGAGACATTCTTCCTAGGATCAGTGATTGCTCTGCATGTGGAAAATAAAGCTTGGTTTTAGTAAGGAAGGAAAATACCAAATGAGTGAGTAAGAAAACATAAAAGGAGTAACAAGGTCAGAATAAACGAACTGTCATATGTGAATGGAAGAAGTCACGAGGTTCTGTAGGATGAAAAGGGTAAACCACAGGCTGCTCATCCAGAATCAGGCAACAAAGAAAGCTTGCAACTGATAGATGAGCAGTCTCTCAGCCAACCTGAAACCCTTGCACTTTCCTGCCATCTCTGTACCATATCATTGTCAGTGCTGTGAAAATTTGCCTTTCTGTATCACCTTGAAGAATATAGACTTTTGTCATGAGGGTGTCTGTTTCCCAGGAAATTCCATATCCTTCCAAAAATAAAAGGATACATAAGTTTAAGTGTTAAATTTTTTTTCTAAACAGAAATTACTATATCTTGACATCCTTTAAAAGGGAGAAATAACAAAGGTTCCAGAATGTTTTTGACTACATTATTCTGGATACAGTGTGACTCACCTGAAAAGGGATGAGCACACCTGTATGATATTTTCCCCTACCTGCCCATCTCTGTCTCCTCACACAACGCAAGCTTCCATTTCCCAAGTGGTAGACTGGGGAAAGACCAAAATCAGTGTGGAAATGGAGGAAGAGAGGTGAAGGGTGACAGTGTGACCCAGGCATATCCTGAAGTATGCTTGGAGCTCCAGCCAAAATGCTGGGAATCATTCATGGATTTTTGAAGCTGGAAAAGACCATATTGTTCACGGTGCTTGATTTTCTATAGAACATTAGCAAAAAAAAAAATCATCCCTCTGTTTTTGTTTGACATTCATAATTTCTGCTTAGCTTTTTTCAAATTCAAGCTCACGCAAAGATGAAGGATAGTCTACCATGTCCTAGGTAAATTGTTCCAATTATGTCTGAATGTCTCTGCTAAAAAAGTGGACCTTCCACTCCCACTCTGAACAGGTGCAAAGTCTTGCAATTGTGTTTCTGAAAGGCTGTCAAATTATGTGTAATCCTTCTGATTGTCTAGCCTAGTCTCTGCTCTGACCTGTGGGCTGCCAAAACCCAATTTCAGTGCACCATTTCAGGATGATACTCCTTGTAAATCCAAAGTTCTTGCTAGCCAGTTGCCATCCCTTAAGGGTCAGAACATCGCCTTGCAGAATTCCAAAGCAACTGTCAGGATATATTTTCGTTGAGGTGTTTGAATTTGTTCTCAGTAAAAGCAGCTCAATATGGCTTGAAAGTCATTCAGTCACTTAGTAATGTTAATCCTGCACTAATCATAGGACGCAACTTATGCTGGATTTTTATTCAGCTCTGTTAAGATCCATCCTTTAAATATCCTTAGCTGGATATCTCTTTCAGTCATGTTTGGCCTCTTTCTACCCTACAATGTGAAAATCCATCATTAGTCAGACCTTCAACGTGCGGCTCAGCTGACCGGTGGGTGCAGTATGGGCGTGATTTGCTGCATCCGTGACACACTCAGTAGGATGGGAGACTCACAGTACAGTATTTTACTGTCACCAGGGCTTCAGTGTAGCCAACTTGCTACTTACTGTCTGTGAATCTTTGTTGCTTTATTTATAGGCTGTCATCCAAAATCCCTTGATGTTAATGAGTCATCTCCCTTTGAGGCGTATAGGCAGTGCTTTTCAGAAAGAAAAAATCAAACTCGTGAGTACTGACTGTTTGTGTCAGGTGAAAGAGAAGCTCTGTCTAATTGAAGGTGCAGCATCAACAAACAACAAAAAATCTCAACTTCTGTTCTCAGATTGACAACTTGAACACGGAGGCTTGAGATTAAGGGAGAGAAATATCAAGGGGAAATGCATGACAGAGTTGTTCAGGAGGGCAGAGCCTTCACTAGCATAAATTCATGTAACTGCAGTGATACCACCAGTGCAATCCCAGTGTGTTTCAGGTGAGAATCTAGCCCTGAGTCACTAATTAATTGCAGCACTGAAATATTATAGACTGAGAAATCTGTAGCAGAACTGATGGCTCTGACATCCTGTCCTGCATTCATTTCTCTAGACTATTCAGCCAAAGTAGGCCAGTTTCTGTCCCCTTACTCCAGGACATTTGTCATAATTCCACTGTATCCATTTATATCACCGAAGCAACCTAATTATGATTGGGAAAAGAATACTGGCAGTTCTTAGTCACAAAAACATTCATCCTAAAATGATTATATGGAGATGGTATATATTTAGCATATCTATTTTTGGTTAAGCTCTCCCAGCAAGATTGGTGGTAATTTTACAAAGGGTAAAAATGGATCCGCTGCCTCTTCCTTCGATATCTTGCAAAGCATAAAACCTCTTTAAAACTGAAGTGCTTTGAAAAATGCAAAATGTTGTAATTATTGTAAATTGATATGTGCAGAGTGGAGTAATTTAAAAATCATTAGAAGTCTGCATTTTTTAAAGTAAAGTGCTTCAGAAAGAAATGAAGGCATAATACAGTGTATTAGTATAGTTCAAGACATCTCAAATCAGTTTCAAAATTAAACATCAAAAGCTGCAACTTGAAAAATAATTAGGTGAAACCATTTCATCGTAATCAGAAACTCTTCAGGTTTAGGAAGCTGCAGTTGTATGGGTGTCAGTCATTCTCATTCACCAAGGACAAGGATATTCACTACAAAGAACTCACAGGAGTGAAAACAGCCTTGAAATTTCCTCAGTAAGAGATGCAATGTCATGTGTTTCCTATGCACTGCTCTGTTCCATGTTTGCACTTCCACTCTGCTCCGTATTTTAGACAAATCTTGAGAACTTTTTAATTACACTGGAACCATCTTTCACTGTGTTGTTCTTAAGAAATGATGAACTTAGTTAATTTCATCTAACTGTCCTCTTTCGTTAATTTGTGAGGAGTTTTTCCTATTACTGCTCTGCTAATTAAAAGGATGATTGAAGTTTCCCTGCTGTACATTGTCTGACATGGTGGAAAGGCTCTTCTTGCCACTGTACATTTCATTGAAAAGAAAAAAAACTGTGTGTGACTAGTTTGATTTGTATCTCCTGTAGAGCTGCAAGAGTTTGCAAAAAGATATCTGGTGAGCAAGATTTCTATTAAAAACGTAGTTAAAGATTGGAACACTTAATATGTGTTGCTGCAGAATTTAAAACATGAGAAATTTAAGGCAGTGAAGAAGCACTCCAATAAAAATTAATTATCCTGCATGTTTAAATCAGTCCAGAGGGAACCAGAAATACCTGATGTAGTAACGTATTGATTTAAGAAATAGGATAAGTCAAGGGTATGAGATATACAATTAGAAAACATGGGACATTTTTCAACTGATTGCTGCTTATTTTGCAGATATACCAAAAATAATGGCTCTTTCCTTCCCCTTTTCTTTCTGAAAATTAAGATTCTTAATCTATTGCTGTCTGTACCTCGTTCAGCAATTATTGGAAATATTCTTCATTTAAATGTAAATGCAATTTAGTTAAGTCAGCTCTTGTAAATCCTGGTCTAATCCACAAGGTACTACTTATTCCACAGAGTGGAATCCACAGATCCTGTTTTGAATGATTCCATCCCAGCAGCTCTTGTCTTATTCAGGAGCAAGACACCCAAATTGCTCTGGTGACAACAGTCTGGTCTTGTCTGTCCTCCCAGAGCCTTTTCTCTGCCTACATGGCATCGTGTCTCTCTGGGGAGTCTGTCCTGCCCAGGAACTGTCCCACTCCCTGTGCTTTGTGCTCGGCCAGCACCAGGAGATCTGTGGTGAGAGCAATGTCCTTAGGATCCTTAGCAACACCTGCGTAAGGTCATGCAGTAACCAGAAAGCTTAACATAAAGCTGTTGTAATTATCTAGCACCAAAACCCGGCAAATAAGTGGGCTTTTAGTAGCAAATCAGGTGCCAAGGTGATTCAGGAACGTTTAAATTAGGTAAGCTAAGCAAAGAGTTTAAAGGTCTAAATTTGAAGTTAAGTGCCTGCATCCCTCTTGGCATCTCAACCTTATCACCTACATGGCAGTCAATCTACTAGACAGTGATTAAGAACCATACTAAAACAACTGACAGGATATAGTATGGAAAGGGCTTCTGTGAATAATCTGTGTCCAAGAAAATATCAAGATGGAAATTCTGAACGTAGAAGGCTTGTACTCCACAAGAGCCCTTTATAAAAGAGAACTTTGAAGGAGAATAGTTGTGGGAATGTTCTGCTGGTGTTGTGAATGCTGCATTGGAGGGGGAAAACCAGCCTAGGTGGGCAACAGAATAGGAGCGGCACACAAAATATTCAACTTTTAATTTGCTAAGCTAAATCCAGAGGTGAAATTCTAACAAATTATCCATACCACCAGATTTTATGTGTTAGGGAGATTTGGTTTCCTACAGCTGGAAAATCACAAATGGGAATTGCTAGAGCAAGAGTCCAAATAGCACTAGAACAACTAAATGTTTTGTCCTTCAGTGAATTTCAGAACATCTATTGTGCAAAATGTGCTGCATCAGTCCCTAAAAACCAGATATTTATAATTTTTTTTGTTGTCATGGTAAGAATTCTACAAAAATAGCTATCATTTCTGCTTATTTATGCAGCAGACTCTGAATTTAAACTCACTCTGAAAATAGGAAATTGTTATTGATAAAAGTCAAACTCATGGGAACTTTCCCTATGGCGGTGCATTTTTCAGCTTTTTTGTTGTGTAGATTGTTGCAAGGGTAATATATGTAGACATGTAAGGATTTCCTGGTCTCTGCCCTCTTTAAGGATATTCGCTTAAATGTTTCAGGTCAAGTAATATGTTTTAAATAAAACTAAATTTATAGTCATTTGATTGGTGAAAGAACATAAAGTCATGTATTGTAGCTGCAGTGTACATTTGAGCGTGTCACTCCTCAGTCCAGGAAAACTTGGCTATTTTATAAACATATCATGAAAATAGTATTTCTCAGCTTGTGATCCAGAATCATTTTCTGACAGAGCGCAGAAAGCTGATTGTTCACATGGCAGGTGGTTGTTCAGCTCCAGCTCTCTGGTCCCACACGTGCTCATCACAGAAATGCCTTGAGGAAGGGTGGCCAGCCCGGCGGTGCCTCTGCTGGGCCTGCAGTCGGTACCAGGCTCCACGGGGAAAATGCAAGTCATGAGCTGCACCTTTGCTGCAACAGCAGCAGCCGCCAGGCAAAGCAGCAGCTGCCAGATGCGTGTGCTATTTCTGTTTGTGCTGCTGACATAGAGGAAGTTATGGTTTGTTTACTGGAGCCTCTTTGTTCCCTCTCTGCACTCATCTGCATGGGCTCAGCAACATGTGCTCCTTGTCTGTTCATGGGCAGCTGCCGAGCACTGGGGGACTTGTGCTAATTGAGGCTGCACTCCTTGGTTTTGTGCTGAAGCTTGTTATGCCTCACTCCTGAGTTTGTCCAAGGAACTGTTTATTTGTGCTGAAAAGGGAGGAAGGAAGGCCAGCTTATGCATCTGATTGTGCTTATGAACCTGAGATGTTACTTGGAAGCTGGTAATGACTTTTGATTTCTCACAGTAGTCTTTCCTGTAATACAAATAGATTGTTGGGAACACAGAGTCCCTAAGGCTTATTTTAGTTGAACCACTGTTTCATAGAATCCTAGAATGGCTTGGATTTGAAAGGACCTTAAAGATCATCTGGTTCCAACCCCCCTACCATGGGCAGGGACAGCTTCCACTAGACCACGTTACTCCCCTGGCCTTGAACACTTCCAGGGGTGGGGCAGCCACAGCTTCTCTGGTCAACCTGTGCCAGGGCCTCACCAACCTCACAGTAAATAATTTCTTCCTAATACCTAGCTTAAACCTACTTGCTTTCAGTTTGTAGTCATTCCCCTTTGTCCTATCACTACATGCCCTTGTCCAAAACCCATCTTTCTTGTAGGCCCCCTTCAGGTACTGGAGGGCTACAATTTGGTCAGTCTGAAGCCTTCTCTTCTCAGGCTGAACAGGTTTCCATCTGTCCATGTAGTGTGGCTCTTCAATGAAAAAAAAAAAAAAAAAGAAAATAGAAGTACCTTCTTTTAAAAATGTCCAGCCCTATTGTGTAGGTGCAGATTCTGCAGGTCACTATTCCTTCTTCCAAGTGCCAACTCTGTGTCCAGTTTGGACAACAGTGGCATCTATGTCACTTATAGCCTGCTATTGCTTTTACATGGGTGAATCTGAATAGATGTTCATGTAATATGTTGAGAAGAAGTGCCAATACCCACCTTTCAGCATTTTACACCCTTTGGAAATAGGACAAGGAAAATATATCTTCATTACTGGAGTCAGCAGGTACGTCTAACATTCAGAGCACAGACCTGGGTGAGGTAAGCACTTACCAGCACAATTTTTGTGAGAGGATCCGTATCCAAAGTTCATCCTGTAATGCAGTGAATTAAAGATGGTGCCTACTTGTTGCAAATAGTGCTTAAATAAATCATTACCTCTTTACTGAATATCACTAACCAAACTCAATAATTAAATAATTGTGAAAAATTTTATGCTCTGAGCAGAGCCTGAATCAGTGTTAACAACAGTAGGTCTGTATATCACAAAAGATTTAGTGCTTATATAAAGATGTATCCTGATCCCCTCAGGCAACCTGGTGAACTTTTGCTGAAAATAGGTGTCTCAAAATCTTTGTTTTCTTTTGATGCTGTTTTAGTTCAGGCTGTACCTGTGACATGGCTTTATTAAAAGTCCCTACTGAGCCATCTCTTTGCTTTTTTCCCTACAAAGCCATTTGGTTGTGCTCCAAATTTCTCATCGTTATCACAGACCTCATGCCTTCTCCAATTCCTTGTGGTCTGTCATTCACTCAACAGGTTTCCCATTTTTCCTGCACAACTGGATTTTCAGTCCAAGCAACTGTGATTGCATTTTTCTCTCTTTGAGTGAGCACAAAGGCATTGCTCTCATCTCACTCATTACTGCTCACATCAGATTGTTCTGGACTGCTTTCTTACCAGTCCCCTGATCAAATGAAATATCAGACAAGGTAGACGTTGCACAGCATTTCCTTTTGTGGTTCTCAGGGTGTTGCGTAGGATTTCTGAGCTTGTTAGAGTATAAATCTCCAGTGACGACTGAAATCTCACTGCTTTGCAACAACTACAACTTGAAAGCAAACAGTGGAGACAAATTATAAAACAGGACCAAATTTGACAAGGAAACTCCACATTTACTCGGTCAGTGGTATTTTAAAAATGTCCTGGTCAGAACACTGTGGTTCTCTTCACCCTTGTGTCAGTCTAATCTTCCTTACTATTAGGTTACACTTCTGCTCATTTATTTTAAACATTGCCACACTGGCTTTGTCCAACCTGCCAACCTGTATCATCTCTAAGAAAGAGACAGGTTCTGCAGCTAAAGTCTCTTGTGTGGTAAGCCCAGCATAATTGTATTCTGGTTTACACCAGTGCTATGGCTGGGTAAACAGAGATATTCCCAGTGGCAAATGAGGAATCCTTTTCGGTGGTATCAATTTTCAGAGCTTTGGCTGTCTGAAATGAAATATCTGTTAGTATGTTTACCATTACCCGTCCAGCTCCTTCAGGCTGTATTGATTAAATTTTTGTACTGTAAAAATACCATTTTGAACCACAGTGAAATCAATATAGGATGAATTTTTTTATATATACAAATTGGATTTGGATCAGGAAGAAAATCTTCATCAGATGAAAAATAAAGCTGGATGACAAAAGCATGATAAAAGACCTAAGAAGGGGAAAAAGTTTCTCTGTCATTTCCCCGGTCTCTTTTTTATTTGCCCTTTAGACCTTTCTGTCTGGCCACTGATTACTTTTCTATACAAATAAATCTTAAAGCAAATTGAGGCTTTCAGTTTGGAAAACATACTTTTGAATAGATGTAGTATTATCAGAAACCAGGTTTTTTGGGTTTTTTTTAATGCAATTCCATTCGTGTGTTTTGTGATACACAATAGTGCTAATGGCAACCTTCCCGCTAGAAGCCACGATAGCTATTTATGGAGTACCTAATACATCAGGAATATGTTCAATGAGCTGATGGTAAGATTATTTCCAGAAAACAGTTGAAATCATGACTATATGGATGGTGAAATATTCTGAGTGAAAAGAGTGAGGCTATGGTATTTTAGTTCCAGTGGTTTTATTTTATATGTTGTGGCCTGTGGTAAGAAGATAGGAAAGGTAGTTAGAGATCTGTGAGGCAATGCATCGGAAAGGTTTTCTATATAAAGTTTTCAGTAGGACGGTTTAAAATTCAATAATGTTTGGAGAATGGAGAGGTTTGGGGGGAGTTTTGCCCTTGGTTTGTATTCTCCCACTTATTTTCTGCCAGTGCTGACTGTTCAGTAGTACTTTTCTGCAATTCCTGTTTACCTGAGGAAGACCCAGCCTCCTGAAGTGCCTCGTTGTCTCCTGGTGGAACAGCTCCTGGGACAGTGCAGGGCAAAACAGGAAGAAGAGAGCCAGGATCAGTGTTTTACTCAGAGTGATTTCAGCTGTGCTGATCTTCAAGTGCCAGTGAGACCACCCAAAGGCTTCTTTTCTGGAATCACTAATTCTTTTCATAGCAAAACCAATAGATCTACCAAAGAGAAATTAGGAATGGGATATCAGTCATGTAATCGTGAGGGAAAGGGGACACTTAATACAAAATTGAGTAATAGGCATCAAAGAAACTCAAGAAAAGAATGGTATTTAAGGGAAGCTAAGGAATGTCCATATATTTATGTAATGCATGGAAAATTGTAAATACTTGGAATGCGTTATGAGCCTCTCTAATATCTTTCCAAGACCGAAATTAGTGCTAATACAATTTAGAGTAGGACTTGCTTTCTCTTTAGGTATTTTTTCTAAAATAATTCCTCTTTGACTTAATGTAGTTTTATATGTTTGCTACAGTCTTGCTTTGTGACAGGATAAATATCAATAGCTGAATAAATTTAAGCGTTCTAGTCAGATAGCAGACTGTAATAGAAAAGTATTTCAGACACAAATGTTTCATTTTGAGTGAGGTGAATCTCACTCTTTGTGTCTTTTGTGTCTTTTGGGAATGGGCCACCATGTCCCACTGTGGGCAAGAGCAGAATCTTTGGAAATGACTGTGGAAATAATTTAGGAGGTATATATGAGAATAAATTCAAGGCAATAGTTGTGCAGAAAGAATTGCTTCAAACTTTATTCACCCAGCTATAGCACATTGTTGTGGCATTGTGAGATGACCTCTGATGTTTTTCAGTGTCAGTTGTTTGCATGCTATGCACAGAGAGAAGAATAAGGAGTATTGCAGCAAGAGAAATTGAGACTGACAGAATATTTGTCTGTGAGGGTAGTCTGACAGTGGTATGGATTGCCTAGTCCTGTTGTAGGTTCCCTGTTGCTGGAGCAAGGGATGCCAGGTATGATTTGATTTAAAACAAGTATAGGTGATCCTTTGAAGTCCTTTGCAGCATTGTTCTCTAAAAATTTGTATTGAAATAGATTAGTCATCTGGTGATGATCTATCATATGGATTTATTTTGATTCTACTAAATGTAACAAAGTTCTATACCATGTTCCCGTCACGTGTTCCTTGGTGGTGTGAAGAATAAGGCAAAGGTCAGGAATGCACCACTACTTCCTCTGGAACCTGACTTCTGTTTGCAAAAGGGAACATGTGCACAAAACCTGGAAACTGAGAGAGAAAGACTTCAATGTGAATGTTTTGAAGACACTTTCACACCCCTTTGATTTCCATCTCGGGCTTGAAGAGCAGGTGCCACTGAACACTGGCATAACCCATGAAGTACTGCTCTGTTGCCTCTAAGAAGCCTGTTCGTACCTTGCAGGAACCTTAAAGATCACCCACTTCCAAAGCCCAGTTTCCCCCCACCATGGGCAGAGGCATTTTCTGTGAGACCAGGTTGCCTCAAGCCCTGTCCAACTTGATCTTGGACAGTTCTAGGGATGGTTTATTGGCATAACTGTGGTTGGCTAAGAGTGTAAAAAATTGCACACCTAACTAACATACTGTGACACTGTTGCAGATATGACATCCAAGTTGCCAAAGAAGTTCATGTAAATTGGGAGAATAATATAAGCTTTACCACAAAAGTAACATCTCTTCTAGAACAGATCTGTAAAATTTGATATCTGCATTAAACCTCTACAGTGCACTCTTAGGTAACGTTCTCTAAGGGCAACAAATTTCCATTAGGTTTCACAGGGTGGAAAAAAAAAAAAGGCAGCTCAAGTGCTCTTGAAACTCTAAAACTTCAGATTTTTGAGCTTTTTTGTGGTGTAAAAAATTATATTAATAAAGTCAGTTGCTCAAAATGAAAGCTAGAACAGAGTTGTCTCCAGGACACAGCAGGAAAGTAATTTGAAAAACTTAGGAACACTGTTGAAATTATCATGCAAGCTTATTAAATGCAATGTATATTTAAATTAAAAAAACTTTCTTTATTTGGTCTAGATAGGTGATTTTTTTTGCTGCCTCTAGCAGTTAAGATTATTGGGTAAAAGTCAGGGTAGATTAATTTCTAATCTTTATGGAAAACCACTTATTAAAAAAATGGATAGCAAAATTATTAATGTGATACTCAAAGTTTAGACTGTATGTAGAACAAGACTCACCACTGAAGGAAACTCTAATGAGTGTTTCATAGTGTTTGGCCACTTTTGTTTACATATAGTTCCCTATTCTTAGGATGATTTTCTAAGAGTTATTTCTGAAACGTGTTGAATTAACATTAAAATCTTCCTTTATCATTACAAATTATAAAATATTTAGCTTTAATTTCCCTTTTCATATCACATAAGTAGGAACTTATTATAAAACACATTTGAAAGAACTCATTGTTGACTTAGGTAATTAAAATGAAGAGTGTGGAGTGAATTTTTAATGCTTTTTAGATTAGCTCAGGAACAATCGACTATTTGTCTCCTTCTCAAGAATACGTACAAATAATGCTTCAGAGCTCACATTTGCCTTCTTCCAAGAAATTAGTGAGCATTCAGTATTAAGAACGTGTCAGTAAAAATTCTAGACTGATTTGAATATTTTTTAAGTCTCTTATTCATTAATTAGTGTAAGTTAAGGACTCTGAATTTTAGATTTGATGAAAACTGTATATGTGATGAAAGTCTGAGAGAAGCTGCTGGGGTTGGCTGGGGCCACCTCCCAGCACTCTGCCAGCACGGGGCTTGCAGTGACTCTGCGTGGCTGTTCTTGTTTCAGAAAGAAAATTAACTTTCCATCCCTGCATTTAGAGAGCCTTCTTTTGATTTGAGAGTGTACAGGTACAAAACCTGATGCAGGGCTGTGAATTGCTGTGAATTAGGATGACTTGGTTTCATGGGAGCTATGTAAATTCACAGCTGCTGAAGAGCTGCTCTCTTAGCCTCAGACCAGCCTGCAACCCATCTTGCTTCACAAGGTCTGCCTAGAGCTCAGGCAGGGAAGCTGGGCAGGTGTATATCCCACTAAACCATGACAAGGAGGAGTGGGAGAGATGGATTTATGTACCTACAAGTCTTAAACACCAACACAGCTGAGGAACTTAAGGAATTGTGAGTGTGGCACTGTACATTGTGAGAATGATTGACATTTAAGGGAACAGCATAACTAAAAATTTGTGATGTAATATCCCTAAGTCAGCTACTCCAAACTGTACCTGTCATCTGCTTCCCTTGTTACCTTACATAAGTCACCTCCCCCTTGCTCTTGTCCTTTGCAGTCAGATGATGGCACAGCTTGCAGCTCCTCAGCAGCGCAGTCCTGGGCCCGGCTGTGATCTGCATCTCCTCCCTTGCCCTGCCTGTGTTGCTTCTTTGTTCCCTCCTTTGGCTGATTTAGCTCAGCAAGCTCTCAGGTATTAATGCAGGAAAATAAACGAAATAATTATCTGAGAGTTTCGTGATCTGAATCAGATCACCAGTTTCAGACGCTAAGCTCCAGGCAGGGATCACAGAGACAGGAGATGGAGGGAGAGGAGTGGAATAGCTATTTCAGTCAGAGGAGACATCTTTGGCTGTCTCAACTGCTGCACTGACCTACAGCTCAAAACCCTTTCCCTCTTTGCTGGCCCTGCTGCATTTAGGGGTGCTTCTTTGTCCTGTAGTACCAACTGTCTTGGAAGCAGGAAGATGCTCCAGTGAGCTAAACAGTTGCATCATGTCTGACTTGCTGCCCAACTTCACTGCTGTCTGAATTTTTACTGCATCAGCTTTATTTGAATTTATTTACCTATTTAAAGTTATTGTATAATTTTCCATTGCAGTTGGTCCTTGCCCACTCACTATCTCATTTTCGCTGCTCTGCTGCAGAAACCCCATCTCTCGATGCAAACATAAATGCTAATGTGGCTCCCTGCTATGCTGATATTTCTGGGCTTGTTAATCTAAAGGAGGAGCTAAGAAATAGTTTTTCATTTAAAACCAGAACAACCTGAACTAATAATGCTTTTTTTTGATCTTAGTTGTTTGAATTAGCTGTAGATTAACGCTGCATGATCTACCACAGCATTAACAGGATGATGTTAGGCTTGATTTCCCTTGCTTTGCATGAGAAGTCTGTGGAGAATCTTGGGTTTGCATGGCAGAGGAATACATTATCATTGTTAAACAGCATTTCTGGAGCCTTGTAGGAAATCACCAGAAAGATTGTAAGTCTCAAGGTTGGCCTCAGTGACAATGAAGTATGAGTTGGCTGAGCTACAGGACAGTGAGGGGAGCTGAGGAAAGTGTCTGGTCCATACTGAAAAACCAGGTTTCACTTCATCTGGTGCTCACAAAATTGGGTTTCAGTGGCATTAAAGAACACTTAGATTCAATATTTTGGTGGGAAAATGTGTTGCTAGGAGGAAAGGCAAGTGCCTGGTGAGTTCATTTCAGTATTCCTTTGCTGGAACAAGTTTTGACTCACGTTTTAATGTAATACTTTTTACTGTTACTGGTATCTGGTTGCTGTGCCCTGACTTACTGTCATAAATGAAGTGTGAAAACTGAGTACCTGGGCACAGGACAACTAACTTAATATTTCCTGTCACACAAAGCCAGTCTGAGGTCCAGAACTTGTTTGCTGTATTGTCTTTACCAAAGCAGCATGATTGGATAGATGAAGCTGCTGTATTCCAGTAGGCAAAAAATAAAGGAAAATTTGTTTGTCTATGTGTGATCTTATGTGAGAAAACAGAACAAATTAAAAAAGGGCCTTATGAGTGAAGACTCTGTATGGACTGACCTAGGATATTTTTTAATGAGATAGAAAGTCATCTATCTCCATTAAAAATTAGGAGCTTAAATAGTGTTTGAACATTTTATTCTTTGTGTGAAACATGGGGAGAACACTGGAAAACTTTCAAACATTTTGAGGTCTGTTGAAGTTTGTGGTTTTAAAAGGGGAACATGTGCAAGTTGTATCTATGTCCCTATGGTAGGGATGTGCCTACCTTGCCTTCAGCTCCATGCTGTTATTGCTTCTGTTTGTTTGGAAGATGGATTTGTCATTATTGGATTCTGGGGGTTAGGTGAGGCAGCCATGCGTGCCATGTATGGGACTGTGTTCAAGGTTTTCCACAGCTGGTTCTTAGGTCTATTTACAGATAGAGAAGTGGTAGGAGCTGCTGGAACTGCTGACAGGATTGGAGGCTCTACATATCACTTTGTTTCTCCAGCCATTGCCATTTCTGTATAATGATGTCTACAATCATTGCTGAAGTTTTGGGATCAGGTGAACTAAACAAGTCCCACAATTGCAAAAAACTGTGTAGTAGACACTCAGTCCCGAAGGGTCAAAACACCCATCAGCTCCACTTGCCTCAGCATATTGTAAACTACAGAATATTTCTTAATATCCACTTAACAATCTTTGCCACTTAAAGTAAAATATCAAAAGCAATAATTACAGTGAACTAGAGGGAGATCAGTGAAGATCAAAGACATCCCTCTCACAGCCTAAATCCTTGAAGTAGCAGGTAATTTGTTAGATTTAATTCTCAGGAGTTAGCCCATGCCCCAAGCTGTAAAGATAGGTTAAAATAATACTGGTGGTCATCTGGCATTCTGGCCTGGGGATGATTCTTTTGTGATATGGTGGGATCAGTTTGCTTCTTGGTCATAGGAGAAAGTATTTGGACAACCTCAGTACCAATGGAATAACAGAGCAAGTTCCCCCATAGTCCTCTGAGCAATCTCCCAGGTTTCCAAGGAACATACAAGTAACAAAACAAAAATGCCAAGACAAATTATGCAGCAAAGGGGAGGAAATCCTTCCCAGTATCTGCAGACAGGCAGTTCAAGGCATGAAGCATTAAATACATGATCAGCAGGCAGCAATCAAGACTTTCTAAGGAATGATGCCCCAGACAGCACAGTTTTTCATTTAACTATAACAGAACAGTCTCTTACATACTCTTTTACAGGAATGTCATAGAATCATATCATCAGATAATTATTTTTATCTTGTACTCCAGTATAACACAAGTCTCTGTCTGAACAGTAAATTTAATTATTTTTATGTAGCTGATTTTGACTTCCTAAGGACAATACTTCAAAATTGCTGTTACTGAATTTTGTCTGAGGTTCTCTACCGTGCCTTCTACATCTGCTTGTAACTTCAAATTGGACCACGCTCTTACAGTTTGTCGCTCACCAATCCTTTTGATTTCACTCTGTGCCATCACCCTGGCTATTAACAAAAATAAGGGCTAAACTCTAACTCAAGACAGAGCCCAGATGATCTGTGTTGTCACTGTTCTGTTCCGTTTCAGTGCTGCTTTTTAGTTTGTGTTAAAATGATTGGAATTGATAAGATTTCAATTTAAACTTTAAAAACTTTGCTTGATATGTGACAGCATTTGTCACTGCCAGTGCTTTGAAGAATGTTTATATACAATAGTTCCAAGATCTAAATGATCATTTTTTAAAATCTGTCAAGGGAAAAATCCTGCCACAACTAAATATGTAGCACTGACATTTGAAATCGGAGCAGACACGAGTATTTGGCTTACACTTGAAGTGCTATCAGCTGCTTTCTGAGAGGAAGAAGGAGGAGACATTGCTGTAGCAGGTTAATTGCAGGATAACAAGCAAATTCTGTCTCTTTACACTAATTAGTCTAAATAAATTCAAACTACATGGAACCTTTCCATAATGAAGCTATTCTTTTCACAGAACAACTTTAGTCTAAGTAGAAGTAGAATTGCAATTGGCATATGGTGATGTATTGAAACAATTCAGGACTTCCATTCCACTTCATGATCAGGGCTGTTCCACAGGCCCCACGTAGAGAAATTCTTCCAAGGGCAACAATGGAGGTACTCCTGTCTTGAAACTGCTTTCCTGGTTTCTTAGCAGTTGACTCCCAGAAGTCAGGGAGGAAAAAATAGTTTGAATCCTTGAAAGCCATTTTAGAACTAGGAAGATCCAAATGGCCTGTAAATCATGTAGTGTTGTATATTGCCATCAGAGAGGGATAGTTGCCTTGCTTCTTGTTCTCTGTTACCTTCCTGGTGGCTCTCCATACTGAAAGTGAAGGTCACTTTTCCATCACTACAGACATTTGAATATCTCAAAGACTGGTTTGCTACTGTGTATGTTATGTACCACTTTGTCATTTAATTAGGCTCCCTTGAAGTATTTGAATTTTTAAGAGATTTCAGAATTGAGTCTCAGTAGAAATTAGTCAAAGGATATGGACTTTTGTGTGCCATTGTTTGTCTGTTTTAGACCTTTTACTCGCCTGTCTGCATAATCATTTGCAGTCCCTACCTCAAACAAATAAATGATCTGGAACGTAACTGCTAAAGAAAGAGGCAGCCAGATTGCATAAGGTCTGTACTGCTGATGAAATCCCATGGTTGATCCAATTGATGAGTGATATTAGTACAGAAGGGATTTGTTCTTGATGCAAAGCCTATTTGCAGTATGCAATTGGTGTTTCACCTGGTGTATCTTTGTTCTCCTCTGCAGAGCTGTGTACCCTGGACTGTGGCAGCCACGGTGTCTGTTCCAGAGGGATATGCCAGTGTGAAGAGGGCTGGGTGGGACCCACCTGTGAAGAACGTACCTGCCACTCCCACTGTGCCGAGCACGGGCAGTGCAAGGATGGGAAGTGCGAGTGCAGCCCGGGATGGGAAGGGGATCACTGCACCATTGGTAAGTGGGTTTTGGACCCAAGAAATAAAAGACATAAAATATTACCCACTTCTACGCAGATCTGCCATAGCCAGCAGTCTGATGGAAATAGTGGAAAAACAGAACCCAGAATCCAGCCAGGGGTAAAAAGGTGCCTCTGCATCCTGCTTGTCCCACAGAAGAGCAAATTGGCACAGCTTTCTGTATGGAGGAAATAATAGTGATTAATTAATTTTGGGGGGGGAAAAACAAACACAAATGAAAGATATCTCAGTCCTAACATATCTTTGGGTAGTGTTGCTAGGTGAACTTTGAAGTCAGGAAGGAGAAGTCTTTAAGAAATAGAAGGTGTGAGAGGACAAACTATTATTTAAGTAATTCTTGCATTAATCTCTTGCCTTTCTGTCCGAGGATTTACGTGTTTTACTTGCTACTAATGGTGTTTTTTCTAGAGCTGACTTCTAACACTATTCCTAAAAAGGTAAAGCTTTCACATCTTTTTAGAAGTCATTAGTCTACTATACAAATATAATAGTTACATTTTTAATGAAATACAACATGTTTTTGTAGGTCTCATGGTGTTTCTTCCTAAAACGTTCCAAAGGAAGAATAGTCATAAACATTTTAATTGATTATAATAGCACAGTATTGAATTGTCAGAGATAAGCATCATAGCCCTCACATTTGTCTCTTAGAAAAATCTAGACTGTTTTGTCTTGATTGTTCTAAGGTAATTCATTATTTGGCTCTAGAATTTACTTACTCAGATTTGGTAAATGAAGAACTGGGTTTGTGAAGAAGGAACAGTCTGATTTTCTAAAGATTGTTTAGAGCAAGTCTGGAGAAGGACCAAAGTACTTTAAAAGATCAATAGACCTGCTCTTTACACTGTAGGCAGTGCCAGGTGTGGCCCCAGCCCCTCTGCATGCTTGTCATGAAATGGAGAATGACCACCAACTCCGTGTGTTTTGGTCACAGCAGCACGAGTAGAGCTGTGTGAAGGAAGAGGGAGACATTTGATACCTATCCCACGGGTGATAAACCATGAGCAAATGGTGTCTGTATTTTCATTTGGCTACAGAAGTTCAATCCATCTCAGTTTTGTTCTTTTCTTTTTTAAGCTCACTACTTAGATGCTGTTCAAGGTAAGTCTTCTATATCAGCATTGCAAAAGAGATAATGAAAATATACAAAATTGGGAATGGAGTGCTTTGTGTTACCCCCTTTGTCTGAGCTTCTGCACTGCTAAGTTCCCAGAATAGATAACACATTTGTTTATGGAGATATATATAAATATAGATACACATATACAGAGACAGAAAGAAATTTAGAGCAGAAAATGCAGTTTTTAACAAATAACATGCTCAACTCATTTGCAAAATTGTAGCAATGTAAGCATGTTTACATGGCTATCTGATGTGCTGTGTTAGGCAAATCCTTTTTTTGCTCTTGCTTACCATCCCAAAGCAATGCCAAAGCTGAGGACTTGCTCAAAAAGCTTGTGTTGATACTGTCTCCCATGAGAACAAAAATTTCTTTTAATTGTTGTTTATGCTTGAAGTAAGTTTCTTTTGATAGGGAAGTACTCTTTTTTTAAAAAAGCTGTCTGTGCCAGATATGATCTAGTTCTCTTCAGATTATTTGATACAACAGTTAAATTTTGTATTGCTTTGTCTGGTGCTGTTCATTCGATTCCTGTGTCTTATTGCAAACTAACCCTTATTGCAGAAAGACCTGAGTGCTTATCTTGTATTTCTTATTTTATTTCTTCAGAATTAGATAATAATAAAAGCATGTAGGCATTCATTTGATTACGTTTATAGACTAAGAGAATAACCACACACGGCAGCAAAATATAATCATGTACAAGAAATTAATTAACTCAGCAGGACAGTGATTAAAAGTGGAAAAACATCCCCATTACCCAGAATAGTTCTCACATCCTGCCCTTTCACCCAACTTCCATATAGAGGCAAATAATTGGCTTTTATAGTCTATTTGGTGGTTGCCAATTTCATGGTGTTTTAGAGTAGCATCTTCCAGAATTCCAATGTGAGAAAATGGTGCCATCCATCTCCAGCTCTTCTGTGAAAGAGGGTCAGACTCTCCAATCCCCTTGTTTGCAGGTGTGATTGATCAACCATGTCGAGGGTGAGAAGGAGAGAGATTATATGTCTCATGCAAAGTAACCAGGAAATGTGCTGTGTGGAGCTGTGAGTCACACCCTGACAGACCAGACTCTGATTGGCTCCTCCAAAGTCCATTTGGAGCATTTTGGGGCAGTCAAACACATGTGCAGACTGAGACTTCTTTTTTCTTCCTCAAAAAATACTCTCTGATAACACCTACATGTTGATGTTCAGTATCAAGTGCAGAAGGGCTTTCAGATCCTGTATGTCCATGCTGGCAAAAAGGCAGGGGCCCTCTTAGAAGTGATGCCACTTGTGCTGTCACACTTATTGCCAAGCTGTGTGCATTGTCCTTTGGCTTCATGTGTGACATGGAGAGCATCTGACAAATGTCTGAGCTGGCACTACACCATGCAAGCAGATGGACATGAGTGTTCACATCCAAGAGACTGTTCCTCTCCCACTCTTATAGGCAAGAAATGTAGCTGTGAATGCCCAAATTACCACTGATTCAGGGCTTGCAAGTACATAATCCAGAGTATGCTGCAGGCCTTGTTCCAGTTTTGATCTAGAATCACCACCACTAAAGGGAACATGTTGGTCATATTTGAATCAGCTACAATGGAGGAAAGTGGAATGGGACATTGGAAGGCAATGTTCCCTCAATTGCCTTCTGTGGAAAGAGTTGTGTTGTAGCATAAATCAGATTGGTTTTTTCTCAGTCAGATGAGTATTTATGAACACAATAAAAAGGTCACCTCCACTCCCTGCAGTGTGTAGGATTATGTCCACAAATGCCAGTTTGTCATTTAGACGATATTGTCCATGTGTATCTTTGATATAAATCTTGATTATATATATGATTTCCTTTGTGAACTATAGCTCATTTTTCAGTAAGTAGAGAAAGAGATGAGCATGACAGACCTTAGACCTTTATAACTTATTACTTTGCTCACTTTTCCTACAAATCAAATACTAAAAAACACTACAAAAAACCCCTTATTCCTCTCTGAAAAATTACTTTTGGACAAGCAAAGGGAAGGACCAGGTCGGGAATTTGTCCATCTTTAGCCAAAAATATAAATGGCTTGTGAGGCAGATGTGATCATTTGAAGGCAGCAAGTGTAGTGCTAGAAATAGGGATGTTAATGAGTAAATGCAACTGTAAAATAGAAGGAGAATAAAACTCCTTCATGAAGGCTTCTGTTTTTTCCCTCTTTCTTTTTTAGATGGTTGCCCGGGTCTCTGTTATGGAAATGGGAGGTGCACTCTTGATCAGAATGGGTGGCACTGTGTTTGTCAAGTGGGCTGGAGTGGTTCAGGATGTAACATTGTCATGGAAATGGTGTGTGGAGATAACCTGGACAATGATGGAGGTATGATACATAATTCATGTGTCTCTGTTTATTTGTCACATCCTTGACTGCCATTTGAATCTATAGTTTCAATGTGTTTTCCTTTTTATCACAAAATGTCAGTGTTTGTCTATTTGCTCAAGACAGTTGTTCCACTGACTTCTGAAGCAGCACAGTGAGGGAACAGACCCTTGTGCTAGATGCTAATTGAGGCAGAAAGTATCTGTGTGCCGTATCTACCATCCCAGTACTCGATTTTTTATTATAAAAAGCAAAACAAAACAAATGTGTAACAAGTAATTTCTTCTATCTCCTTTCTACTCTTCCTCATAACTGTCATCTCTCAGAAAAGACAGCCAATAGATACCCAAATAAAAAAACCTATGTGCCTGTCAAAATGCATCCAGAGTTTAGTCTTACATTAATTTATTTGCAAGCATAAAGCACACATTTAGCATTTCTTTTTTAACATTAGTATCTCTCTTAATATTTCTATAGAGACACAACACAGTTCTTGCAATTATCTGGACCTACTTTTGAAGGACTGCTGAGGGAGATAGTGTAGAAAGTATGCAGAAATAATTTTGGAAAGACGAACACTGTATTAATATAATCATTTGCTCTTCTCTCTCAGTTGAAACAGGGCACTCAGCACTAGGTGATACCTACCTCAGACCTCTGCAGTCTTGATTCTTTCTAAGACTGTGTAAATTTTAGGTTTGCTGGGGAAAGCATAGTTCTTTCATAAATTAGTCTCCCATCTCCCTTCCAGTAGTTCATGCTAATACATGAGCTGGAGCTTGTTTTTTTTTCAGAAAAAAAACATCCAGCACAGTTACATTTTTTCTTTGGATTGTACATTGAGGTGCATTGAAATATACATTATCTAACTGTGTCACACTTAAAAACCTTATCGGTGTCCTGGGTGTGATCTCATACTTGACTGTAGGGGCAAACCATGGTATAATGATTGTCTGGTTTTTTTCCTAGGTCATTGATAAATTAAGCTTGATGTGGGTCCAAGAACTGAGGTCACTATGGGACCTCAATAGAAACATTCTGACTCAGTGATGAATCCTCATTTACAGACATATTTTGAGACCTGAGTTTGTATCCTGTGGCCTCTAAGGCCCTGCTGTCCTTTGGCAAAGGTTTCCTCATTCTGAGCCCTATTCAAAATTGCCTTATTCCTCTCTCGTCCTTCCTTTTCCACCTTATTTCCAAGAGGTCCAGGAGCCATCTCTGTGCCCAGCGTCTCTGCTCTCCTACGCTGGTGTGTATCCCTTTCACACAAGGTCCCACAGCTGGCATCACTGCCCCCCTGTACTTTCCCATCTGTCAGTGCTCTCCCCTGCTGCCCAAGCCACTGACTCAGTCTTAAATCTGTCCACTAAAACCCTGTTTAGCCTGTAATGTATGTAAAGCATTTTCTGATACACTCCATGAACTGGCTCTGTATAAACTGCCCTGTATTACGATTTTGGGTGCTTTATATTCTGCAATAACAGTGAGTTATTGGAAGAGTTGGCAGTTTTAACTCTAAATCTCCTTGAATTTGTCAGTTTAAGGCAGACACTTAACATCATTTCACTGCAGGTTTTAAAAGCAATTTTCTTTTTCCTTTTTAATGGCAACATAACATGGACTAGGATAGCTCTGTTGACATTACAATTAGAGATAAGTGCAGAGAGAAATATTTAATTAATCTGACTACTACAGATGGGCTAAGTGTAATTAAGTTTCCTTCACAATCAGTTTTGTAAAAGAATAGGAAATTATATCTACATATTATAATCACTTCTCTTTATATATATAGGAAGTTCATAGAACTTAATTTGACATAACTATAAATTAGAAAAATTCTGCTAAAGTCTTTGGAGGTATACCAGTGTTAGATTCACATGAAATCAAAAGCTGATTACTAGTGCTTTAGGGTTTGGATCCCAACACAGCGGTAAAACCAGAAATTAGGAAGGAGACCTGACATTACCTCTTAAGTCCTGTTTGCTGGGAGGTTGAGCCTTAGTCTGTTGAGAATATTATGGTGGCACAAGTTTGCATCCATCAAACTACATAACTGGATTAGGTTCATAAAGACAGAAGCCATTAGCATTTGTTTTTTTGTGGTGAGCAGCACTTGTGGTGAGTAAAGAGCATGCACTCAGCTGAGTTACAGAAACACAGCTGACAGGTAGTAACTTCTAAAGCATTAGGATGGGATCATACTCAGTCAGTGATACATAGCCCAAGGGATCATGCACTAAACATAACTTAGTGCCCTTGTACATTCCAATCATGGAATTCTCACCTAGCAAAGGTCTTAATCACTCTAGTTGTGTTTAAGTCAAACATTTATGTCTCAGTCCTTAGGAGTCCTGTTGTGTTTCAGGTTTGTTAGGAGGAAGCCACCACCAAAGAAAAAAGTTGTGGTGAATTTGAACAATTATTATTTCAAACAAACTCTAATTTGAGGACTTAAGCAAAGTGATAGTTTTGTGTAGTTTTCAGTTGTTTTATTATATGTTGCTTTCAGGAACTGAAAACCAGATTTTTTTTTTTATCATTCAAATATAAGGTAATAAAAAAAAAAAAGAACAGATTAGTCTCAACTGTAAGGATTGACTAATGTCATTTATTTGATGTGAGGAAGTGTTAGTGTTGTTCTTTGGCCTGTATTAAGAACACAAAAGCTTTGGGAAGGGGGAAGTCTTGAATTTATTTTTGAAGGACCACCATATTAGTATAAGTAAAAGCCACAATCATATTCACAGACATCCTGGCACTGCAGCCACTGGAGCACTGAGTTCCCATCAGTGCAGTTATTGTGGTGGCACGATTAAACATGTGTGGCACTCTTCTCCTGAGCAGCAGAGCACAGTTTCTTTTAGTGCCCCATTAGGATTCTCTGCACTTGTCCCCTGGCTGTACCATCACTGCCGTTCCCATCCCAGCTCATAACTCTCTGTTAGCTTTTTCCTACTCGCAGACTTAAGGGCATGTTTACCTGTTCAAATATCACTACAAATATCATTGGAAAGGTCTTAGCATTATAACAGATGCACAACGGCTTGGTTTGCACTTGCTCTTGTGGAGTGCATCTGCGGTCTGTTAGCAGTGTGATGTCCATTAAAAAATGCCAGCAAGTCAGGCAGATGTCCTTTGCAGTGGGGCCTTTGCCTCGCCATGGCTTCCCTCGGCATTGTATTCCCCATTTCTTATTCTCCTTCTCTCTCTGTCACGACTGGCATTCCACTTTATAAAATGACCATTCATCTCATCTGAGCAGGTAATTTTCTCTGGTCCTGCCATCAATTTAGACTCATTGGAAGCATCAGTATCTCCAGAAGATTGCTTGGAAGCTCTGAGGAGCTTTGTGCTTAAGGCGAGTGCCTGAGTCCAGTGTGAAGGAGGCTGCCACAACCTGGGGACATGCAGGGCACAGAGCACCCCCTCGTGGGTCACCCCTCCTTCTGCCAAGCTACAATTTGTCTGTTCTTTGGACGTGTATTTACCCTGATGCTGCACATACAGGTCTTTGTTCTAAGCTGAAAGTTACAGTCTGTCACTCCCATTAATTTCTTTGATATGGATCTCTCTTTTAAATTTGCCTGCATTTCTTTTTATTGTTTTTCTTTCATGAATCAATATTACTTGTTTGCGTTTAAGGAAAATGCTATTTACAAGCTTTGAATTTTCTTCCAAATATCCTCTCAGTCACTTCAGACAGTTATTGTAGCTTTCTCCAAGCTTTTCCAAGCACAAGGAAATATATGACTCAGCATAGCCTTGGGTTGATAACCAGTGCTGCTCAAATATTGATGTATTTCTGACCCATCCATTGGCATTTTAATAACCCATCCATCACAGAGATATTGAGTCCATATATAAGTAATATGCTATTATTACATAATATAAATAATACTGATGGGAATGGTTTTCATTGTTGCTGAGCAGAGAGGACTCCCCAGGGATACTTAGAGTTTCTGAAAACCTTGATTTGTTTGTATTGTCCTGTGTGTGGAAGGCCAAACACCTCTGGTACTCACTGGATAAAACACTTGCAGCCTTTCCATAGGCACATTGACGGGTTTGCTTATACAAACACTGGTGTTCCCAGTTAACAGCCTCACTGTCTGCTGCCTGCTATGTATTATGGCTAAAACCCAGGCAGTTTGAATTAATGCATATGATCAAGCATTAGAAACTCATGATCATTGCTGCTGCTGCTTAGTTTCTTCTGAAGTTATGCTTTGATTCCATTTGCTGACATTCCTGGAAACCCTAATTATACTGAACTGAGCCTGTGGTGAAACAAGTCAGCACAAGCAATATTTAATGTGTATTTGAAATCTGTAAAAGAAAGCAAGTGTGAGTTGAAGACACCTGTGGGTTTTTGTTTTTTTCCACAAACAACACTGGTATTGAACAACTGATCATGAGAGTGTACTGAAAAGTACAAATCATTCAAATGCTGAGAATCGTAGTGTTTAGTTTTTTAGGTTTTACTGAAAAGGAGTTCCAAGAAAAAAAAAAATCTGCTTACTGCAAGGAGGAATTTAAATCCCATTTTTTACCTTTGGTGAGAATGCTCTGGACATGGAACTCACAACTCACTGGCTTACACTCACTGGGACCAGTACAGAGGGAGCAGGAGTGCACAGACACACACACCTCTGGCTTGCACTGCAGCAGGGAACATGAAGGTCGTTGGTATTCATAGAATTATAGAGTATCCTGAGTTGGAAGGGACCCACAAGGACCATCAAAGTGCAACTCCTGACCCTGCACAGGACAGCCCCAAAAATTGCACCATGTGCCTGAAAGTGCTGTCAAACACTTCTGAACTCTGTCAGGCTTAGTGTTTTAGCCACTTTCCTGGAAAGCCTGTTCCCTTACCCAACCACCCTCTGGGGGAAGAGTGTTTTTCCAATATCCAAGCTAACCCTCCCCTGACACAGCTTCAGGCCTTTCCCTTGGCTCCTGTCACTGGTCACCACAGAGAAGGGCCTGTCCCTCCATGGCCCCTCATGAGGAAGCTGTAGATTGCGTTGAGGTCTCCCCTCAGTCTCTTCTTCAGCTGAACAAGACAAGTGACCTCAGATACTCCTCGTATGACTTCCCCTCAAGGCACTTACCATCCTCATAGCTCTACTTTGGATGTTTTAACGTAGCTTTATATCTTTCTTGTATTGTGGTGCCCAAAACAAAGTACAATGAGATGGATTTTATTTTCATGTCACTGAGGAAATACTGTATTTGTCTGTGTGTTTGTGAACACATCAGCAAACATGTACATTCATACACCAGATGAGCATCAACACCACTTCTTGTGGTATTCTGGGTTTGACATTACCATCAAACCTATTAGTTTACATTAAGCTAGTAGTTAACTTCAGTAGTATCTCCATGTGTGACAGAAGCTTGAAAAGGTGAGAACTCTGGTCATTTAATGAACTTTTAAGCACAACAACAGCAATTTTAAATTTTATTGCTAACTATTTATGTTTTGCTCACCAGAACCTAATGATAGTGGATGGCTTATTAAAATAACTAACATCAGCAACACGGGAGGTAGAGTCTGATTGAATTTGTTATTTTCATAGCCAGTTAATAAAGTGTCTCAATTGTTTAATAGAAAAGAAGCCACTGTGCAAGTTATTGCATGCAGCACTGGTGAGCTGGGGAAGCCACCACTGCTGCAATTAGAACCCCTTCGATCTTTGCTTCCCTTACCAGTGTCCCCATGCAGTGCCTCATTACTGTCCTTGGGTGGTCCTGAAATTGTATCTAGACAGTTTGCACTAATTGTGAACACAGATTTGTTTTCCACAGTGATATTCCCATATTTGTCACTCATGAACTGAAAGTAATTCAAGGATGGATGAAAAGAGCATAGAAGCTGGATTTGAAAATGTAGATGACATAGAGCTGTTTGTATTAGGCACAAAATATATGACTTGTTCTGTGGTCTTGCAATTAACTTACAGTTGACAAAATGCCTTTTTCTTTTCCAACTATGTTTTATTTTAATCAGGATTTAACCTCGATATTCTGCAGTGCATGGAAAGCTCAAATACAAAACATATGAAATGCATTCACTGTACTGCAGTTGCCCAAACATGGAAAGTACAGGGATATATTGCTGGACAGTAGCCAGTGGAGAGGTGGGTCCATAGCCACAGCTCCATTGCCTATTTCTCTGGCTGCTGAAGGTGATCATCCTATTAGAAAAGAGGTTTCTGCACGGTGATTACATAGAGAATGTGCTCTACCCAAGCACAACCTGAGCCTTCCATGGCTGCAGTAGAAACATAGCTGAGGAGGTAATTTCACAACACTTGTGAGGTTCTTTCTGTCATAAGGAGTAAGATAAATATATAAAAATGTATAAGCAAGAAATCTTTTTTTTCATGGAAAACGTTGATTCCATTGAAACAAACTCCTGACAGAATAAATATTAATGTCATCCCTTATAGAAAGCTTCCTGAAAAAATCTGTTCCCCAGCAAAGAAGTAGGAAAATCGTGTCCTAATTCTGTGATCTATTGCAATGCAGATAGGAGTGGTATGACTGAAAATGGAGCAACTTGTTTTGGCATGCTTTGCCTTCTCTTTGAGGTTATTTAAATTATTTAAGAGTGCTATGAAGTGCGTTTTATCCTTAAGTCAATCTTTGTGAATGCTATTTTAGGAGTAATATTAAAAGTATTTTAATTGTGTAATTCACTTACAAAACAAAAAATCCCAATTCATCATTATCCCTTGCATACAAAAAAACAGGTACCTGTAAGATGTGAAACCATAGTCCCATCAAAATGTGAATCACTTTATTTTATAATCTGTAGTGCACCTTCAAGATGCCTGACTGTGGTTTATATGAAATAAATATAAAAAATGCTAATAGCAAATGGAAATCATTTTACACCTCTGTAATACATCTTAGTCTGCACCTCTGCTGTGATGCGCTTTGGGGTAATTGACAGTAAAAACTTCCAAGTACAGGCTCCCCTGCTGTATGAATTACAGTTTTTGCTGTTTGTAGTAGTTTGTTCAAACTCCTGACTGTTGTCTCTTGAGATTTAAAAGAAACACTGCTGGTTTATTAACACAGTGAGCTTTTAATTGTTGGGTTCTGATATGAAAATTTAACTAAAATTGACCATTGGTTGAGAACTGGCTAATGCACTTCTAGCACTTTAAGTGAATGAATTTGATTATATAGTTTATAAACAAGATTTATTTGTTCCTTCTGGGTTATTCCCCTGGATTAAAAATCTCATTTCAAATAGGATTGGATTATTGAAAATGTTGTCCTCACATGCACTTAATATGATTTGCATTATCACAAACTTCTGTATGTGATTCTATACCAGTTTGTTTTATCTGACTCATTTTGCTGGGTATCATGCTGACTTACAGGAGTTTCTTTTGGGGGTTTAGGTTTGGATTTTTTTTTCTTTTAAATTGTCTAACTTAAAACCAAAATCTTAAATGAGCCTAAAGTGGAACAAAGATTTTACTTTGTCTAATAGTTCCCTGTTTACCAAAAAATTAGATGCTTTATTCCTTTACTTCAGCACAAAATATGAAAATTATTTTTCAGTTTTGTCCAAGTTGATTTCTCTACTAAATTTTGATTGTTTGGAGAGGGGAGGGGAAAAAAAAAGGCTAGAAGTGTCATTATTCAGGCAATTCTAGTTAACAGTTCTAAAATACATACACACAGTGGCCTGAGCCAAATGTGTGGTCTTCAGAGTCCATGGAGGAGCTGGTGCTTCTGCACCTCCTGCCTCACTACCCATGGGGCACCTTCTCTGAGCTTAGCATCTCTCTCCTCTTTCACTTTGCATGGTTGAGAGGCGAGATTGAAACCAAGTGTCATCTGATCAATAAAAATATTTTTTAAAAAATACAACATGAGAGAGAGAATGACAGTCTGTAACCTGGAAGACTGCTCCCTTGCATTAACATTGATATTTTCAGTAACAATTTCTTCCTCTAAGGATTTTGTAGACTTTGCTCCCATGGCCATAAGCTGGTCCTGCCTAATTCAGCAATTCTTAGATTCATGGTGCTGTTGAGACACACACCATTCTCACAATAGGTTGTTCAGGTACACTTCTGGGACTTCACACCCTACTAATGGGAAATCCACCTTCTTGTATTCCTGGGAGCCTGGAGAGACAAGTGAGACCAGGTGCAAGTAATTCAAACCAAAGTAACTCCATTAGCGGAACCTGGAAGAGTTTATAAGGCAGTCGCTTTGCTGACAAGTAAACTGCAAAGACAGGATGAAAATTGAGTCTGACTGGAAGATAGAAAACTGCTCTCCCTGTACTTGGTTTCTTTTTGTGTACGGTCTGAACATGCAGTGTTTGGAGTCAGGCAAGCTCTTGGCTGAAGCAGAGAAAAATGAGGACTCTATTTTAAAAAGCAAATTAGTTAATTGTTATTTTTGTAGCTATTTCTTTCCTAAGCAAATCTTCATATTCTAATATTTCTGTGACCTTTCACTTTTATTTCTTCCCTAAATAGGAGAATCAGGTCAGCTCAGTTCCCACATCTAATGGCTTGTTGACAAGGAAAACATTAATCAGAATAGTTACTGTGGACTAAATTACTCCAAAATAGCTTCCTTTTGGATACTACTATAAGTGCCCATTTTTTTTCTGATTAGCACATATTCTGCTGGACCAATGTTTGTCAAGTTTCTCAAGTGGACAGCAGTCAGGTTGCAGAAATTATTACCTTCCAGAAAGCCCTTTAACTCCTTGAACAATGTTTGTCACTGCCATGACCCTTCCACTTACAGAGCCCAGCCCCTGACCACATCACCGCTTGGTGCTTTTCAGGTCACTCCTTAGGAATATAGAGAGTTTGATTCCTTGGCCAAAAAAAGAGGAAACAATAAGATTTTTTTCGTTGCAGCTCCAAGTCTGTTCCTCAAGTTTCAACCCAAAAGACTCACTTGTTTTTTCTTCAGAACACACTGAAAACCCTTTTGGTTCCTGTTGTGAACTCCTCCATCTGCATCTCGTGTGCTTTTGTTTAGACTGGAGGCCCCTTATTGTTTCAGCTTACTGATTTCCTAGTGGATTTCAACTGTTTTCTGGGCTTTCCTGAATACAAAGTGACTGCTACACTCAAAGTCAATAAACTCAATGTTGCCCTGTGAAGTTCTTCTTCCACCACTGGCAAATCCCTGTTTTCTCCTGGGTTTGGAGAATGTGGAAAGAGCTGAAAGCATGCACTGACCTGTAGCCATGCCAGCTTTGCTGGATCCGAGGGTCCTAGGTTATTGTTGTTAGCTATCTAGAGTTGCCCTTGGCTCATTATCACAAAAACTAGCCTGCTCTATCTGATTTCCCAGCTGCAGCAGGATAGATTTGTTAATATTTTTTTGCTTAGCCAAGCGGTTACTTTGCTCAAGGTCAGGCAAGGATTTTCAGATGCCAGAAAAGCCTGTTTCATTATATTTGTTTGTTCTGTAGAAGGGCTTTTGCTTTCTTTTCAAAGTGAATATTTTATCCTGCTATTTACTGAGTATTCACACAGTGCAGTGTGCTCTAGTGAGAAGGGAACAGAGCTGGCTGAGGGTTGGTCTCGCACCCATTAAAGTCAATGACAAAATTCCAGCAGCTCCCCTGCTAGCGCAGTTTGCCTGGAGGAGGCAGTTTGATAGACTTCAAAGTGTTGGTATGAACAGAGCATGGAAAGTCAAAGCATGAAGTGAAAATATCTGACAGTATGTTGATCCTATAGTGTTCCAATTTTAACACAAGGGAAATCCATACAGTGATATGATGACTCCACATTTATTCAGACCGACCTTGTTAAAAGTACAAAGAGATGTCTTCGTTGAAGGATACGACACCTTCATCTCGCTTTATGTGCATTAGTGTGCTTGTCAATCCAAGCAACTTAGCAGCTGCTAAGTCATAAAATGGATGTTAAAGAGCATAGTTGGACATTTTACCATCTCTTATTAAATCTGTTTCTGATTGAGTATGTAATTTAGGCAATTTGGACATCTAAGCTGCTGATAGAAGCAATTAAATGTCAATAGCCCAATTTTAAGTTTTATTTAGGTGCTTAATTTAGATGCACTTCAGTGCTTCAATTTTCATCATAAGCTGGACATTTAAGTACATGAATTTCACCCACAAATGTTGCTGCAAGTTTACCCGTGAAGAAATTGAGATTTTTGAAATGGACTAAGCATGTACGTTAGTGCTTTATTGAATTTGACTGTGCCATAATCAGCATGCCTTTCCATTTATTACATCCCTCCTGTGCTCTCTGGAAGTAAATGTGGTGCTTTATTCTCAGAACTACTCAATTTCCTGAACTTTCCATTGTTTCTCTTTTAGATGGCTTGATGGACTGTGTAGACCCTGACTGTTGTCAGCAAAGCAATTGTTATGCAAGTCCTCTCTGCCAGGGTTCGCCTGATCCCCTTGACCTTATTCAGCACAGCCAACCACCTTTCTCTCAGCATCCTCCAAGGCTCTTTTACGACCGAATCAGATTCCTCATTGGAAAGGAAAGCACTCATGTAATCCCAGGAGATGTCTCCTTTGAGAGCAGGTGAGTTTTCTCTCAGATGAAAGATTTTTTCTGAATATTGAGAACTGCAATTAAATTATTTAACCAGGAAAAAATGGTGATACTTGGGTAGCTGAGAATTCTTTGCTGGTGCTCATAAAATACTTAGAAGGATAACAAACATAAAAGTCCCAACAGCTGAGGATCTTGGTTTTCAGATTATCCTTGCTGCCTGTCTAGTTCATGAAAGTGTCACAGCAACAAACTGTACTGCTCTTATGAGCAAGACTCTGACTGTTGTGGAAGGCAAGTTGTTCAATAAAATCATCAGGGAGAAGTCCAGCCCTTCACACTGTACACACATTTGATGTCAGGATGCAGAAGGACAAGTTGGATTCACATGTGCTGTATTCGGTCACCTTTCTGCCCAATAGAACTTGATTGGTATTTACAGTGTAATAAATTTAACACATGTCACTTACATATAATCCAGCCACCTAATTAAAAACCTTCTCTTTCTTTTGCTACATGTTGATAGACCAGTGCGGAGTTTACAATTTTGTGCTGTGGGTTTCTCTCCTGTTGTCATGCAAAGAGTAGAGTGAACTCTGAGTGTTTGTGAAATTGGCTTTGCCTTTTTAACAGAAAAAGACTGTGCAATAGGAAAGGGGCACTTACTTGCTCAGAAAACCTGGTAACACATATTTTCTTGAACATTTGAAATATAGAGGCACATAAGTTTTTATGCTGTAGTTCACCTGGGAAGCTATAACTTACATGCTGACAAAGAGATCCACAAATCATCCACATCACCTGACTATTACCCTGTCAACTAGACCTGTGCATTAGATAAACCGTGTTCCAGTACTAAGGACATAGGAATTTTTTTTATTTTCACAGTACATAGCACTTAGGTTACAATCTCGACACAATCCGTAGCTGCACACAAATTCAGTGCGCTTTCTCTTTGTAACATTAATTTTTAATAAAGTAAATTTGTAAACAGGGTCTTTATTGATCTGAAATACCTAAACATTTAATCACTATTAAAAATGTAACAGGATGTTATAAATATGTAGGACAATAGGGCATGAAGATGAACTCTGTGAGAAGCACCACCTGCCACTGGTGAGTCTCTCCGAGTGTGTTGCGCTTACGAACGGTGCCGCTGCACCTGGGCCAAGGTCCTTGGCTGGCTCTGTGTGCAAACCAAAAAGTCTTTTAAGACAAAAGTCACCAGTGAAAAGATTTCCCTCATCAAAATGCCTCACAGTGAAGAGTTTTCAGAGAAGAGGTGAGCACTCAAGTTGACTGTACAGTATTCTGTGACACTGCAAATGTTAGCAGCCAGATTGCACATAATCCCATCAACGTGCTTTTATAGATATAAGGAATTGATCTTTTAAAGCTATCATTGATGGGGTTTAACTTGGATTTAAAAGCTTTTTCTGAGTATTTCATTTCTTTATCCTGAGACCTGCCATGCCTTTGAAGAACGAAGAGCAACAAAGCTCCACATGGGCACAGCAGTGGCTTGTTGCTTCCTGCCACTGAGGAGTGTGACTTGTGCTTGTGTTAGTGCATTGCTCACACCCTAGATACCATCTCCTCCCACGGTAGAGAAATTCCTAGTTAGTTTGGCGAGAAGACCACTGGGATTCAGTTGAGGGAGGCTCTATCTTTGGAGTCAGGGCAGTGCCTGGAGACTTGCACTGTGACATGTCTCCTGGGGCTTGTCAACAGTAATCTGCACTGTTCTGGGCACCCCGAGGGGTCCTTTAGTCCACACTTTGCTTGATCCTCAAGTCTTTCAGGCTGTTGAAAAATTGTTCATCCATAAGTCACATATTATTAAAAACCGCCAGAATTTTCCTCAAGGATGAGAGATAAGCAGGGTCTCTGAAGGAGGCAATAGCTGAGCTGTGCTGCCTCTGTTCAGAAGTCTTCCTCTGACATTGCCAATCTAACTGTCATCTAGTGTCTGTTCTTCTCCTGGGAATTAAGATTACTGAAAAAAATACAAAAAGACAAGGGCTGCTGCAGTAAAAAACATCAGAAATCTGTGATCTGGCCTGTCTGGTACAGACTAACGAATGCTTGGGGGGGTTTTAATCTCCTTTGGGCTATTGCTGAAAAGGTTGTGTTCAGGCACATTGTATTAACTCATGGCTGCCTGCACTGACACTGATTTTATAGCATTGGTGGTTCAACATGAAATGTTGGGAGGATTGGATATAACAGTGTCATGCACGCATTTATATCAAAGCACTGGCATCCATTCCCACTGATGCTTCAATTTTGCAAAGACCTAGCTGCTTATTATTAATTTTATTATTATTATTTTCCTTTTCAAGAAATCTCTGAGACCGTTAGAAGGATTAGGGAAGAAATGTGTATGCAATGTTTTCAGTCCTCTGATTCAAATGGCATTGTGCAGTGTTTTACTGTGGCACAGGTCAGCGGAGCTGTGGTATGGGTGATGTTTGCACGAATCTCACTGTAGACAAAGTCAAAGTGATGTTAATTAGATTTGGGAAAGCTATCAAAAATGGTGAAAATTATCTCCATCATTCAGACTGTAAGTGTTTTGTCTCTGCCATATCCTGGCATTTTCAAAATGATCTGAAATACCAAAACTAGTTGTTCTGACAGCTGCTGAGACATCTATCCTTTTGCATTTGCTTCTTGGATGTTAGTTTAGCTTTAATTTTTCAACATTTGGCTTCTACAATGCAGTCAGGATGTTGCATTGAGCTGTGGCTAAATACTGCACCAAAAATAATGTTAAGGAACTAAATATTTGCAAAACATACTTTACTTTTTATTATGTCAAGGCGATGTCATTTGCACTGAGTTTTTACAAACTCCCACTTATCTGTGACGTGCTGAAAGGCAGATGAGAGACATTTTGAATAAATGGAAATGTACTTGCTTACATCAGGAATGGTTTTGACTTACTACATACAGCAGGGTGTAGCAGATTATAATGTTTTTGTCAACTTCTGTTCTCAGAAAGGGTTTTAGCTTGTTTCTTTGCTGAGTTTTTTTTAGTGCATGCTGCTGGCAAGCTATTTGACTCATTGCAAATTGCCTGCAAAAAGGGTCCAGTGTACGGTACTGAATTAATTACCCTTCAAAGGCTGCTTACAGCAACACTGTCAGCAGGAAGAAACGAATGTACCTCACTAGCCTTTAGCTTAATTTCTCTGATTGAAGATTTTAATCAAATGTAATACAGTAAATGACATCTTCTGGTAACGTGACACTTGCAGATTCACGTGTTGCTTGACAGAGTTCCATATCTGAGTCTAATGTCTCAGCCTGAGGTGCTCAGAGAATATTGGAAACTTAACACACAAAACAAAAGGAAAAAAATACCAGTTACATAGCAGCAGAACAAGGCAGAATGGTGGTGGAATAATAAAATGTTTTACAAATAGTGAAAGAATGCATCTAGAATTTAAGCTTCTATTATATTTTAAATTAGATATGTCAAACAAACTGCCTGATGGCAGAGACTGGAGACCCACAGAGCTGAGATCCCTCAGTTACTTGTGGAATGACCCACGACGCATTGACAGAGAAATTCGTCTTCTTTTAGGCCACCTACAACCTATGGGAGTCTCAGCTTTCTCTCAAAAAGCCAACTGCTCCCTCTGGAGTTGCAGATTTAGTACAGCTTGCCTGGGGACTGGGAACACTTCTAATGCATTTGAAAACTCTAAGGCAGCTTATCAGGGGCATGTTCCTGCCCAGCTCCACCAAATTAGAAAAGACATCTTTGCACTTACTTTCAAGTCAAAACAACTTGGAGAGCCTTGGGTCCGAGATTACGCAACCATTGCAAATAGGTGGCTTTGGACAGATAGTAGGAGTTATTCCCTGTGAGAAAGCAAAGCAGGGCAGTCACAAGAGTGTGGAATAAATCTTAGAGGCAGAGAATACAGCACATTGAGAAGACATCATGAGCTTTAGAGGTTTCTCTGCTCAAATTAAGAAATGCAGTGAGTGGTAGCGAGGCCCCCAGCTCATCTGGGAAGAGGGTGAATGTTGGAGCAAGGAAGCGTGAAGTGGCAGTTGGCTATGAAGGGACATCACTGCAGGGAACATGCTCTGCATGCTCTAAAACCTCTGGTAAGGAAAGGAGTTAAGTGTGGTCCTATGAAAGCAGCAGAGCTGCAGGGAATCCACGTGCCAGGACACCTGCGGACATGGGGGGTTGCTCTGAGAGCTGCCAGGGCACGGGGAAAGGAGGAAGAACTTGATGCAAACTGGGGGCTCTTTGTTACCTCCTGAGCCTTTGAGATTAGTGCTGGTCATAAAGTAACTGAAAAATGTTTTCATACCTGCAGTAAATGCCAACATTAAAGCTAATGCTGATCAAATGCTTAGTCAAAGATTTAGTAGCTGCTGGTAATTCAAAAAGAGGCCAGACAGTAGAAGACTCTTCAACTTGGAGTAGGTAATAAAAAGACATTAAATAATGAGGACAAATGTAGGAACACAGAGACAGGCTTAGAACATTTAAAATCTATGAGATTACAAAGACAATTCAGTACAGACAAATGTAGAATAATGAGGTTTGTGTGTCATTATCACATACTGTAAATATGTGTGGCTTGTAAAATATGGTGAATAAAAATGGAAAAAGTGAAAGATAAGTCTCAATATTATTTATAAATAATGGGTAGCAAAGTGAATGAGTAGAGGAAAGAAAGACTATGGATGAAATAATGGAGACTGATGAGCTGTTATCAGACAAATCTGTGTGCTTGATAAAATGTGAGGACAGAGTAGTGTCAGAAGACAGGTTTGTGTGGAATGAACAAACAGGAGTGTGAGAATAATGCACTGAATAATGATTACTCTCAGAAGTCTCACTCACATGTCTGTATGTTGTAAATCTATGGAGTGCACTAATAAAAGTATTAGAAAAGGAAATGCAGGTCTGTTGATGTTCGAAATGTGAGAAAACAATAGAAACTGGTATTTTCTACTCTAGCAAACCAAAAAGTAATTGAACCTGGCTGTTCTGTTGAGTGAGTTTTGTGGGCCTGTAGAGACACGCAGGAGTTTGATTGCCTTCAGTGGAGAAGCAAGTTTTGCCCACAAGTAGGGCCACAGCCAATTTAGTTCATGTACAAACAAAAAAGAAGTGGTAAATCAGAACTCTCTTTTGCATACTGGCAGTAATGCAGCCTCTCCCGTTTCTCTGGGATTTATCAGCATCTTTGCTGCAAATGAACATCTTTCCTGGGAGTACAGAATTCAGCAACTGTGGTGAGTGGTGTACTTGCAAAGAGGTTAATTTTTACCAGTTGTGTTTTCTCAGGTCATAGTCAGCCAAGTTTGATGATATCATGGTGATAAATCCTGTCAAATGGCTTTGGAGAATGGGATCTTAAGAAACAAGTCAGAATTTTCAGAAATTTACGGTCTCTAGTTTGTGCATATGATTTCATTGGACCATGGGCAATTCGTCTCTCAAGGGAAGAATTCATATGTAGACTCTTAAATAACTTTTGTCTGAGGAGCTATGAAGTTTTTCCTTTAGATCATCTATTCACTGTACAATGGATGTGTCTGTTGAGGTCTATCATGAAGTTTCAAATTGAGAGAGAAACGTAACAATGCCTAAAATTATGCTTGTTGTTTATATTGAGTAATTAATGCTGATTCACTTTGTGTTCCACTGGGTTTGATCCTAAATGTCTTAATGTTATCCAAAGACTTCTGCATCCGCTGCTCGCTTCACTGTGTAAAACCACAGTTCCAGGAAAGAGGTCCAATTGTGCCGTTAATTTCCAAGACCTGAGCTTGTTCAGTTGATGGTGGTGTGTGCTGGTGTGGTGTACCTGGCAGAAGGGGCAGAACACTGAGAGGTGTTTCAATGGAATGTAGCTGTGTAAACCCCTAGAAAATCTCACTAGGTCCTAATCTGCACCATGACGATATTTTATATCTTATTCCTCTCCCTCGAGGAGACTTGCCTCCTTTGTGTTTCATTACTTAGGTAGAAAGCTAAAGCTAAGAAAAGGAGTCATTTCTTCCCCATCTCAGTGGGCAAGGTGAAAGCAATGGTCTTAAAGGGCAGCAGTGGAGATTGGAATGGGGCAGTAGGAAAAACTTACCATGAGAAAAGCACTCATACAGGGGCACTGGAGTGGGTTGCTTGGTGAGCTTATAGAGTTAGACAAGCATCTGTCTGGACTGATGTAGGTATAGTTGATCTAACCTGAGGCAAAGGAATGGACAAGATAAAGTCTTGTATTTCCTTTCAGCTCTCATTTTCTATGACTCTGTGATCCTGTTAGCCTCCGATTAGACCCACTTAGTAATGAGTTCACTTTCCTGTCCATTGACTTTGATGTGTTCCGCTGTGCTGCCATGTTCCAACCTCTTCACTGGAATGTGAGGATAAAGTGGAAAGTGGGTGCAAGTCCAGCACATCCTAGAGGGAATTTAAAAGGGCATCACATGTGATGGGGCACTGAGAAAAATGTAAGTTACACTTGATTAGGCACCCTGTGAATTTACGTATCTAACTTTCTGAAGTTCAGTGAAGACCATGTATCTCACTGCTGCCTTATCACATTAGTTCAGCTTTTTTCTAATAGACAGCAATGCCCCATACCTAGCAGCAGAGAATGAGGTCTCATTCTCTCCTTTCACAAACCAACACTCCCTAGAGCTGCAGCAAGCTAAATCACGCTATCAGTGAAACCTTTGCAGTGCTATTCAGTGGCAGAACAAATGGTATCCTGAAATATGTCTGAAAATGAAAATATATTCTCCATACACCAACAATTCATGGGAGAGTCTATGTGTCATCTTCATTAGATAATGCTTTTCCAAACTGAGCTCTTGGACTTGTATGACTTTTCTTTCAAAAATCAACAGTCACAGTGACATCAGAGTAATTCTGTCTGTCTGGGACAGAGGCATAGCCCAGCTTCTGAAATCAGTGCCCTTCTCACCCTCCTCTTGTTTGTAACATCTTGCCTTCTACTCTTTTTGTTACAGACGGGCGTGTGTCATCCGAGGCCAGGTTGTAGCAATAGATGGAACGCCCTTGGTTGGAGTGAACGTCAGTTTTCTGCACCACAATGAGTATGGATACACCATCAGTCGACAAGATGGAAGGTCAGGCTTGCATGTATGATCTTCCACTGGTTTAGGCTTGTGTAGTTAAGGCCATCTACCAACTTCTATTCATGTACAAAATTTTCATAGTGTGGGTTTGGGATGGCATTTGGAGCTCTCTGTAGTAAAGGGACAAAAGAAAAAAGGAGAAGAAATAAAAAACCTGAACAGCAACAAGATTATAGTGACATTTGAACTCCTGGAGTTGAAATGTGCTGGTTCTGCTGGAACAGTACCTTCTTGACATTTGACTATTTTCACAGGTCAGGTTTTCCAGGGAATATCCTGTCATCCCTCTTTTTTTCTTTATTAAGTGTGAATCTTTCAAATAGTTTATTGGGATGTCAATGAAGTTAACTCCTTTAGTTGATCACCTGAAACATACAAGGAGAAGTGAGAACAGACTCTTTCGAGAGACAAATTTAAATTGCTGTTCCATGACCAGCCCTGAGCAGTCCTGCTTCCCCATCTTCCCCAGCTTTGTAGGTCTGAGCTCAGTTCTCAAAGAGAGGTGAAGTTTCAATATGTTCTATGTTGCATCCATTTGCAATAAGGTCATGGTTTGCTACTGAACTTAATTAAGATGCTAAGGACAGTTCAAGACTTCATCTTCCTTGCCTGTATTGTGAATTACAAGAAATCAGAAGCTGTCTTCTGGCAGGGAAAGAGTGGTGTAATTTTTCACTGCTACCACAAGTTTTTTTTTGTTTGGCTTTGCCAGTTTATAAAAGTAAGGAGCATGCATATTTATTTTACCTCAGTTTATTAACTTTCAAATCGCACTACTGAAAGTTGGTAATTATCATTTCCTCCTTACTCTAGCCTGGATAAAGTTATTGCATTAAAATATGCTACCTGTATTTTGCTGTGAATGTAATCGGTGTCATTTGGGAAATGTGATGAGATATACATAATTAAGTCTGACTTCTTATCACAGTTTGTTACCATCAAAACCCTCCATAATAGATGCATTCAATAATACAGAGAGTGAAGTAGCTATTTACATATTACCTTGTGTTGCCTGACTATGGATGTCAGAAACTCTGGAAATTGAGACTGTATGTCATGCCTTCTATATCCCACTGTTTTGCAGCCCAGATATGCCAGAGGTTCTTCACAGTAGCTCCCAGAGGATCACCTGCCTTGTGTTCAAGAGCTGATTCAGTTCTCAATGCAATTAATCGGCATCTTCCCCAAAAATTTGATATCCTGCGCAGAGGTCGCATGCTCAGTGTACTCAACCTTTTCCTCCTGCTGCTTTTAGAAAACGAGAAAGGATTATGTTCATAGAGCTAAGGCCTAACAGGCTTTAAAACTTATTATTCTGTATGCTCTTCCTGCATTGATTATGAGTGGCATTCCTTTTTGGCTAGGATTTTCTTTCCATATAAACCAGAGTAACTGAGTCCACACTTTTGTTACAGATGACTTATTAGTATTGATTCTGATTGGTAAATAGAGGGGAAGGAGGCCAGGTAAAGGTCAAATTCTGTGTCTTGCTGTTGATGCATAAGAGGGAGAAAGCACACAGAGGTAAAGCTTCTTCATTGACATCAAGGTGACGCCAGGAAGACACACTTGAATGATTTCACAGAGTAAATGAAGGGCTGTAATAAGGACCATAAAGTTTTTGTTTCTGATGCATTGAAAGGTGTGGTGATGTGATGATAAAACAAAAAGAAACAAAACCATTTGTTTTCTCTTTTCCAGTTTTGACCTTGTGGCTGTTGGAGGAATCTCTGTCACTCTAATTTTTGATAGATCTCCTTTCATATCTGAAAAAAGAACACTTTGGTTGCCTTGGAATAGGTTTATAATAGTAGACAAAGTTGTAATGCAAAGAACACAGTCGGACACACCATCTTGTGACATTAGTAGTTTTATCAGCCCAAATCCAATTGTACTCCCTTCCCCACTGACAGCATTTGGAGGGTCCTGTCCTGAAAGAGGAACTGTTATTCCAGAACTACAGGTAATTAAAAGACTTTCAGATTAACAATTTGTTCTGTTGCAGAGCCAGGGACAGACAATTTTAGAAGGTGATACTAAAGACTGAGAAAATAAGTGTTGTAATGTCATTCACCTTTTCAGCCAGATACTTTTGTCTCCTTTCTTTACTTTTTATTAATATTGGAAAGTGCTTTATTTGTTACATGCAAGTAGAAGAAAGTGAGGAGTCCTAACATGAGTTAGTATTGAAATCCTGATTTCTTTATAGTGATGCACAAAGCCATTCCTAGTTACAGATGAACGGTACCATTTCCCCATATATCAGTGTGAGACACGACCCATCATGACTCCAGATGCTTTGAAGATTCCTAGAAGTGTTTCATCTACTCATATCTTGTAGTTCTTTACAATGGCATCTCCAGCTATATGTTAGATACATGGGGTTTATTACTTTATTTTCAAGGTCGGGCAATTTTAACATGATCTTTAGAATTATTTCTTTTTAATTTAAATATTTTTTTGTGCTTTGTCCAGTTGATGGCCATAGTGTTGCTTTACAGAATGTACTAAGTGAAACTAATGAACTTAAATTAAGAATAACTGCTGCACACCAGCAAGAAAAAACTGGGTCACAGTACTCAACATGAGGTATGCCTGGGTCTTGTTAGAACAGTGAGGTACCCAAAGATGCAGTCTACTGAGAAACAAACCCTCAATTCTTCTTTTTTTTTTTTTTTTTTAATGGTTCTTAAGAGTGGTAGGTTTCATTGTATGATACTGGGAATTGAACAAAAAATAACCGAGAATAATAGGAGACAGAGATCTATTAGCAAGTATTAATGCATGAATATTTCTTCCTGATTTTCTATTAAAAAATTAGAAGGGGTGTCAGATGTATGACAGAGAGGGCAGCTGGGATGTCAGCAGGAAAGAAGGGGAACACTGCAAATCAGGAGCAATCAAGAGAGCAGGATTTCCCTGGCAACACTACGTTTCATATGCTGAAACGACAAGTGCTGGCAGGCCTCCAGCTGTACTGCAGCAGTGCTGTGACAGTGGTACTGTTGCAGTGTGTAAATAAAATTGGTTTGAAAGTGAAGTAATCTATTGTTAAACAAGAAAAATTTAAGAACTGGGAAATATAAACAAAACAGTTTGTCTTTTTCCAAGCGTGATGAATTTAACATTGTGACAGGTTGACTCAGTGTTACGGAAATGCGCTAGAACTGTTAACCTTATTAAGCACAGTGTAGTTCTCAGGTGGCTTTTGAGGGACTGCAGTAGCATCCTCCAAGAAGCCATTCTCATTCCTTGCCTGCTCTTCCTCACAGTCTGCCCCAGAACAGCTTCTTTCTCTCAGGAGATCACAAGAGCTAAATCCCTTTTTGTAACTCCAAGGCCTACATCATTCAAAAGGTCAAGGCCAAATTTTTTTTCCCACTCACAAGCTTCCAGTCTTTGCAGTCCTTCTAGTTGCTGAGGGCCTAATTCCTCTGCAGTGGGAATTGATACCACCCCACAGTGGGCATATCTAAGATAGCTTTAATCCAAGTGATTCAGACAGCACTGACAGCGGGGCCCTGGGACTGGAGTTCTGCTGCACACCCTGGGGACCTACCTGTGAGTGAGATGACTCTGATGCTCAGGCTGTTTCATCCTTGCTGCCCTGTGTCCCCAGTTAGCTTGTTAGGTTCCTAATGCTTTGCCTTCATACTCCATGCCCCTTCTTGCTGGAGCTCAGCCTCACTGCACAGAACATGGTTTAGCAGGAGAGTTTGTTTTCTTCCTTAGCACTCCCCAAGTCAGAGCTATTACCTGAAAAGCAGGACAGCATCTTCACATCACAATGTATAGGATAGAAAGCATGTGTGTATTTCAGGAAAGTTTTTAATTGTATTCTGCTTCAGAACACTTACTAAGCGAACCAAGTAATGAGGGCAAGGTAAAGCTGTAGAACTTGTATGTAAAAATGTGTGCACAGGTACAGTATTTGCTCCCCAGTAGATAGGAGTAAAGCATCAGAGGAAGAGGCTCTTTATCAAACAGACAGACTGCCATCCCGTAAGTTGACCAGGCAGTGTGTAGTGTTGGACATTTTGTAATGTGCCTGACTGCTGCGTTGCTGAAATAAACACAGAAAACATCAGTGTTTTGAGAGGTTCTGTGTTTACATCATGATTGGGAAACATGTAATTAACAAAGTAATTACCTGCTGTTAGTATTACAAATTTGTGTTTTTCTTGACTGTAGATAAAATGATGTGGTTTTTTCCAAGGTGGTCCAAGAGGAAATCGCAATTCCTTCAAGTTTTGTGAAACTGAGTTATCTCAGCAGTCGGACGCCGGGGTATAAAACTTTGCTGCGCATTATTTTGACGCACACAACCATCCCTCCTGGAATGACAAAAGTCCACCTGATAGTTGCTGTGGAAGGACGTCTGCTCCAGAAATGGTTTCCTGCTGCGGCCAATTTGGTATACACGTTTTCCTGGAATAAGACAGATATATATGGACAGAAGGTTTCTGGTCTGGCCGAGGCAATGGGTATGTAGAATCACCTTGATGTAAGCAGAAGCAGTCAGGCACATCCAGTCAGGAAAATACAACAAATAAACTTTGTTGCTGCACTTGTACTCTTTTAAATCAAATGCCTCTTTAGCTACTAAAGTGACTTGTATGATTTCCTAAGAACATTTATTTTCTTGTTCTTCCAATGTCATCTTTCTAATTTAATCAATTTGAAAATCCCCTTTTCCCTAAGAGAATGGTTATGTACTAATGGCATTATATTCAGCTGTCTTTGTTTTTGAATGTTACTAGGAGTATGACCTTTGGTGTGTCATTGTTTCTGTCATTTTTTGGCTGTGACATTTAAAATGTCATTTCCGCTTAGGGTTTGCAAAATTCCAACTTTTAGGCATCCTTTCTTACTACATCTCATGTCCCCAACAGTTAAAAGTAATTGATTTGTTGTTTAAAGATATTTATAAGAAAATCATCATGCATCATAGGCTTTCTTCATCAAGCAGCACACTCTATTCTGAGAATTGCTACAGAAGTGATGTCTATGCAAACAGATTTTATTTAGCCAGCATTTTTTTTCATTTATTTCATGATTTGGTTTTTTAAGGGCTTTCTGTTCTTCTATTTGAATATGAGGTTATGTTGCTTAATGGTCTAATCTTATAGATCCTTCGAATTTGAATTATTTACTTTACCTGCAAAGCTTAGTATGGTGAATAAACCCTATTCAGTTCTGTAGCTGTTCTGTTTGCTTTTAACATCAGGGCAATTACAACAAGCAGTATGGGGGATGGGAGAAGGTAGGATTAAAGCAAATTCCTGGTCATTTCTTCTTAGAGAGGGATGCAGGCATAGACACAGGTGACCATGAAGGATTATGAGACCAAAGTATGGAGTGTGATCTACATCACATGATGCAGATAAGAATGTATCAGAAAACAAGAACCTTTCCTAAAGCTGTGGTCCTGCAGTCAACAGACACATTGCAGAATGCTGCATTAAGGGACATTCCCATCTTCTCTTCTTATCCCTTGGCCACCACTATAAGTTACTTGATCATGAAATGAGCCAGATAAGGAACAAATTCAGCTGAAAACTGAAGCAACCGGGAAATAAGTGATACATTTTCAGCTTCATTAGTTTCTTGATTTGCTATGAATGCTAGTGCAGAAGCTTAGGTCCTCTCATTCCAGCCATAACTCACAAGTTACATTGGCCCGAAGGGACCCAAACTCCACCCTTGGTGCAAGGTCTCCAGAATTGCTGCACCATCTATCCTGTCTGCATCTGATCTTCCACATCTGGCTCACATCTGCAGAAGAGTGGGTGCCTTTGTGATGAAGTCTGTCAGCTGCTGGCACTGACACCAGAGAGGGCTCTGAACATCCTGCGTATGGCGCGTGGCAGGAAGGAGGAGGCCTCTTCTTGGCCTGTTAGGCTGTGAAATCTTGTGAGGGGCTAGATCCAGCCGTGGCTCAATGTTGGTACTTTTCCCTGCTGCTGTTTTTGCAGTGAAGGAAGGTATTAAGTGGGTTGTTGGCACATATTTGTGCAAATCCAGTGAAAAAAATATTTGTTTGCCCTTTGGCACTCCCAGGGATGATTAGGAAGGACCAGCTGGGTCACAGGTGCCACCTGGGGCTTTCCTCAGCTTGGCTATTTGTGCTCTGTGTCCAGAGGCTGTCACTGCACGTTGTCACTACCGTGTTTGAGAGGGAACAATTAAGTGTGCTGCTCCTGTAAGAGTCCTCTAATGATTGTGCATTTCAGTATGTATCTGGGCTTTAAAATATTTTAATTCAAATACGGAACATCTCATGAAATGAAACTGTAGTTAGTTTCCCAAATTAGAAGTAGATGAGCTTAATGTGTTTAAATATGAATAAAGCTTACACAATAGTGCTGGATAACAACTTTTAAATTATTTAATTGGTGCTTAATTTTTTTCCTTTTCCTTAAAGTTTGGGTTAATTATGCTTCTTTCAAAATAGAAGCAAAAATCTTGATATTTTAAGTGCATTGCTATCATGCTTTGTTAGATTCCAATAAAGCTTTATTTAATTTGACACACTGTTGGGACCTTTATCTGCATCCATTATATGAATTTTTGTCAAAATAATTTCCTCTGCCAGTATATTACCAATATTTAATAATGCATTCTGTTCAGTTTTCATTTTGATTAAATTAAGTTGCAGCAGGTTGAAGTTCTGGAACTCAGGATTATAGCCATCTGCTTTTGGTTTTGTAAATACTATAAACATCTATATTTTTATTCAGGGTTATCAACAGCAGTGATCACATAACCAGTGATGGAAAATGAGACTTTCTTAGCATATTTCCACACACAAGTGGTTCTGTTTAAATTTATAGAAGTGTTTGCTGGCATGTGTCTAGTCCTCAAGCCCCTCACAAGAGGCCATTTTCTCAGAGTAACAGCTGAGTTGACAAAGTAGCATTTTTTGTTCTGAATAAAAAAAAACATCGTGTGGATGTTGACACACAAAACCTTGGTGGTAAAGTCTGTCCCCTTGTAATTTAAGGTAAGAAAAAAATTCCAGCCAAATGGTCAATAAATGCTTCTGGGTAACTCCATACAGCCTCCATCTTACTGCTACAAGCCCGGTCATCCCACACAGAGCACCCAGCGCTCTGCAAGGACAAACCCTCTTGGGGGGTGAATGTAAACCACCTCTCCAACAGCCCTAGACCACCTCTCTTTGTGACTCTGGTACTCTGCTTGAGTTCATGTTGTTCCTTGTTCAAAGAAGAGAGATGCTGATAAGTACAAATATTTCAAGAGAGGTTAAAGTAGAGGCAACTGTCCTGGTAATTGTGTCTTTTATTTCTTACCTGTGTTTTGGCAACAACCCTTAAACTGTCGCATTACTAACCAATTATTGTTCATTCTTCTGAATAGTTCTATGAAAAGAATAGTGTTTTGGTACAGAGTATTTCAATAGGTCTTTTGAAATCCATTTTGAGACTGCAAAGAGCTGTACTTGCTGGCTGCTAATATCCAAAACGATAGTCACTGCAGTTCACAGTCATACGATGAAATTTCAGTCACCTCAAAAAAGTGCTGTAAATTAATTTAACCAGAAAGTAGCACCCTGCAATGACTGAGATTTTTAATTTCACTTACAAAATTACATTTTTCAAAAGCTGAATCTAACAAAATACTTATTTTTCAAGTGGCACTGCAATCATCCTGTTGACTTACAATTATTATGCTTTACCTTGATTACTTTGCATGCAAAGTGACTGATAGGAAATTTTATGGATGGTACATCAGAACCTCCGATTAGATGGGTCAGGAGACCCTGCTTTAAGATCACACAGATATTTTTTTTTAGAGCATAGCTGTCTTTCCTATATATAAATATGCATAGAAACACAGTTGTAGACAGAGAATTTATGTCCACGTGTCTCTCACTGATGAGAGGGTACAAAAATGCAGCTGTGCTAACCAACTGTGAGGGCAGGGAATAGTGAACTTCTAAGAAAGGAGATGATAACCTCTGGAAGGTACTTGGCAGCTCACTAACATCACCTATATGCAGGGAATAGCAAATGCTTTTCAGTGGTAACCACAGTCCTGGCAAACATGCCACAGTGGATCCACTGACACGGGTTCTGAGGCACTGGAAATTGCTCTGCCTGCCTCGCCCCAGCTCTCAGCATGGCCCCTTCCAGCAGCTGATGGGTGTCCTGTGGGTCTGTGCCGGGTCATCAAGCCAGGATGAGTGACTGCCTTACAGGGCTCTGCTTTTCTCGCTCTCACCCAGGACTGAAGGTGTTAAAGGCATCACTGGAGTAAAGATGCCAGTGTGTAGGTGGCAAGTGTGAGGTCGCTTCACAGGAAAAATCTGCCCTTTATCTTCTCTCTGCATTAACACCTAGGAAACAGTGTCTTGGGTTACTGAACCTTGATGACTCATCCCAGCACAGGATGTGGCTGTTCTGGAAGTTCCGTGCCCTGGCCCAGGGAGTACCCAGAAGCATTGCTGGTGTTGGCTGTAAGAGCTCCTGTAACAGCAAAATTGGACAGGGTGGCTCCTGGACCCTCAAACTGAAACCTGTAATCTTTGAAAAATACAATATTTACGGTACTTCCGGAGATGTGATTTTTACAACTCAGAGTTTAGTCGCAAAAGCGAGTTCTTTCTGCTAAAATGGTGAAGCAGCTCTAGAGCTGTTGCTATAAGGAACAGCTTTCACTTTGCCATGAAACATTTATCTTACAAACACAAGTGCTCCTTGCTAGAGCTGGTCAAAATGTTTTAATTCCATCACATAATGGAATTTGGATGGTATTAAAAGTGTTTATGATTTAAGTACACCCAAAGCTGCTACATAAAAAAAAAAGAAACTATTAAAAATGTCAGAAAACTGTGGGGTTTAAATTTTTTGTTATTATTTTGTATCTTGAAATATTTTTAAGTCATTTTTATTTTGGAAAGGTTGTACAATATCAATATTATCTAGGTAAAATTTTGGAATTTGGTGTCAAAATAATATTCCTCCTTTACAAATAAGTTTCAGTGAAATCTAATAAAGTTAACTAAAGGAGAAAAATAACTTTTTTAAAAAGCTTGGTATATTAGGAAACTAAAAATTTTAAGCGGATTTTGTTTTTGTTTTACTGAAGTACTAAAGGGATTTTGGTCAATATGAGTGCCCCCAAAACTCACCATTTTGGTAGTTCTCAAACCTGTTAAATATACAATTCTATAAATGTTCAGCTTGTTAATCTATTTATACCTAACTATAATTTTTACAATCAGCAAACAAATAAAACCCAATTTGTTTTAACATGAATTCTTTTTTATTTAAGCTCTTATTCAGGTAATTAGCAGAAATGCAATAAACCAAGTCAGGAGTCATTGGAGGAGATTTATGAAATTCATAACTGATACAACAGACAATTTTCTGCTTTGAAACAGTAGTAACTGTAGCTATAATAACATACTAATCTCTTAAACTCCTTTTCTCAAAAAAATACCATTCAACAGCAGCAATCAGGCAGAGGAAAATTAGTGGCATCATTGCTTGACAGATAAATATCAAAACCTGGACTGCAAAATTGTGTAGCAGTTCACAGAGGAGAAGGTAGACTGAGAGCTCTCTAATTATTTGTTTACAGTGTCGGTGGGATATGAATATGAAACATGTCCTGATTTTATTCTGTGGGAGAAGAGAACAGTAATCCTTCAAGGCTTTGAAATGGATGCTTCAAATCTGGGCGGCTGGTCTATAAACAAACACCATGTATTAAATCCACAAAGTGGTAAGTCCTTCCTTTATTAACTGGCCACGCAGAAGAAGAATACAAATTTTGAGGGAATTAATTGTTCAGATTTTAAGCATTACACTTCTTAATGTGTAATCCTCTTTGACTGTACACCCTAGTTTATTGAGACCTGAACTGTAAATGCCATCTGAAAGGATATTTCTGATGTTCTGGCTCCCAGGCATTAGACATTAATGTCACTGACTGTTGCCATCACTAACACCTGGTGGTCGTTTGGATGGGAAAGGGCACACTAATTTAGGTTCGTTCTCGCTCGGCTGGTGCAGAAGTGCCACATTCCAGGTCAGTCTGGGGTGTTACATTCTCGGTGAAATGTGTGCACCCCTCAGTCACCCTGTGACTGCCAGCAGTCAGTAGCACCACAGCCCCGGGGAGACAAACCCTGCGTGAACACAGACCAGCCCAGCGAGAGGCAGCACTTCCAGAACCACACTGCCAGTCCAGAGTGCAGAACGTTTGTGGCTGCCTGCTCTGAGAGAAGCACACTAAGTTACTCCTCAGTCCAAGTAATCCAAGACCTTTCAAAGCATTGGGAAAAAAATTATAAATGCTTTTGGTGTCATAACATTAACCCTGCGAAGAGATACTTTGGGCATGGAGACTTGAATCTGGTTTCCCATGGCTTTTATTTTATACCTGGGAGAGTTTCCTTTCCTCCATTAACATCTATGATCAGGAACTAGTGGGATTAAATTATTAAAACAATACTTGCAGATTAATTATGGTAACTAGAAATATATGGTTTTGCCAGTAAATGGATATCTCACTGTCCCGGAAAAGAGAAACTTGGGGTCAGATTTCAGCACTTATATATCAGCAGAGTATTGGATTCAGGAAAGTTCTCTCAATTTGCTCCAGCTGAGAGTGGATCCACTAAAATCTATTTCCATCTGCAAGCAACTGTTGATGAAGATTCATGCACAGATGTATGGCTTTCAGGTTTTTACAAGTTCTGTTGCTGAATGTGCAGCTACAGTATAAATGTTCCAAATACAAAAGGTCAGATTTAGTTTGTAAATTAACTGGATTTCTGTTTTGATTTAAAGTAGTTTGACATTTTGAACAGCAGTTCTTTCATACCCTGTCTTATTGGTTTGTATAGATTGTCTTTTTTAAATGCCAGCTATTGACATTTAACACAAAGAGAAAACTGACCTCAGTCAGCTGAGCCCCCAACTGTGAGCCCCTTAGTCTGCTCCTTAGTGCCAATTTACCACTTGCATAGTTTAATTTCAAGACCAAATTGCTGGCAGTAACTCCAATTTATATGACTATCCGCTAACTGCAGTGGTTACTACTATAATTCACCCCATAGGCACTAACATGTTCTGAGATTTTGTCAAGTATACAATTATAGTCCGAGCAGGGATAAATTATTGCTTTCCTGAGCACAGGGTATGTGGTGACAAATTGCTTCCTGTCCCCATCTCAGCTGTGTGGCTGAGAATGCCAGAGAGCACTGACCTATCAACCTCCTGCCACCTCCTCTCAAATCATCCAGGCTGTGCCCACTGCATGAATGGGGACCGTGCAGCTTCCTATACCTGCTCCTCTTCCTCGGGTATTCCCACTGTGCTGGACGCAATCAAGGCTGCATTCGGGGGAAGCTGCCAAACATCTTTGTCCATCGCCTGCAGAGACACAGTCTGGGAAGGGGAGGGCATAAGCACATCTGACTTCAAGTAAGGGGTTCTCTTCTGTGGATAGTTTGCATGTCAGAACATCTCCAGCGAGGGTGAGGAAGCCCAGGCAGAGCTCAGTGAGTCTCATGTTCCTGATGATTGTAACATACTTTGAGCACACACACCTGGCTCGTGTATAAGAACTACAAAAGCAGTTAAGGGCAGAAAAACAATTACTATACCAAAGCTAGTGTACACGTAACAGAGCAGCCTGTAGGCTCATGTATTAATAGGCTGTTGCTCATTAAAGCAACAAAACCAAACAATGAACTGTTAACCAAAAGGATAAAAATAACAAGTGTGCTTCTGGTCTTATCTGGAAACAAGTGAACTGCTCTTCCATTTCAGATATGTAAAATGGACTTTAAATAAGTACAGGAGTATGATTCAAACTTGGAATTTTGTATTTCAGACTTATCTCCATACCACCATGACTGATATGAAAAGCATTAAATAGCCTTTTTTAGTAGGAATATATTGAGAATTTTTAAGTTTTAAAGAAAGCATCCTCTTTGCTTTTTAGAAGGATGAAACTTGAATGTTTTTGGAACACTGTCACTGGATTAACTATAGGAACAGCATGGGAAGACAACATTCTCTATTGCAAATTTCAATTTTATTTTCAAACTAAAACAAGAAGAACTTTGATTGGTTAACTAGATCTAAGGAACTTGTATTTAACTTCAGCCACTGAACCTCGTCTCCCAGCAGGTCTGTTGCTGTGCACAAAATATCTGCTCAGAGCCAAGGCAGATATTCTCTCTCTCCCCATGAAGGCTACTCATTTTAGAGATGTTACAAAATAAACCAAGTACAACAAAGAAATTGTAAAAAGAAATAGATGCAATTTTGTCACTCTAAGCCGTGGAGGTACAAGTATTGACATGTAGAAACCTTAGCAAGTCAAAACTGTGTTCTAATGCCAGATTTACAAAAAGAAAGAAAGTAAAAGAAAAAAAAAAGGCAAAGAAGTCTGTTTTCTGCACAATAGATGTGAAATAACAAACGCTGTTCCAATGTGGCTGTCACTGGAAATTCAGGCTATTTAAAAGTGTGCAGTTCTGCGTCAGTCTGGCTGTTGGGTTACCAAAGGATCACATCCTGTCTCGGCTCTACTTCACTGCTCCTTTCCCACTATTTTTCCCCCATCTAGTTTGGAGGTTTGATCACTTCTAATTTATGGCATGATTAAAGTTTAATGTTTTCTGGTACAAAAGTTTTGGTCAGTTTGGAAGATCATCAGGGCATTTCTTATAATCAAGAAGAGAATAGTTACCATAAATATTAGTTCCTGCATAGGGTCCTTTTAAAGACACTTGTATCTCATGAATGCAAATGCATGTGCTATTAACCGATTTTTCAGACTGTTATTTGAATTAAATTTCTCTTCTGATGGGCAAGTGTATTGATTCTATTCTTATTTATCTGAGGCAAGGAGGATTAATTTTACAGGGACTTTATGCTTTAAGGTAATTTCAACCCCAGTGCAGCACAGAATCAACTAAAATTAAAGCAGCAGCTTGAAAGCCTGAAATTAAGCACACGCTTACATTTATTGACAGCAAAACATATTCTCCAGAGGCCTCATTATTTACTGGCATTTGTATGAGGCTGCTGAAAGATTACCTTTACATTGTTAATTTCAGACAAAGGGCAGCATCTTCATTTCATAGTGTTTTTATCTAGTGCATAAGGGAGAATATTGCCATTCATTTCATTGGCATATTTCCAGGATGCTTTTTTTAAGCCAACATTCAAACAAATGTACAAATTCTGTCCTCTATTTTTCAGAAATATTTTTTTAAACATAATTCTCCTCAAAATAGCTATAGTAATGCTCAATTATTTCTAAGGTGAATTTTAGTTTCAGATTTACCCGAAAGCCACAAAAATTAGTTTAAACAAAAGTTGGTAGAGAAAACACATAAATACATTTGCTGTGCTTTGGAAAAACTCAGACATGTCTCAACATGTACTTCCTGCAATGTCTAGAATATGCTCATTTCCCAGCAGGAGTCCTTCAAAAATAAATTCCCTTGTGCTTATTCCTTTAATTGTGCCACTTTTCTGATGAAGTCCTGGTCTTCTCAAGGGAAATAAGAGATTTTGGACTGAGGTCTAAAAGAATACCTATCTTCCATTCAGCAATACCCAAATTCTTGCAATTACATGTCATTTTAAAGATATTTCTTAAATAAATTACCACATTGTTACTTAAAATAATGAGAAAACACATCCTTATACTGGTTCTGGTATCACCAACCTAGTAATTGGGAAGACTTTTAACAACATACACTGCAGAGCAGTGCTGCAATACTGACACACTGGGAAGATGTTTTAGACTTTATGGAAGAACTTAATATATTCTTGCTGCTAAGACATTCGCTTGTGCCTCAGAATTGCTCCTTGACTTTTCACTTGGCTTTGCTGCACTTGGCACCATTTTCATATACCATGAAGGACTCACATTTCAATTTGAATATTGATTTTGTACTGCCACTTGGTGCTCTTTTGTGAAAAATGCATAGTAGTCCTGCTATTAATCTCCTTTAATTAAATATTCAAACTGCCTAAGAAATTCCTCTGCTACCTAATAAAAATTTATGAATAAAATGAATATTAAAGTAGTAATCCCCAAGAAATCAGATAGCACTGCAATTAACAGTCAATTTGTTAGACCATTAACCAACCATGAGTTCTCATCATGATGTTGGCTTTTAAAATAGCCACTAGCCACTAATGAACAAAATGGTGGCAGTGAAGCTTGGGATGAACAAAATTGGAAGAGAACTGTGGGAACCCTGTGGTGGTCTGTAGAAGATGAGATGTTTGTTGCTATTTTGGTAATCTGGTTTCCTAGAGAATTTCATAATCCAAAACAGCTGAAGAGTTTAAATGCTATACATTCGCGCTTTTTTGTCTCTGTGTTCCCTTTAGGAATTGTACACAAAGGAAATGGGGAAAACATGTTTATCTCCCAGCAGCCTCCAGTCATCTCCACTGTGATGGGCAATGGACACCAGAGAAGTGTCTCTTGCTCCAACTGCAATGGGCTGGCACTCAACAGCAAGCTCTTTGCCCCTGTGGCCCTGGCATCTGGGCCTGATGGCAGTGTGTTTATCGGGGACTTCAACTACGTCAGGCGGGTCTTTCCCTCTGGAAACTCCATTAGCATCTTAGAATTAAGGTAAGAAAATAATCAGTTTTCTCTCAGTAGTGTACATAGTCCCGGCTGTGATACGCCTGTGAAAACTATGATGGGTTTTTATTCCTTGGGACTTAAAGAAGCAACCACATCTTGTCACCATGTGTCTCATCCACTATCAAACTAACCAGAAAACTTTCATTTACTTTAAGTCACTGGTTAAAAAGGACGTCTTAAGTGGCCATTAAGCCTTGCATAATGAATTTCTCCAAATTGCAGAATTAATAGAGCTCGTTTCATCATCTGCGAGGTTTCTCCTACATTTTCTCCAAAAGTTAAAACATTCCAGGAAGCATAGTTTTGGAGAGAGCCCCATAATTCAACAGCAAACATGCAGATCATCATGTCAGGTCACAGGATTGGGCCAGAAGATAGACTTCCCATGTTTAAAATGACTACAGTTAAACTGTTCCTCATGTAGCAGAGGATGTTGCTGAATTTAAGCAGACAAGGGCAAACCTGGCACTGCCATGTGCCATGCTGCTGACTGGGCCTCTGCTGCCATTAGCAACTCCCCTGCCATTACAACTCCAGCTTCCCATTCCCTTTCAGGGCCAGAGGGGAAGGCAGGAAAGATTGTAGACATTAGTACATGAAATAGCTCTTAACACCCATGAATCTCCACCCAGGTAACGTTGCTGGCGATGATTCTGTGTGCCTATTGTTCTGAATGAACTGGGCAATGCGCGGGTGATGCGAAGGGAACAGTGTGAGGGAAAGAAATAACACTGAGCAAGAGGAAAAACAGTTTTGCCAGTGGGATGCAGCTCTGGGAGCAGTCAGGCAAAGAGTACAGTTCTGTCAAGGACTAACATTTCTTTTTCTTTTTTTTTTAAATTTGAACCGATCTATCCTTCTAGGAATAGAGACACAAGACACAGGTAAGTAAAACACAGTGGTATGTAAACCATGTTCAAGGAAACAGTCCTACAGAAGTCCTTTTAGAAGTCTGGATATAGAGAAACACTGAATTTAATAAATATAAATGTTAATAAATACAACTATAAATCAAATTCACTTCTGTTTATAGTATTGTAGTTTGATTTGTTCCCTTTGAAGGAATGAAGTCTCCCTCTAAAAATGTTTGCTGATCACCAAGCAGAGATGGAGGGATTTAAACCTGAACACTGGGAGTGCATTTCATAGCTGTCATACTCATTTCACATGGTGTTTGAATGATCACAGATATATCCATCCAAGAAAACTGGGAGTTTAGCAAAAAAAAAAAAAATAGTTTAAAAGGCTTTGGAGACACACAACAGGACTTTAGTGGTTCTAGGATACCACAAGCTTTAAAATCTGCCAGTTACAGAGTGTGCACAGCAGAGCCCAGAATGAGGATGCTGCGTCCCAGCTCAGCCCTGGCTGCTCCGGCTAAAGACAAAGCAAGTGGCCTTCCCCCTTTCCAGAAGCACTTCAGCATTGCACTGTGGGGATTTCTTTAAAGGGACAAATGCTGCCCCTTAGGCTGCTGCGACAGACGGTGAGGGAGCTGGGTACAACCATCCAGCTGCAGAAGGGATGTTGCGTGCTAGAAAGAGACAGCGAGGCCCTCTGTCTCCTTAGAAACAAACTTCTTAGCATTCCAGGATTAAATGAGAAAGTAATCCAGCAGCAGCACAACGTACACAATAGCTTCATGGCATAGTAGGAAGTGGTGTGTGTTTGCAGCACAAGAGTACAGGTTGGAATTGCTTGTTTTAGCCACAGGAATGCTATTGAACACTACAGATTATTTACTAGATTATGGCACATCTCATGTATTTTACAATTAAAACTTAAAAAGAAAAATTCCTAGTTGGTAAGTGCAAGGTTCTATTTTTTTAACTGAATAGTTGTTTCCATTTGCTTTAAACTGACCAGAATCTTTGTAAAATAAAGAGAAAAAAAAAATTGAATTTATTTTCTCTAAAGGATATTCAGAGCATGATTCAGCTTTTACATTTAGAGATTTCATTTGTAGATTTTTTTTTTAATATCTGTTCACTGCTACTAGTTTCTTGAGAGATCTTAAACCTTAATTATATAAAGTCGTGACAATGCTCAAGTACCCCAGCCCTATTAATTACAATAATTTTCTCTGTCACTATTCTGTCCAAGTGAAATTTATGGAAAATTGGAGGAGATCACTTTAATGGCTGTTAATGGCAGGTTTGAGGTTATAGGGTCTTACCTGACAGTTTCACTGTATGCATCCTATGGGGCTGTAAAGGTCATAGTCATGGTAGAAATTTGTAGAATACTTGAAGAAACCTGTAGAAACAACAACTGAGAAATGGCTGTAATTGTCCAGCTTCAAAATCCAGCACAACTTTTAGTGTCCAAAAGTGAGTTTTTTTCCAGATGAAAGAAAATACTGCAAGGGGAGAGTTTGGGGACCAGTAAACAGAGAAGGCCACAAGTCTTATTTTTGACTGTTTAAAAGCAGCTTACCTTGTTTGCTTTTCTTGTTATCAGCATTTTAATAAGACATAACAGAGCTGTTTAGTAACTGGTCAAAATAGAAACTAGACCTTGAGGTTATACAGAAACATTTAGTACAGAATAGTAATAACTACTTCTGAAAAGATTAATTGCAAATCTTAGTGTATTTCATATACTTTTTAATAGATTAAATTAAATCAACTCAGATTTAGACTGATTACAATCTTCTGCAAAGATAGCAGGTATTGTCTTCAATTTTTTACTAATATTCTTTAAATGTAAATATTTTAGTATGCAAGGCTTTAAGCACAAACATGGAGAGTTTTCTAACAGCTGGTCTATTAAACATAATGGCAAGGATGAGAGAAAATGTGTCTACAAGGAGAGTATATAGTGACTTCTGGTTCTCTCCAGGTTTTGCATCCCAAACAACATGTTTCCATAAAATCTAGAATTCTCCTTGCAACTTTTTTCATAAAAGAGTTTTATTTAAATCATCTTTTGACTGGCCAGTCTCTCCTGACATCAATCCAGAGAGCAAAAATGATCCTCAATATTTTCAACAAACAAAATTTTATAGTGGTGATACATACTTTGGCATTAATTGCTTTTAGCTCATCCTCTTACTCATCTTCCATCATACCACTGCCTCCTCATTCCCTGTGGTTCCTTGGACTGGGTTTCACATCTGTTCCCCAGCTGTGAGAATATCACTGAGCTCAAACCCACCACAAACAGACCTGGCAAAGATGAGAGGAGAAACTCATTTCACAACTTTGTTGCATCAATCTTAAGTACTACTTAATTTACCATTGCTAATAAAATATCTCTTTAAGAGGGAGAAGGAAAAAAAAAAAAAAAAAAGGTTTTTTTGACAATCTTTTTAATCTACAGGGCAGGAAAGTTCCATGTAGAGCCCAGCAACTTGTCAGAAATCTCTGTCTCCCCCTCAGAGAAACATGGCAATGATGAAAATACTGTCTGAGCACCAAAATGCTTAGCCTGTACATCTCTCCCATTTCAGTAACCAACTGTGATTTAAAGGATCTCCTCCTGTCTGAATTTTCAGTTGGGCTCCACTGCAGGCTCAGCAGGCTCAGGGCAGCAGTGTGGTGTGACATGTGCTTACACAATTTCCTCAAACTGGAAATCAACTTTGCACTGAAAAAGAAACAAAAAGTCTTACTGGATGATAAGATGCAGCCCAGTTCTCTGGTTAGAATTTATGATCCCCACCATTTAATTAACATATGTAAATATTTTTTTATATAACATTTTATAATCTCAATAAGGCACTGACAGTGCATGAATTAGGGTGCATTAATTCATGCCTAGTTGCACTGACAGTACTTGGCCTTCTGCCTTGCTCGTGACAGTACAGTCGGCATGAATTAGGGCACCATATTTCACACCTTCATGTTTCCTAAGGTTTAGAAACAGATAAAAATAACCAGGGGAGGGTTGTTGTGCCCGTGCAGAACAGTGTGATTCGCTTTGCTGCAACTCATGGATTTGTTTTCAGTGCTAAGAGTACCAGGACTTATCAGATGTAGAAGAATGACCTTGCTTTTGATAGTAGTAATTATAACCAGGCTGAAATCACTCCAGTTAGCTTTATCCTGAGTGGCTTGGTACTGATGGACAAAGTCTCCCAGTACCAATCTCTGCACCAGCTTGCTGACCCATAGCTGGCTGGTCAGGCTCTGCAGCCAAGACAAGCTCACTCCTCCTCAGCAGTGGTACTTTGCATGAGCTGTGTTATAGCTACTCTCTTATGCTTCTGTCCTATTCAAATCACTGAGCAGATGTCTGCAGATAAGTAGAATACAATTGCTTTGCTGCTACAGGGATGTGGAAGAAAAACAAGTGGACTATGATGCTCTTCTCTTCTGTTCTAGTACAAGCCCTGCACATAAATATTACTTGGCCGTTGATCCAGTGTCAGAATCCCTTTACTTATCAGATACCAACACCAGAAAAGTCTACAAAGCAAAATCTCTCACTGAAACAAAGGACCTGGCCAAAAATGCTGACGTGGTGGCAGGAACGGGTGATCAGTGCCTTCCATTTGACCAGAGTCACTGTGGGGATGGCGGAAAGGCGTCCGAGGCTTCTCTCAACAGCCCAAGAGGTAAGAAAAGAGCATATCTGAAGTACTTAGTGTTTGTCATCTGTCATTTCTTTCCATTATTTAGGAACTCAGATGCAACTGGATGTACAGAAATGGGTCTGTGGCAGTGATTTAACCAACTATTAGCAAGCCAAACCATTTCATAAAGCTCACTTACATGTATAATACAAGCAGTCCTTCATGAGGGACCAGCATGGGCAATAGCTCCAGCCTGGCATCCTTTGAGTACTCCTCCCTGTGTGACAACACTCCTCTTTCATAATGTTTCAATTGCAAGGTGGCAGCATTTAATTATATCAAACTCTTCAGTGAATTATATGGCTTCAAAGTTGATTTTTTAGATTTTATGCATTCCGTTGAGTCTTAAAATGTTAGCAGAGTTTACTCATACACATCAAGTCAGGGCTGTTCAAACCAAACAGCCAATAAAATGGAATTTATTTGGAACTCTAGTTTGTCCATTCTTATTAAGACACTTTGAAAAAGATGAGCCTCTCCCCTGCTGCACATGACATAAGCACTTTGCTGCTGCCGTCCTGTCAGAGCACATCCAGTATTGTCACAGGCAAAACGCATGTGAAGCCTTGAATCCCCACCAAAGCCACAATTAATCCCCTTGTGGTGTGCATTAGGACTGTGATAAAGTCTCTGGATTTGGTGCTCTAAAGCAGCTGCTCACCCTCAACTCCCACTGAAATCCCTGGAACAAAGGGTACCGAGCAGCTCCCGAGCAGAGCCCTGCGTGGGCTGTGAGGATTCTTCCCCCACAGCTCCCACCTCGTGACTGGATTTAAGGAAGGAGTTTGATTATTTTTCATGAGCTAATAAAGGAGGCCTGTACATCAATAGAAAATTAGAATGTATATCCAAGCAGAAATACCTCTAAGACAAGCAAATAATCCTGTTTTAAGGTTTAGCAAGAGACACATTGCAATTATAGAGTGACTTTAACGTGTCTTTAGTGATAGAAGGTAAGTGTGAGGTAAGCGCAAATAAACATTAATCTTCAGGCAGCTAATTAATGTAATGAATCAATTCTAAAAATAGTAGAAAACAAAGGTTTTCAGAACCCTTAGCAGGAAAGGGTGATTCTGTAAAAGTGATCAATGTTTTATTGCTGATTGCAACTGATTATGTCCAATTACAATGCAATTAGTTGTTCCATCTTATTTTCTTATTGAGGAAATATGTTGATGAATATTTGTGAGATGCTGTTTACTTCAGAGATGCCCCTAGTTGCCTTCCTTAACAGAAGGTTCTAGTCATAAAGAAATGCAAAGGAATAAAACTATGAGACAGGAGTTCTGGGGTAGCCAGCAATTATTAAAAAAATAAACTGTCAGTAGACAATGACTCCCATATTGGCACATTCAGGTAATGACTCACAGCTCTTTTGCGCTGTGTATCTACTCTAAATTGCATCACTTTGAAATGGTCAGATATGTTTTTTATTTTCATCTTGAGGAGGTATGGAGTGCCGTGTGCAGGGCCTAAACCAATGCAGCATCAACTTGTTGCCACCAGTACAGTGTGATCAGCGTGTGATGGTAACAACCCTATAGGTACATGCCCTTCTTTGCCTCTGAACTGTTGAATAACCTGGGAAAGTAGTAGGAAGTATTTGCCTGGTATCCATAGATCTATTATTTATTAAGAAATACAAATGTCTCACACACTTAAATACAGTTTTAGAGATTCCTCTGGATCACTTACTTTGCTCGTTCTTGGAATAATTGTCAAGTCAGAAGATGTCACATTTCTTTTGAAAGAACATTCGAACAGTATACACAAAACTATTTTTTCTAGGATGCAGGAAAACATCCTGATGTTTTAAACATGTTTAAAAATCTTTGTACACACAGACACACGATGTTATGTAGTATTTAACGACGGAAATAAATTAATTGCTTCTAATTTCTTACCTCTCAGATTTTTACCATGCAACAATAGGTCCCTGATAATGCAGAGTAATTGCCAGATATGATTAGATATAATCACTTACATTACTCAATGACCAGACCAGATTAGTACTTATTTTTTAAGCTGATGTAGAAATATTTTTAGCTTTTTTACTTCATTTGCCTTCTTATTTTTATCCTGAGCATTCTTTTTTTCTCCCCATTAGAAATTAAAAATAAAATTCCTCATGCTTGGTAGAAAGGTAGTATCCCAAAAAGAACTCCCTTTAGTGGATGTCTGACCTTGGTTAGCTGTATCTAAAAAGTTGTGCTCTAATTTTTGCTGCTGGTTGCATGTGACTCAGAATAAGGACTTATCTAGAGGACTCAATTTATTCATTTGCAAAACTGATAAGAAATACCTGTTGTGTAACACTTGTGAAACTTAATCTGTTTGGTAACATCCTCAGAAGTCTGTTAATAAGTGGAAATTCAAATTCTCTTTCTTTTTTATTTTTCTGATTGCAAGTTGCTTCAAATGGTGTTTGAACTTTTCTGAACTCATACCTATTTTTCTACTTCACTGGCATGCAGGGAGGTTTGAGGAGAGTCCTAAATTGTTGTTTATTGATTCAAGTCTTTCATAAACTTTTATTTCTCATTATCTTTATTTGGGAAGACTGCCTTTGCCTAGTGACAAGGAATTAAATGCCAGACAGGCAAACGTCATGAAGTCACATTAATCAATTATGATTTGATCTTTCCACAACTTTCGTTTTGCAGGTAACAAACACATGTAGCTTTGTTCAGTCTCTTCCCGATTCTCTATGAAGGACTAGAGATGGGACTTAGTGAACATTAATCTTGCACTATTGTATGTTGAGCTGACTTTGAAAGATGCTTTTAAACATGCATGGCTGATGTAGTTGAAATTTGAAGTTCAATATATTATTTTTACTGCAACTTTCTTTAATTCTGTGGAGATCTCAGACTAATGAGTCATGTAATAGATGACCAAGTACTTAAGCAGAATGTGAAATGATACAAGGTGGAGATATAAAATAAGATCTGTGACAAGCTGAACACATTTATTACACAAGAAGATATTGAAAATGAAGAAGTAACTACACAAGATATTAATCATTGACTGAATTCCAATCACTTGAATTTTACCAAGTAACAGATTTTAATTTTGGGGTGGGGAATTCTGTTTGGTGGGTTTGGGGATATTTTAAATAAAAAGCACTTACGGCACATCTAGTCACCAACATTATAATTTAAACAATGTGATTAGTATTTATGACAAGGCAGTAGGGGATAGTGTCCTGATTTTAAGTAGACTTTAAGTCATTGAGTATTGGAGCAGTAGGAAACACTAAAATGAGTGGAAATACCTGGGAGTTGTACTTAGCACTGCAAAGCCAGTTCTTGAATCAACACCATTAAACACTTACCTACATTGCCCTTCTGAAATCAGAGGGCTTTAGACGTGTAAATAGCTTTGACTTTCTAAGCTTAATTGACAGAGGCAGTGAGAGGCTGAGACAATCAAGTTACCACATTTTTGCTGAGCTACAGTGTCTCCCAGTCAGCACGGTAAGAAAAGTGCCCTGTTAACATCCGATTTCTATCACCTTGCATTTGTGACCAGCTCCGAGTATTCACAGGGCAGCTGTGCTGGAAATGCAGACCGTGTAACTTCTGTGAAAATAGCAAGTCCCTCCAATGACTGCACCCCAAACGTCAGAAATGATTTACAGCTTTTGAAAGCCCAAGGACGAAATCTAAAGATTTAAAGTCCTGCAGTGTCTGTTTTTTGACTCCTGTGTCCAGACCAGACTCTGGAAGACAGATGCACACATTGTCTGTGCAAGCCATGTGTACAGTCAATGCCTTGAGAAACTACAGACTGCACATTGAGTACAGAGTACTTGACTGCAGTGCAGTGACCTTAAAGAAAGCACCTGGGAAGTGTAAAAGGTTAGAGTAACTTCTAAATCCCATGCACAGAAATACCTTATGCACAGCTGTAGCAAAGACCTTTTTCACTCATACCTGTGGCCATGAGTTGGCAACACAAATGAAAGTTTAACTAAAAAAATCGGTTCTGCAGTGTAGTTTCATTGGTGATATATACAGGTAGAAGTAGACAAGCCAAGAGGATCTGCAGCCTTGAGTCACTGTCATATATACATTGTAGAATCAGCAAAAAAAATAATCTCATGCCATTTTTGATTAAGCAAAACATTTTTTCTTTGTAGTAGTCTGAGTTACCTGTTATTTCCAAAGTGTGGGAATCTTGTAGAACATTGTAATCTTTTTGGACAGCAAAGTTTCCAAAATTTTTATCCAACCATCCTCTGAATTCCTAAGTTATTCACTTTTCTGTTCACCCATGTCAGCAATAAGTATGACCCCAATTATCATGTCTCAAGCTGGAAGCTGAACATTTCCATTCACAGGCAGTAGTTAAAAATGCTGTTTGCTCCAGATCTGCAGTTCTGCATGTAAAGAGAATAACACTCAGGTGCGACTACTGAAGTCTTTCCAGCTGACAAAGAACTGCTGAGTATTTGCAGCTAATACTGAGACAGTAATGAAGTAAAGATGACAAAGATCACAAGGCAAGAGACTGCAAATCACTTGAATCTTATTTTGAGTGGCGTATTATGGTAACCTATAAATAACTAATTGCATAAAATTGCTTTAGTTCCTAGATGGCAGCTTTAATTAAAAGCACCAAAGACATTTAGAAGTTTAGAAATGGATGGAATGTAATTTGCCCTTTTACCACCATAAAATGGTAATTAACCAATTTGATTCACTTCTTCCTATTAAAAGTTTTATGAGAATTGCAAGTTCCTTCTAAATACAGTTGTTCGTCAGCACAAGGTGGCATTCTCTTTTATCCATCCTCACCGGTGGTTTCAGATGTTGTTTTGCATATTCTTCAGAAGTTTAAATAGAAGTTTTTGATAAAGAATGTTCATTGGCAAATTTTTAGCTGAGAAAAAAATGTAAAGTAGAATTTCCAGTGGTTCAAGCTGCTCTTCACTGGTGTGTTAGAAAAGCATTTGTACTCAGAAAGATTATCTTAGAATACAAGATTGGGATATGATGTGGGGTAAAAAAAAAAAATAAATCCCAATGGGGAATTTACTGTATTACTTTTAATCCATATTTTAGCACTATAAGCTTATCTCCATTAATGCTGAAATGGCAAAATTTATGGACTGAAAGATCATATGTATTTTGAATTTATACCTCTACAAAGAGCAATCATTTTGCTTTCTATGTGCTATTTGCATTTATAATGGTGTACATATGTGCACTAAGGCAAATTTGTCAAGGGAAATAACCCTTTAAACAAAACCACTCCTAAAATCATATAACAGAAGAGGTTATACAGTCAGCCTTCTCTGTTTATTGTGGGTGTACCCAGCCCATCTACCAAGTACTATTTTTTGGAGAAGACATTTAAAACAAAACTTTCCACAGTCTTTCTAGTGAAAATACTTAGTAGCCACGTGTGACTGCACTAGCAGCAGTTAATTTTTGTTGTTAGCTAACAGAATTCAAATAGTACTGATTAAAAGATCTCTGAATATTATAAATTTTTTTCCAAGATGTCTGAATGTAAATTCATTGGAGACAGATCTGCATAAGAGCTGCTGGTATATATTCAGGTGCAAACTCTTGTCCTATGTAAAACAGTCCCAGTGATTAAACATGACTAAAAGCAGTTCTTCAATACAAGTGTGTTACTCAGAAAACGAGATTGGTTCTCAGCTCTGAGTCAAACAACAAGAGTAAATCATGACTCAGATGTATTTTGCCCTTACCCAGAGATCAGTGTTTCATGAAGAATCTGTATGCAACAGGATAAGTCTGTCATTTGTGCAATAGGTCACTGTAGTGCCCAAAGACACCATCAGCTGGGGATCAAGTTTAGTCCTACAGTTCCTCAAAAAGAACAGAATCAAACTGAGCCAAATACAAACCACCTCTCCTTCTCTGTGCAAAGAAAGAAAGATACCTAAAAATTACCTTTTTCACTCAGTTGTGGAGTGAGCAGTGTTCCTACCTGCACTCAGTGCAATTCATTAGTCTCAGCATGTGCATGTTTCCTCCCCCAGTTCCTCAGTGACTGAAGCACAATTGCAGTGCTATGTGTGATTTGATCCCAGGTTATACTGTACGTCAGAACAGGATTAAAAATAAGCTCTTGGAGTACAGATTATGTGAAGCATCATGCAAGATGTGACAGAAGCATTAATGAATCCAACTCTGATGAATAAATTTGGACAGTTTAGCCACAAATCTGTAATTTTTTTTTTCCAATGGATGCTTTATATAGGGTATTTGTCAACAAAACTTAAATGCATAGGTAATTTTTTCCAGTAGGTGAAGTCCTGTTGTTTTACCATACAGTGATAAGATCTGGAAGCAGCAGGTCATTGTTGAAAATCTATACACTGGTACTTGAAGAAACTGGCTTATTAGGAAATACTAGGAATTTAATACAAATACTGAAGAAATGGGTTTGTTTATGCCATCACACTGGCATATCTGCTTCCCTTGCAGACAATTGCTTTCTACAGCTGGAGAGCAACATGGCCTCTAACAACATTGAAAGATCTTTGGTTTTCTTTTATAGTCAGTGTTTGAAATCCATTCAGCAACACAGCTGAGTAGCTTTATTTCATTGCAGCATAATTTTTGATTTTTATGTAATGGATTGTTTGCAGCCAACACAGCCATCTGTTCTCAGGGAAACTGCACAAAGCAGAAGATGCACTTGCCCTAGTGATAGATCCTGGCCTTGTGTTATCCATGGCATGGATCTGATCCAGCTGAGCACCACATCTCCTTACAGTGCAGCACCTCAAAGACAGGCTCAGACACAGCACATGTGCTGCCCTTCCCACTCACATGAGGTTTCTCATTTCAGCCTGAGAACCTCGCTGGAAAGCAAATCAAACCCCCTCTAATATCACTACCTGATGAAATAACAGTGATGGTAAAAGATGCCCAGCACCACAGCAGTCACCTACAGTTGTCCTTGCTCCTCACACCCTCCCTGCCACAGCAACCCAGGGTGGTTTTCTCTTCTCAAGAGAAGGCTGGTCTGAAGGCACCTTTGTCTCCAACCTTCACACATTCCTGAAGAAAATAGCCCAGAACCATTTCCTAGCAACATTTCCATTACTAACAAACCCTTTGTACCGTAAAGATGCTCAGGGCAGGATGGAGTCCAGGCAGGGGCAGGATCCTCTGAGCATCCCAACAGGAGCTGCAGTAGGTGCCTCACAGCACAGCTCCACCTGCTCTGTGTCCCCAAGGTGTGCTAGCAGAGTCAAACACAGCGCTTCTCATTTTCTGAAGAGAAAATCTATCCATGTGCAGACTGAACAGCAGATCATGACTTGGATCTCTGGGAATGATTGCCATGAAAACCTCTGCAGACCTCTAGATATACCACAGCAGGTGCAGCCCTTCCAGTGGGATTTGATCTCTTGGCTTCTGCCATGTGCATTCCCTCAGTATAACAACTGGAAAAACCTCATCAGATTCATGTATTAACTGTCTGTATGGTCATTAATAACCAACCTAGCTTTCTTTTTGCTTTGGTTGGTGTTTTAGGGTGGATATTTTAGCAACTCTGTTGGATCAAAAGCAATTTTGCAGTATGCTGGGCACACCTTGTTTGAGGAGAGGCAGCTGACCCTTGTGATCATACCTTCAGACATTTGCAAGGTGCCTGAACATCACCCGTGGTGAAAGCCACCTCAGAACCAGTCATGGGCAGTTTGTCTGAGGAGCTGCCCCTGGGTGGTAACACTGTAAGAGAAAGTGTATTACACTTAGTTGTGTATGCAACTCAAACTCAATCCTCAGGCATTTCCAGCTGCCTGGAAAAGATTTACTTAGGGGCCTAGGAAGATTGTCCCCTCCTGTTCCCAGCCCCATGGGAGATGCATGTTTGGCATCAGGTCTTCCTGGTCCTGCCCCTACCCCCAGACTGCTTAATCTTCCTTTCCCTCAGCTATAACTGCTCCTATATATTTAAATAAATAAATTACATTTAAGAAAATGGGGCTGAGTAGTGAGGAAATTCAGTTTGTTGGGTTTTTTTTCTTTTTTTAATGGCATGTGGAATTGCTGTGTGAGATCCTAAACTGGTGTGCAGACAAATGTTTTGTAAACTCAGTGTACATTCAGCCTTCGGTTGTGCTAAATGCAGGGGACAAAAATCAAGAACCGTATAAGCCACTGACCAAACCATCTGTTCAAGTCCTCTGCCTTTCATTTCTGTGTAGCAGAATGTAAATTCATTATTAAAATAGCTTGGCTGTGCTCAGCAGCTGCTATAATTGCAAAGTTATGCAACTTTAAATGGGAAATTATGAAGCAGTTTAAAGCAAGAATTTGAGCGGTTTTGGTAGAAAGGATTTCACAAACCCAACATGAATAGAAGTGCTCCTCTAGTTATATTTTCAATATTTGAGGGAAGAAAGATCTTACTTACGGTTCAAATTGAATGCAGGAAGAACTGCAGGGGAGCTCTTAGCCAGGACCAGAATAAGGCTGGGCGTGAGTTGTGGTATGGCTGTACCACAAGCTTCTGGTGAAAGGCAGCAAACCTTCTGTTCCTCAGTTTCCCCACTGAAACAAAGGAGCATGACCTGCCTGTGTATAGCCCTCACATTTGTTTCAGGTCCAGCCCTCCTGTGCAGCACAGCAGGGCAAGAGCTATTGCAGTCCCAGGAGTGGGAGAACTGCCCTGGCTCCTGCTGATGACCATGGTTGTCATGAGTCTGGTTCCAGTACCTGACCATTGACTTGGACAGCACTGCAATTCATTCTGCAGCGCAGGAGTTCCTTGTGCCTGCTGAGCAGAACCTGGTTTGCATCATTTGTATGTATACCCCATATCAGGCCAGAGGTCTCTTTCATGTTCTGTGGATGCTTCTTCCTTGCTCAGATATTCTGATCATTTTGGCAGTGCAGTAATTAAAAATATTGCCTCTGCATGACAATTAAGAAAGTGAAATGAAAATGAAGAAAAATGAACTGTAAGTTTTTAGAAAAGCTAGTCTTGCCCACTTTGTGATAGACATGGAGTTATTGAAGAGCCTCATTCTATGTATGTACAATTACATTACAAGCAAAGTCTCTGCTGGTTTGGGGTTTTTTGTTTCATCCTAATGTCTTCTTTAAGTCAAAACCAACCTGATATGTGGGTATGATCTTCCCATACACAGTTTGTATAAGCTTCAAATAGTAATGGGGGGGAAAGCAGGGGTGAAAAGTCATACTCTTTTGAATCAGAGTCTAAGAAGAGAGGAAACATTTTAAGCTCATACTTTTTGATCAAGATAATGCTAGTACTAACGGTCTTTTTTACCCTTCCCCTTCTTCCAGGTATCACTGTAGATAAGCACGGATTTATTTACTTTGTTGATGGTACTATGATTCGGAAAATTGATGAGAACGGGGTGATCACAACAATAATAGGTTCAAACGGCCTCACATCAACCCAACCATTGAGCTGTGACTCTGGAATGGACATCACTCAGGTAAACACCTAGTTTTCATGTGTTGTCACTTCTGTACTCATTGTAGATACAGGTAACTTATTTTCTTGTACCAGTATTGTATATTGGATATGCTGGATGGGTCAGATCATTCTGAACTGCACAGTGTGGAGTAGGTCTTCCATTCACATGATTATTTTGAGGCGTATGGTATAAATGCAAAACCACACTTGATTTTTTTTTTCCTCAGGAGATGTCATGTAAATATGTAGAGGGGTTTATGTGAAGGGTACAAACTGCTTTAGAAAGTTGCTTGGTACTGTGAGATCTTCTAAGAAGTTAATCAGAAGTTTAAGTACTTTCTTTGAGTCCAGTGTCCAGACTGATTTTCTTGAACTAGTAAGTGGAAAACAAATAGATATTCTATTTATGTCTAAGTGTGTTCTAAATCATGGAAGAGCATTACAGTAAGTAATTATATCACAACAGTATTGTGGTGAAGCTACTGAATTTCAACACATTTCTCAAAATGCTTTTCAGTTCTTATGTCAAGAGCATGGTAAAAGAAATAGGACTAAAAGACAGTGATCACATCTCTAGATTATGCTAAAAGAAAAATGGATAATTGTGGAGAAACATAAATGGTACTCTTGACTAGTCAGCGAGCCACGCTTACAGACAGCACAAGGAAGGGCTTGGCCTTTGCCAAGAAATACTTGAATTAATCAGCTTTTTCAACTGTACTTGAAAAAATCTTTGGGCATTCAAATGACATACTAAAATATTATGGACTGTATAAGCTAATAGCCAGGATCAAATTCATTTTGCATTTCATTTTCTCCCTGCCCTTTCCCTCTGTCCTTCACAACTGGAAAATCACAGTTAAAATACAACACTGACAATGGTAAGGGCTTGTTCCTCATTTCCACAGCAAGCAAGTGACTGTAGTCTTGCATTCACATACATGAGGATTGTGAGGTCAGATTTCACATGGTGAAATGATGAGGTCTAATGCTGCTGTCACAAAAGCACTTGGGGATTTTATTACTAGAATTAAAACAGAAAAAATGTGTCTGTGTTCCAGTTCACATGTCACTCCACCCTATGTGTTTGCAAATGTGGGGAGAGGAACCTCAGGACAGACAGACCTTTGTGTTGTCTCAAGTCCAGTAGATGGATAATTATTCCATGTAAAGCAGAACAGGGTCAACCAGCCTCATTGCCTTGAACCCAAGCTTAAACTAGCCTGGTAGTTGCCTTAAGATCATACAGCTTCTGGGCACCTTGGCTGCTGCTCTGGCAGCGCTGCTTGCAGAGCAGTCCCGCAGGTGATGAGCCCAATCCTACAGCCCCGGCGGTGCCGCTCCGCTGGCACACACCCACTGGCAGGAGCGCTGCTGCCCACAGCTCCCCATGCCTGAGCACAGCTCCTGCTCCCTGGGGCACCCACAGCCACTCTGACCATCCCTGAGGGGCAGGGAAGGCTGTGCTCCCTGCCTGCTCCTCATCTCAGGCTGCAAAAATAGTCACTTTGCTGGCCATATATAATATGTGCCATGCATTTGTGTTCAGATTTTTCCTGAGTTTGCATGGTAACAAAATGTCTCGCTGAATCTGAAATGATGGGTTTTGATAGTTTTCATTTTCTTTTGAAAAATGAAAATATCCCTTAGTAAATGAGTTTCAGCAGGGGGCCTGGCAAGTACAGGAATAAAATTATTTAGTTTTTAAATTAAAATGAAATTAAAAAGGTAAACGTTTTGGGCTGAAATCAAATATGCTAAATTTGTAAGTAGATTTAAATAGGCCTAAAAGCCTATTTCTTGGTAGGTTGGCTACTTGCTAGAAACAGGTTTAGTTTACCTCACTCTATAATATAGTTCCAATGCCATGGAGGATGGGCTTCTGCAAAGTCATAGATAAGAAAAAACATGTCATAGAGCATATTATTCTTCCTATTGCTCTTGGGGCATCAGCATTCAGCTGGGGAAGGGCCTTCTTTTCACAGAAGCAGAACTAAACATTTTTTCCCATAAGCACTGCAGGTGCTTCCATGCTGCAGCACCTAAAGGAAAATATTGCTGCACATTTCATAAATTCTGCAATTGTTTCAGCATTCTGGGAAATCAAGATATGGTCTTACTCCATAGATGGAGATAGTCTTCAGTTAAATTGTGAATGTGTGACAGTAAATATTCTAAAAAGCATAATTATTGCATATAAATATGTCTGTAAAATGTGGACAGTCTCATTTTCTAGGGATAGTGATACCATATAATTTTCTGTATAATTTCTCACTGTTAGGTGAAGTTGTATTGTGGACAATCTGCAACATAGAGCTCTTGGAAGCATTTCTTGTTTGGAGGATTTGTTTTGTGGGGGTTTAAGTAAACCTACACATTGAAATTTTTCACAGAATCCACTCCTTTGAGGTTTTTCAGATACACAGTAAATCATAGACATGAAATAAATGGCGAAAATGCATAAAATGTAACTATCAAATTTGCTCAATCATCTTCTTCCAAAATTGTTGCTGATAACCAGAAAACCCTATGAAATAATCACATCCCCTTGAAGTCAAGCATGTTAATCTGGAATTGTATCAGTAACTGAATGATATTTTCACTTAGAAACAATTGTATATCCTTGCAAGACTGCTGAGTTTATTCCAGAATGGCATAAACATAAATGAAAAATGAATTTGGCCCATCTCCACTTAAATTATTTTTTGGCTAAGTTACAAATGACATTTAAATCAAGAGAATGTGGGTTGCTCACAAATTGTGTGTTTATAGGGACTTATGAAATAGGTTAATAAAATCATTTCTCAGAGCTAAATTTGTTCTGACAATAAAATCAACAACGTGCCCAAAATCAGTATTTCTTAATTTACTGGAGTACAGAAATGTACTCTTGGAGTAAACACATAGAGTAACTGTCCATTGCAAACACCACCATAAATGACAAGCCTTCTCTTAAAGGCATTCACTTTAATAAATGAGTTGATTATGTAAGGGTTTAATCATTTATTCCAGTATCAGTTTTCGTGATATTGCTTCTTATTAATCATTCTATGTTTGTTATTCACCACCTTCTTCTTAAGCGTAATATTCAGCATTCATAACTGGGGGAGGGAGGGACAGCTGGGGCTGAAAAGATTATATGTTGTGGCAAATAAACCACCAAGCTCTGACTAATTACTTTGATCTCATACTTCACTGGGAGGATGTTAATCTGAATTTAGAAGGAAAAGGACATTCAGTTGAGGTGTTTATATAGTATGCCAGCATTCTCAGTACCCTTCTGGCATGTGTAAAACTTGGATGACTTCTTTTCTCAGCACTGATCATTTCAATTAGTTAATAAGGAGAAAATCTAAAGAAAATGCTCCATCTTTGTCTTCCTTTGGGTCTGTCTCCTATTCTTCATGTGTTCTTTGCAGGCTTTTTAGTTGTAGGTTAAATAAATGAATAATAGACCCATGTTGAACCTTATACTTTTGCATCTGAGCTGAAGGCCCTATGGACTGAGCTAACTGTGCTCCCAGTGGTACAGACAACTGAGTATCTCCTGTCAAACTGAAGGCCAGATGAAGAGCACAGAATTACTGGCTATGTCTCCAACCTTCATACCCTTTGGATAAGAAGACTGTTGTAGGTATTCTAAATGAGTTTTGATCTAAAATACTCCTACAGCCTTTTTGAACTGCTGGGCTGCCAACTGCTCTCCAAACCTGCCCCAGCAGTGGGCTGGCTGGAGGACCCCCTCTGCAGCAGGACCTGTCACAGGGGCTCCTGGCCATGAGCCACAACAGGAGTGTGAAGGGAAGGGACTGGGATGGAGGGAGAAACACAAGGAGATGGGGTCATCATTCTGTTTCACTGCCTGAGAGCTTTGGGCTGGATGCTGGCGTAGATCAGAGGCATCACTAGGTTGTTTTTTTTCTCACATGTACACACTCTCCCAGTGTTTGCACATCCCTGGGGTATACAGACATTTTTAGCCTGGTTATTGATAGCAAATGAGAGCAAGTTGTGTATGTCTGTCTGTCAGTATTCTTTTCCTCACAATAAATCAAAATCTTGGACCAATTTCAAACAAATTTGTAGAGAAACACCAGCCTTCAGAACAATTAAATTCCTACATGTTCCATAAAAAATATTAATCCAGTTGAAGGATGGCGACCTAAAGTGCCCTTTCAAAAGGAAATATTAGAGTATAAGCTTTCTTTTATTAAACTCCAGAGATTCCACTCAGGATGTAATAAATGCCCCATTCACAGGAAAAGCTTCATTTCATGTTGGATCTTATTAAACTCCCAAGTCAGTCAGCCATGCGATGGAAGTCCGTAGGAAACCAGACTTCATCAGATCGTGTTCTTGGAAGTTATATTGACATTGTGGGAGGTTTTGTGTGAAAGTAAAAACACTACAGCTCATCTTGAGTGATAAGCTTTGCTGTTCTGCCTCCACTGCTGTGGTGAAAGCTGAGGAGCGAATTAGCAGATATTTCTACCATCTTGTAGTTTCATCCTGTATCTCTCCTCCCATGAGAAATCTGTGGCCTGAATTTCCACCACTCTGAACCACAAGTCATTTATATCTGTGTGAGTGGTTGCAGTTAGTATTTGGGAGCTGTTTAAACCAATCTCAAGCACAATCACTGCCAATACAGAGACCAAACATTTGCAAGTCAACAGAAAATGAATCCCAAGAGCTTTCTCTTTGCCTGTAACCATGGCCTTGCTCTCGAGTTTATGTCAGTCCCACCAGGCATGAGGCTGTGCCAAAGCAATAGCTCCAACCTGATTGATGGTGTTAATAACTGTCACTGCTGTGTTCCAAAATGAAAGGTCTGGTTTGAAGACTTTTTCTTGACATTTGCACTTCATCAGCCTTTGTTCAGCAGTTCTCCATGTAAGGGAACCATCTATATTGTGTTGCTTCACATAAACTTCAGTGACACTGCAAAATGTTTTGCTCCCTTATAAAAATGTGACAGTGTTACTTACGTAGGCAATTTGCCTGCACAGGTCAAATTAAAAAGCAGATTTCTAGAACAGGGTTTAAAGGTGACCCAAGCGTGGCAAAAATGCCATGTCCTGGACAGCCTGCTTTGAATGATGGAGGAGAGGGGAGAGGGCAATAAGTAATGCTGTTGATGACCTACTTGAAATTGTGAAGTGAGAGACAGACTGCTGGAAAGCAGTAGCAGAGATGAGCAGAATTGCTTGAAAATGTAGTACATATCTCAAAAATGCAAACGCTGACATTGCTCCTGCAGTCACAAGTGCTGCGGGCGCTTCCCACCAGCATCTGCGCAGGCACAATATGCTTCAGTGGCATTGTGGAAGCCTTTTGAGCAGAACAAAAAGCTCCCAGGACATGGTGACCTCACTTGAAAGCAGCAGTGAGGGTCTGCTCATCAGAGCAAGAACAGCCTGAACAGAACTTTCACTGGGTACATTTGGCAGAAGGAAAAAAAAAAATATGATCTGATGACCGGGTGAGACCAAGAGGACCGAGTTGCCAGCACAGAAACCAAATTGATTCTAGGCTGAAGTACTTTTAAACTAGATTGAGATTAGAATATTGCACAGCAACTGCAGGATTGCATGGAGCTGATTGATTAATTAGCATTGCAGATCAGAGACACCGCTCGGTGTTTCTCTACATGCCCAACAGTATAGACTGCATTCTTGTAAAAGCAGAAAGCACAAAAGACATTTTTTTTAACAGTAGATGCATAATATTATAATTGAGCTAGAGAGTTGCCATGAAAAAGGAGCAACTTTGTTTTCACTGTAGCAAATTATTAAAAGGCTACTCCTTCTCTTCCTTCCCTTTTAATCCTCTACCTGCACGTGTCTTTTAATATGCTTTTCTAGCTATGTGTAATTAATGCAGCCTACATATTCCAAATCGCTGAACTGTGTTTTCAGGGCTTTGCAGAAACACATTTTGTATGTATTTGTGAAATTACTGAACAAAAAGCACACAAAGCAGAAATGACAATTTATAGTTCTTTTATTTTTATTTGTGGTCTTCCTTTATAAAAGACTTTCAGAGCTTTTATCATTTTAGGAAAGAACTTTATTAGTTTTTTTCTGGGTTTTGCTGCATGAAGAAGCCCACAAAAGCTGTTATTTTTTTCCATTATGAAGTCACTTTGTCCTCTGGTTCCTTTTACTGTACTGCTTAATTTCATGTACTTTCTTCTCTGACTTTGCTGGAGTACCAGAGAAGTTAACTAGAGTGCAAATCATGGCCCCAGCAAAGCTGACTTCGGTGGAACCAGGACTTCTCCAAGCTTAATTGAAAGGGTAGTGAGAGGCGAGTGTGTAGTAAGGAGCAGTTGTATCCCAAGAGAAAGCATGTACTTCTGAAAAATAGACCAGAGCAAGTCTTTACCAAGGCATTTTCAAACCTTTTCAAAAAGGAGTCCTCCCTCCAGTTAATTAAGCATTATTCTTTGGAAACCATAAGTCTGTATAAAATAATTCCAGCCATAATAGCATATACAGAAACAAGCATCCAAAACCAAGCTAAAAGCCTTTTTGTAAAAGGATCTTTGGGTATAAGGTAAAATAATCTCTTCCCAGGGGTAAAGGAGCAGCTAAATAGCCTCTTTTCAACAGGAGCTGAGAGAAAAGAGGCTCATAGGATTAGGACCTCAGGTGGAAAAAAAAAATCTGTGAGCGCTCATGAATCAAACTTGTAGGTGTATAATGTGATTTTTAGAATATCAAACAGAAAGTAGGGTGGTTTCATCACAGCTAATTTATATTCCAATCAAATTATTCTATCACTGAATTTGAAATATTAGTCATAGACATGAGATAGGATGCAATAAAATCACACTGCAATTTCTTCCTTAAAGCCCATGTGCTCTTTTTGCATTGGGCACCTGCAAAACAGCAATTAATTTCAATTATCTGCCATAAATAATGCATTAATACTGAGTAAAAGACTATGTACATTTTAATCAACTCTTCCAGCGATTACATCTTTTTCTTTGATTGTTTAGGCAGTGTTAGACACTCAATGAGGAAGTGAAGGAGACCTGACAGACCTCTGCTCATGACTTTTCTCTTACTTCGTGCTATACAGAGCCATATTTAAATTCTTTTTCCAAACTTGTTTCTAATGAGAAATTGCAAGAAGGAAGAAACTTCTGTAAGAATTGGGTGGCTGACAAGAAGGTGGCAGCTCAGCCCTGGGTCCAGGTGCTCTCAGGTGCATCCTCCCAACTAAAAGAAACCTCCACACTCGCCAAATGCTGCCGGCACATGCACCAAGCCCCTGCAAGGATCCACCCACCAATTCCAGCTCATCCAAGCTGCATTGCCACCCCCAGACTTCCTCCAGCTCACCCACCAGCCATGCGTGGCCAAGGCCTAGCACACTGCCCAGCTCCTCAAACTCCTGACCCTCTCTCAGCTCTCTGGGAAGTTGGTTCCCACATGACAAGCCTGCCTTATTTTGGGCAAGCAACCCGAGCAACCAACTTCTCTCGGTTCTCCACTTTTTATTCCTTGTACACAAGTAGCCTTTGCTTATCTCTCCCATGTAAATATGGTTTCAGGACAGTGGAGTGTGGTGGATGGGGTTTTTTTGGCAGAAGCTGTACCTACTGTGCTGAATTCCACTGCTGAAAATGTTCGGTACAGCTTTGCCAGACTGCTGCGAGTCTGCAGTGGATTGAGGTATACCAGTTACTACATCTGACTTTTTTTGTCTGTTGAAGACATGTAGTAGACAAAATGTATGTAGGAAGAATATATTCATACATAGCCTATACCAGGATATGCATATATGTCTGTATTCATACAGGTATATGTGGTTTCTCCATATGCTGCACAGCTTCTATAAATAGTCAGAGAGTAAAAGCTGGTCCCTGACATCCTGGAGCCCAAGCCCTAAGCTGGTCTGCTGAAAAGGGAATGTAGGTGTTGACAGAAGAATGCAGAGACAAGCCAAACAGGCAGTGCCCCTCCCTTTGTTTTAATCCAGTTGTTCATCCACATCCACTAACAAGGTCTGCTTGTGATTTAAGAAACAGCTTTCTCTGCTCTTTCTGGAGGCAATTCCTACATTAGCCACGTTTGTTAAAATCACCAGGGCTGGTACTGTGTTCATGTTGCTCTCCTCCTCTCACTGAGCAGCCCTTCACATATTTAAGGCCTCCCAGAGATGTCACAGGGGTGTTTTGTGTTGTGAAGTGAATAACAATAGTAATTGAGCTGTACATGGAGCTGTCTTTACTGCCTCTATGCCAGGCCTTTCAGACTGTACTCTGTTTTGGCCATTTGGCAATGATGCACAGGAATTTTTCTTAGGAAGGGAGGCTGTGACCCAATGGGTTGTCACAAGTCTGAAGTTTGAGTACAAGGCAGGTTTGAGGCTAGCAGGTACCAGAAGTGGTGGTGTCCATTCTGCAGAGATGTCACACACTGCTGGGATAGAACTTGTTGCACTGACTAGGTCTAAGGAAGATTGTCCTACATCCTAGAGGACCAAGGGCTGGTCTTTGGACTCCTGGAATCCCTTCACAACAAATCAGGAAAAAGCTCACGGGAATAGAGGCATAGAACCAGAGTAAGTGGGGAAAAAAGGAGAAAAAAAAAGAAAAAAGAAAAAAAAGCACAATATAGACATTTAATTCTATCATCAGGACATTGTAATTTTATGTAGCTAACAGCCTGATTCATTTGCAAGTTTTGAAGAAAGCATGGGTATGGTCACACAACTGAAGGCGTTGTGACACAGTAACTGGCAGAAGGGACAGCTAAAGAACCAGCACAGCCATACTTCTGGACTGCAAATTGCTCCAGTTGCTCAGAGGAACCTGAAAGTAGGCAGATCCTGTCAAACCAACACCATAGTAACAGCTTACAAAGGGCAGGACTTAGGACCATAATGGCCTGAGGGAACTGTGTATGGCTGTGTTCCCTTGCTGTCAGGGTGCTTCTTGAGTTTCAAAGCTGGTTGTAAACAAAGACTGAGAAGGTTTTAGTACCAAGAAGTGTTGCTGTGGAGGTATTAGTGATACTTTCAGTATTACAATTATTAGGACTAAGTTTGCCCTGAGTTGTACTTACAAGCTGCTGAAGATAAAGCAAAATAAGCTGAGGCAACCACAGAAAGTACTGTGGCAGGAGCTGCAGCGTGGGCAGTGAGAGCTAAGATTGCCTGATTTCTGCTCTCCGTGATACCATGTTTGCTGCAACATCTTTTCTATCATATTTTTGTGCCAAGGGAAAAAATAATAAAAGACACTGTGTCAGTGGAGGAAAAAAATTGCAAATGTCAAGACAGAAGGGGGTTGTACCCATTTGTAGCATGCCACACAGAGGGTGTGCTTAGAGCTGTGCGTTATGGAGTTTAGGCCACAGAGAGCTGCAAACAGAATGATGGAGAGCACCATATTATACAGTATGTTACTCTGACAATAACACATTTACAAACAAATTAGTTAAAAATGTCTGAAGGGCATTCAGCTTTTACAAACTGGGCCTCATCTCCTGCTGATACTTTCCTTTGGGATGAGTATGGCATGCAAAATGATACACTGCCTTGGAGAATAAATTTATGAAGTTTAGCAATGTAGGTCACATTGCAGAAAGTCATAAATGTCTGAACATCACTCAATAGCCATTCAATCAACTGCTCAAAGCAAAATAGGAAACTGAACTGCATGTAGCTGTCTCTGGTGAGACCAGGGAAAATCATGATATGATGTAAAATCCTTTAGGTCCTCCATCCATATGTATTTCTTTTTTCTTCTATTTTTCTTGCCAGTTCAGAGTTACAGTCCTCTGTCAGTATTAGTAGCAACAACAAAACCAATGTGATTTTTGCTATTGCCACCATGAACTATAATAAGTCTGTTGGGTGGCTCATGAAAGGTGTGCTAAAAATTTGGGGAATCAGAAGAGATCAAATGGTTGAAACTTGTATAAATAGTCTAATCCTAAGGCACTAATTTCATTGTGAAATGATTTTTATATGCTTCCAGCCAGCCGGAAGGATTTATGCTATTTGCTTCAGTCTCTTGTTGGGAGACTTTTGACTACTCTTTTTGGTTTGAAGGAGTAAGGAAAAGAAGACATTTTAAATGGGCATTTCTAGACCTAGTGCTCTCTAGAGATTCTTGTTGCTGTTTAGGTCTAGAAATTGCTAAAAGCCTGTGATCCAGATATTTAGTACTTTGCTAGAGAAGTCAAGGGTCTTTCTGAAGGCATCTAGCACTTTTGTAGTTATGGAGCCTTTCTATATATACAGCATTTGGAGCAGGGGGATCCATAAGTTCTGGAGAATCCCTAGATCTTTCTCCTAGGATGGATTGCAAGCCTTTTAAGCCTTTTTCTCAGAGCCTGCCCAGCACTTTTGTGGAGCCTTTTGGTTTCTAGACCTGGAGCCTTTCTTTGCCTTTCTAGATCTAGAGCTCAGCCACTGAAAATCAAAAACTATTTATTGAGCTCATTAGGAACCTGTTGCAAAACTAATTTCAGGTGTGCTTTTAAAATGTTTTTTCTAGAACCTTTTCTTGGAAGACAAGAAAATGCTTTTCCTTTTACATACGAGTTTATCCATCCAGGCTTGAGACACGTTATTGAATTAAGTGCTATTTCTTGAATTTTGCTCAAAAAATATTAGTTCTGAACATTATCCTTGTAAGCTTTTCTGGCACAGTCTGACAATCCATACTCAAATATGCACCACAGCAGTAACCAAAGCCCTGAGCTGACAGAAATTTAAAGCAGAGTGCCTTCTTACAGTCTCAGGCTGGAATCAAACACTGTCCAGTGCAAATTCTTCTTCGTATCTAATCAGTCTAAATGCTCACACAGAAGGACTGCTGTATGGAATGCAATTGTCTTGTTTGTTCTGCAAAATACAAGGTGCCTAATTTTTTGTATTAGCTATTTGAGGTCTTGCAGCAGTGTGTGTTTGCTTTCAATGCAGCAGCAGAGCAGGTTCAGTTACATTCGTTTTGCTCAGGAGAAATATCTATTGTGTAAATACTTGTGAAAGATTAGTTGCAGAAAATCATGTCATGATAACAAGTGATCTTGGTGCTAATTTCTGTAGAAGTAAGGACTCTACTTCTGTTGCTTTTTCTGCATACTGTTTTTATATCTATTAGAAAAACTATAAAGATAATTATGAAACTTGGCTACAGTGGGTTTGCATTAACTCTCTGCTACAGTTTGGTGAAGAATTAGTTCACTCTTACAATGGATTTTTAAAAGCTATTACTATTGAATTGTGTAGCATTGTAGGAATTTGCCATAGAAGATGCCTCACCATAAACATGAATTGCAGAATAACCTTTTTCCCCATCCTTCTTTCTTTCCCTTGCAGCAGTTGTATTTGTGAGTTTAATGGTGTAACTCTTAAGGGAAGGCTTAAACCACAGAAGTGAATTTGTATTTCCATGTGAAAGCTGTGGAGTTGGCATTTGTTCTGATCCTTGTGGGAGTGTGTTTCACAGCCCCGATCCAGCTGAGGAGCAGCAATGGCTCCTGCACTCCCATCTGAAAACCTCCTGGCAGTGGCTTCTTCTCCTTCACTTCCCCCAGTCCCACTTTCTGCTGAGCCCAGGGTGAAAGGAGCTCTGCCCTGAGGAGCAGAGCTGTTGTCAGATGCCATGATCCTGCAGAGACAGGTAGTTTCCTAGGCACAAATCTGTAGGAAGTTTTAATTTCAATAATTCAATTTAAATTTTCATTTTGAGTTTGATTCAGGATTTGGGGCAGATTAAAAGTATTTGGGTGATACCTTCACCATGGCTGGTGTTGCTGAAAGACAGGGGGTTTGCCTTTGTCAGTTTTGGAAATTTCATTTTATATATTCTTTCATCCTCTAAGTTTTCAGGCCAGATGCTTTTATGAACCTCAGTAGTTACTGGAAACAAAAGACAGTAATGTGCCAGCTCCAGCCCCTCACTGTTCTCAAACAGCTCTTAATTACTGTCTCAATTAAAGCTTTTCAAGATATACCTTTCACCTTGTCTTCATTGGCAGCACACTGGCTTTCCATATCCAGAAATTCTGAGTCCAAAATGGAAAGATGAAGCCAAAACTCAAGATTTATGCAGCAGATTTTGTGACATCTTGTTTGACAAGACCCAGCACCTGGAAATGCAAGTTAGAAAGTGAGGCAGAATGGATTTGGAGCCAGTCCTGTTATTAGCTAGATTTCCACCTGGTCCCGCTCCCTTCCTTTGCCATGCAAATTACCTGCAGCAGTATGTTTGGAGGACATCTATTCCCACTCCAGCATTGGAGACATGTTTGGGTTAGAATCCAATTCATGGTCTATTTTGAGATATTTTAATTGAAGAGTCTAAGATTCCTCCTCTCAGAGGTACCAGTCTGCTCAAAATACTTTGTAAATTCCTTCTGGGCTTTTAACAAAATGTTTCTTTCATAGCCTGTGTAAACCATGGGTACCATGTTTAAACAGACTTAAACGGTTTAGCAATCTAAGTCCCATTGATTTTCATAGTCAATCTGCTTATGTGATGCTGGATAATATTCCCTCTATTGTTAAATAAGGGCAGTGTGAAAACTCTCCCCATAGAAATCAACTTTTCCTATCGATTTAATAGACCGCAGATACAGTCCTTGAAGTTGTGAAGCAGAAAAAAATAATAAAAAAGAAATTATGAAACAAGAAGGGAGCTGTAAAGTGACAGCACAGTGAATCTTGTGCATGAGGTGAAGACAGTAGTAACTGTTGAAGCGGTGCCTTCACCTTCTTGCAGTGGGTCCCTCATCTGCCGGAAATAATCGATGGCAAAGGTAGGTTGGCAGTAGCACCACCTGAGCTGTGATCCTGGAGAACTGGTGGCCTGAGACCTCTGAGCTGCATCTGTAAATGTGCCACAGCTGCTTTCCCAGCTCAGGGTAGAAAACAGCAGTCATTAGGCTGCAAAACTCATTTTATTTGGTTTTTTCACCAGAGACCAGTGAATTCATAGCACAGCATTTGTAAAGTTTAGGGCAGGGAGTGCTACAGCTGAACTATGTAATTCTGGATTTTATACTGTGCAGCATCAGGAACATCAGAAACAAAAGCTCCTCCAGCATGGGCTGAGGCTGTAATCCCACCTCAGGGAAGGGTTCCCCAGTGTCCAACTGCAGGAGCTGAACTGTGTCTCTGTGCACCATTAACAAAGGAGCAAAGCTGCTGAGAGGAGCCAGCAGTGTCAGTGCCAACAAAAGGAAGAGCCCAGAGTGAGAGCAAACTGACAGAAAATGACAAAAAATATCCGAGGCTGTCAACAGAGAGAAAATAGAGAGAACTATATGTAGTGAGACATCCTGTAAGGAGTTCAGGGAAGCAGAACCAGTCTCCTTCAGCCTTGTAAACCACCAGTGCACTCCTAATGGCTTGCCTGTGTGAGCTCTTCCTGGGAGCCATTTCGCTCCCAGGAGAAAGGAGAAAGAAGGGTTTGAGCAGAAAGAGAGAAAAATGATGTTTTGAAGGATGTGTGGTGAGTAAAAGGGTTTGGCCTGGAAACAACATCCAAAGTGAATATAAGTAGGACCCAAGGGAATGGCATGAAATAGTGTCAAGGGAGGTTTATGTCAGATATTAGGAAAAGGTTCTTCACTCAGAGGGTGGTTGGGCACTAGAACAGGTTCCCCAGGAAAGTGGTCACAGTACCAAGCCTGACAAGAGTTCAGGAAGCATTTGGAAAACACTCTCAGACACATGGTGTGATTCTGGGGGCTGTCCTGTGCAGGGCCAGGAGTTGGAGTTGATGATCCTTGTGGGTCCTTCCAACTCAGGGTATTCTATGATTCTGTGACAAATAAGAGATGAAAAAGGAAGTTAGCATCAAAAGAGAAATATGGAAGAAGTTATGAGCATGTGTGCAACTGCATGTTGAGAGCTGAATAAAGACAAAGGTAGCATAAACAGAAGTGCTTGAAGCTGAGTGGCACAGATATGAAGTAATCCATCAGTCAGGACTATCAGAAAAATTTTGGCATGAATTTCATGCTACTACATGAAATTGAATCAAAATAAGCAATGCATGGCAAGAAATCAAAGGAATTGTGAAGCCTTTTTAGGGACTTATGCAGCTTCTTTTAATCCATGATAAATAAAACTTATCCCAGTGAAATTTACCCCCATAACCATACAGTTACGCTCTTGAAACTGGCATCTGCAGACAAGCATAAATTTTTTACTCTTTACTGTGCTTGCTTTGATATGAATGGTTTAATTCGTTTGATCTGATTTGTTTAAAACAGTACCAAAAATGGCACAGCTGTCAAATGTCATGCAGAATGCACAAAAAGTTTCACCCATATGGTCAAAATCAAAAGTGAAACAGTATTCTTCACAAACTAGTACATAGATGTGTTTATGTCTGTGGGCATGTGTGGTTAAGAAGTATGTGAGTGTGGACTCTCTAGCAGTGACACTTTTCAAAAAACTCATTTATTTAGTTGTAAAGCTTTATTGTCAGAAAATGTACTTGCAGTGTTTGGGTAACAGAGGGGCTGCGGGGGTGGCTTCTGTGAGAAGTTGCAAAAGCTTCTCACTCATCCAGTGAAGCCAATGCCAACCAGTTCCAAGAGGGACCTGCCACTATCCCACTGGGATAACTCTGGGGTAATGTATTTAGGAAGGAGCAAAAAACCTGTGCAACACCAGCACCCGGCAAGAGAGAGGAGTAAGAATATGTGAGAGGAACAGCTCTGCAGACACCCAGGTCAGTGAAGAAGGAGGAGGAGAAGGTGCTCCAGATGCTGGAGCAGAGATTCTCTGCAGCCCAGGCAGAACTCCGTTGTGGAGCAAGTGGCTGTGACCCCATGGGAAGCCTCAGTGGAGCAGCTCCTGGCAGGACCGATGGACCCTTGAAGAGAGGAGCCCCCACTGGAGCAGGTTTGCTGGCAGGACGTGTGACCCTATGGGGGATCCATGTTGGGCCAGCCTGTTCCTGAAGGACTGACACTGTGGGAGGGACCCACAATGGAAGAACTCCCATTGGAGAAGTTCATGGAGGACTGTCTCCCATGGGAGGGATCCCACAGTGGAGGGAGTGTAAGGAGAGGGGCACAGTAGAGACAATGAGTGATGAACTGACCACAAGCCCCATTCCCCATCTCCCTCTGGTGCTGGAAGGAGTAGTTAAAGAAAATGGTAGTCAAGCTGAACCTGGGAAGATGTTTTAAGATTTAGGTTTCCTCATTATCCTTCTCTGATCTGATTTGTAATATATTAAATTAATTTTCCCAAGGTTGAGTGTTTTGCCCATGATGGTAATTGGTGACAGATCTCATTGACCTTATATTGACTCATAACCTTCCACATCCAACCATGGTCAAGCCAGCACAACAAAATATTTAAATATTTCAAAACCACAGAGATAGGTAGATAGTTATACAAGCACATGTGTATTTTGCAAGAAAAAAACAAACATTGTGATTCAGGACTGAGAGCTAGTTAACTACCTAAATGTAGATCTCTCAGTGAAAATTCATTTAAACTGAAGCCACCTTATTGCACTTTGTGTTTTCCAGAGCACTTAACGTGAAAAAATGTATTAAAAAGCCAGACCAGTGGGTGTTAATTTTGCTGTTCTCCAACCAGAGATGGCTTATTAGATATAGCTAGAGCCTTTATGTTGACAGTTAAATGCTGAATTCCCAGAAAAGTTGACATGCTAATACTTACATGCAAAATGTCTCATTGCTCAAGGGTTCACTTGCTTTGTCAATGATTGCATTGCATATACTCAGTCTCCCGTGAACCAAACCAGAATTGTCACCTGAAAATTTCAGTGTATGAAGAGTGTGAGGTACTGACTGGTACTCAGCAAACCCTGGCTAGTTGTTGATAAAGGGATAATCAACAATGCCATTTCTGGTCAATGCTCAAAAGTAAAAAAAAAAGGGAAAAAAAGGCCACATTAAATATAAGAAGAAATTCTTGGAATTGGCCCACTTTTGAGTTACAAGAAATATATACATATATGGGGGAGGACTTTTGACAGGGGCTTGTGAAGCGCTGCTTCAAATTAAAAACTATATTAACTGATTTAATATTCTAATCCCAACTGAGATTTTTACTGGAAAAACTTTGTTATAGGCACAGTCACATCAGATGAGAATTGAACCGCTTCTCTGTAATAATGTTTATTGGCTTTGAATGAAGCACAGCTGATGGTTTGGTCACAGAACCTGCCGCAGGGCAGTTGCTTTAACGAGAAGTAAACAACCAGTGACTTCTCAAGGTAACAGTGAACCTGAGGGTGCAGTTACACTTCAGCTTAAGCTGATTTAGGTGATTAGTTTTTAGCCAGCAAACTGTCCTGAACCTGCTGCCTGTAGGAGCACATTGACTGGCCTTGCTGCTGGAGATTGCACTGATAGAAGGGATGGAGTGGGACAGCAGTGGCCCCATCTTATACCAATTTAGGATGTCATGAAGACTCATCCTGATGAGAACAGGTAAGATTTTTTCTAGATTTTTAGATTAGGAATGCTCAGTGATTTCTGTTAGTGTGTATGTTTGATTTTAATTGGCCTATTTCACCTTTTTTCCCCCTCCAATTTCATAGCATAAGCTTGTAGTGACCAGCAGCTTGTTTTTATGCTGCAATCTCCAGACAGGTGTATGCTACTTATTACAATTCAGCTGAGGTTAAACCATTGATACATCAATGACTGCTTTAAAACCAGGATGGAGAAGTTGCACATCTACCTTCAGCTAGATTTGCAGAGCAGAGAGCTAGGCAGCAATTCTGGTGTAGTAACCAAAATTGTTTGGATGTTCTCAACTAAAATTTTATTTATTTTTACTGCAATGCAGCTAGATTCACAAATGTGAGCAGTACAAAAGCAAATATGCTTGCAGTTAATTGCTGTTAAGATTAAGCTTTAGACACATTGTTGCAAATCAAATATGCAGCTGCATGAGAGTTTATTCCATCTCAATAAACCAAATCAGCCTCAAGTCAACCAGAGAAAAAGTGGTTTAGGCCCAAACTAGTCCCTATTTACCTGCAGGACACCAGACCTACCTTCACAGTGGGAAGAATTCAAATGATTTCCTGGGCAAAGGCAGTGTAGCTGGTTCACGAAGGAAAACCAGATACTGAGACATGGCAGGTGCTAGGCAAGATCATGATAGCAAAAACAGATAGTTTTATCCCAAATTTTTTATAGTGAATAATCCAGTTATAGTTAATCAAAGATTATTTTTACAGCCATGCAATCTGTGGGGACCCTTAAAGTCAAAGGTGTCTGTTTGCCATCAAAAAGAATCCATCTACCTTGATAGAGTAATCAGTTGTTCTGCATTAAAGGTGCATTGCAAATGCAGGGTTTTTCCAAGTTTCCTGGAGACAGCCTTGTAGAGATTTTTATGTTTTATTCAGTGTCCCAGTGAACTCTCAGCTGAAGCATGAGCCTTAGTAAACCAGCCCCAGTGCAGTGGGTGCACAGAAATCAGCACCGTTATGAGAGGAATCTGCTTCCAACTGTCTCACCACATTTATCATCATGTGGAAGGACTTGACCACCTGGTTCAGAAGAAATCTTGAGCCCAACAGCATTAGTCTTAATGCCAGCTATGATGCTGTCCAGTAAAATGGACTGGACACAAGGAGGAATTGGATTGCTCTGTGATCCTTCATAATTGTGTGCTGACCACGCAGGATGAGACACGGTAGCCACAATGCCCTCACATTATTAAAACATCAGTTACCAAACCAGCAATGTACTTCTGGAGATGAGATTATTCAGGAAATACTGCTGCTTGAGAAAGGGAGAGACTTGGACTCCAGCCTGGTTCCCGAGTTGACCCCAGGCAAGCAGGTGGCAAGCGATGGCCACACTCTCCACCATATGGTATTCCTCAGTGCTGAGCATTGTATCAGCATCAGCAGTCTCCACATTCTTAGGGCTTTTAATTAGCACAGTGCAAAAATGAGCAAAACCATCATCAAAAGCAGTAAGTGAAATAATAAAAGCTTCTGTGGCATATAAAGCTTATAAAACTGTTAGGTTTTAGCTTGGTAATTGTTCTCTTCTGATGACTGAAATATTTAGACCACTAAATTCTAGAAAAATTCCACTCAAATAAAAGCAGACATCTCTTCATGAAGGATAACAAGTAAGGCATCATGAGACAGACAAAAATATGCTCTCTTGCAATCTCCGGGGCATGGTTGTTCTCTGACCTTTCCATAGACAAGCTCAGTCCAAATTCTCCACTGGCTGTGAGCAGGGGACAGGGACCAGCCTGCTCTGTTTTTGTTTCCCAGTTCAGCAATTGTGTCCTGCCTATTGAGCATTCTCAGCAGGAGGAGTTTGAAGGTCTGGCCAGTACATGCTGCAATCAGCAGTCTGCATACTGGTTGTCTTTCAGGCTGACAGGCAGCCCCACATTTAATTTGGAGCATGTTTAATTACTCCAGATCCTGATGTAACAGGTATCAAATGAGTGATTCTACTGTTTTCCCCAGCTTGGTTTGGAAACTTTGCTTGGTTGGCAGTCTCACCTGCATGGAAAAAGGCAAAAAGCTACCCTTAAGTATGAGGAATTTACTTAATCCATGATTGAAATAGTGATTTCACAAAGCAAAATCATTCTAAATATTTAAGGCTTTGCTACTGTATCATGCAAAGAGTGATATATTGGTGTATTATTTTGTTACAAAGTATTAACAGGCTTATATTTCCTGTGGCATATGTCTTATTAATATTTCTTGCTTAGTAAATAAGTAGTGGAAATGTGTCCTACTCTTCTAGTGTGTCATTTTCCTTTTGTGCTAACAGTCAATTAAAGTGTTACGACATTGACAACCTCTCACTGTTTTCCACTCTGCCAGCGTTGACTGCAACCTTGAAACAATAACATTCAGACCTGGGAAGTTTTCTGGCTGATGTTGCATGACATGAAGTGTGTGTTTTTATTTGCATGACTGCATAGGTATAATAAAGTTCCCACTTTAATGGACTTGTGCAAATACCTCTCAGAAGGTGTTAAATTACTTTTCAAATCAAATTTTGTTCCACACTGGAGTGGGACCTCAGAAAAGAGAATGCTTGCTGAAACTTCTTCCAAATGTAATTAAAGGTACTAGAGAAGCAGTGCTGTTAAAAATCCTCCCAGTGCCTTGATGATGTGGTGACCAGAGATGGTTGAATAAAACTGCCTTGGTGTCTTAATTATTCTTTTTCCTTTTTTCCCCTGCCTTCCCCTTAATGTTTTTGTCCAGGTGCGTTTAGAGTGGCCGACAGACCTCACAGTGAACCCCCTGGACAATTCACTGTATGTCCTGGACAACAACATTGTCCTGCAGATCTCCGAGAGCAGGCGTGTGCGGATCATTGCCGGGCGCCCCATTCACTGCCAGGTTCCAGGCATTGACCACTTCCTGGTCAGCAAGGTTGCCATCCATTCCACGCTGGAGTCCGCCAGGGCCATCGCCGTGTCCCACAGCGGCGTCCTCTACATCGCAGAGACAGACGAGAGGAAGATCAACCGCATCCAGCAGGTCACGACCAATGGTGAAATCTCTGTAATTGCTGGAGCCCCCTCAGACTGTGACTGCAAGATTGATCCTAATTGTGACTGTTTTTCAGGTGAGGAGATTGCTTGCTCTCTGTTATCCACTGAGATCCTCTGACACAGCTGCAGAGTAGCAAAGTGAAAAGGGGAAGGAGAGACAAGCAATGACCGAGTTTCCTTAGAAAGCTCAATAACTTACTAGCAGATAATTGTGGATTTAATCCCTCAGCTTCTGAGACAAGAGTCTTCTAGTTGCCACTGGAGGAACTTCAGGGTGGTCCTAGCTTTTCCTCTTTTCAAACAGAGGTTGCATACCTTTCAGAATTAGTTCCAAGCCTGTCTTGCTGTCTCAGCTGTGTTTGCTTCTGTGTACCAGCTCCACTGCAGGTTGTACCTAAATGCTACTGGGTCAGGCAGCTCTTCTCACCAAGAAGAGTACCACAGTGTTTTATATCAAGTGCAAAACACTAGATTATGCCTTCTCATCATTCGTGTCACTCTGCACTACTAGCAAAATGTGCAAACACATAATGCTCAGAAATTCTTCTTCTTTGTGTGTTCAAAGCTGGAAGAGCTGGTGTCAGGCCTGCAATGCACCGCTGGACATTCTCAGCTTCTCTCTGCTACATGCACCAAAACAAAGCATGGCTTTTTTATTTCATAAAAACATGTTTCAGAATGAGACAAAGGACAGCATTCCCATACAGAAGTGTGCAGTATCTTGCCATCTTGTCAGCTCTAAGAACAACCACGTTCAGCTCCATAATAATGTCATCATAATTCTTAAGCCTCTCATTTCAAGTAAAAGGTTAATTACTGACAAGAAAACATTAAGTATGTCAAGAACAGAGAGGAAAAAATGCAAATAGTCTTGCAGAGGAGGTGGGTTGCTGACCCAGCATTGTAATGACAATCAAAGCTTCCTGTGCATTGCTAAGGGCTGCCAGCTTTACTGGTGGCTACAGCAGACCAGTGCTGAAAAGAATTCTGTTCAGAGGTCCTACTGAGCGAAACTACACTCAGTGCTGAAAAATGAAAAACTGGCAAACATAATGATTGTGCCAGGGCTGGACTGGTGAAAGGCAGGGTCAGATTGGCAGAAGGATCTGCTAATTTGTCTTCTTCCAAGGAAGCACAAGGTATGCTCAAATATTCCAGAAAATTTCATGTCTCAGTGAGGAGAAGGAAAGCCATACGCACAGTAATGTTTTTCTCTAGCAGTGAGGTTTAATATGCTTTCTTGATAGTTACAGAAAATCCTGCTCATGGAAACTCATTTTGGTAGGCACATACAGCCTATGATAATGCAAATATCGTCCTCAAACCTAAAATTACACAAACCAAGTAAATTGTCAAAAGATATTGAAAGGGATCATTTCTCAAGGCACTTTCTGGCTACTGTTCTTACTTTGTTTCCTGTAGTGTTGACTTTTTAATAAGTATAAACTAATCTTTCTTTCAGTGTCATTTTAGCTGAATTACTGAGTTTTATTTTCTTTTTGTTTTATTTATAACACAATTCTACTTTAACTGCATGCTAACACACAATAAGTAGGGAATCAAACTTCAGGTGTCATGGTTTTTTCTTCCACAGCTTTGCATTAAAGCTTTCCTGGACAGCAGGGCCTGGGGCTTAGCAAAAATTCTGTGAATTAGATAATTTATATTCCTATTTGTCTTCATTGAAGCTACTCTATAACTGCACCAAACCTTAGATAATAGGGATTAAATTAGTTGGAAGAGGATATTGTTTTATTTACCTGTAAATGGTACTGAGGAGAGGCAGTGTGTCAGGTTTAGGGGATCAGCTTTAACAGGGACATTAGAGATTACTAAAATTACCCTTTCTCCTCCAGGTGATGGTGGATATGCCAAAGATGCAAAGCTGAAAGCACCTTCTTCCCTAGCAGTGTCTCCTGATGACACGCTGTACGTGGCAGACCTGGGAAACGTTCGCATCCGCGCCGTGAGCCGGAACAAGGCTCACCTCAGTGACACCAACATGTACGAGATCGCATCACCGGCAGACCAGGAGCTGTACCAGTTCACCATCAATGGCACCCACCTGCACACGCTGAACCTCATCACCAGGGACTACATCTACAACTTCACCTACAGCAGTGAGGGGGATGTCGGCACCATCACCAGCAGCAACGGGAACTCTGTTCACATCCGCAGAGACACGAGCGGGCTGCCCCTGTGGGTCGTGGTGCCGGGGGGACAAGTGTACTGGCTGACCATCAGCAGCAACGGGGTTCTGAAGAGAGTTTATGCCCAAGGCTACAACCTGGCCCTGATGACATACCCTGGGAACACGGGGCTTTTAGCAACCAAAAGTGATGAAAACGGATGGACAACTGTGTATGAGTAAGTCCATGACATGAAATGCCTGATGCAAGGAACCCTGTTTTAAATGAACACTGAAACTTTTTTAGACAGTTCTGGTAATTTAACAAGAAACCCTACTGCTACCACTGTGTGAGAAAGGACAAGTCATGCTGTTGCACAAGCTTTTAAAATGGAACACTATCATTTCTTAGGTGCCAAAGCCTGTCATATGTAAAAGCTCTGTGCATTGTGCCCATTAAGTAAAGCAGAAACTGCCTGAAATTATACTTCATTTGCACTTTCATATTGTGCATCTGTTTTTCTAAATGAAAGTGTGATGGAGAAATTTTTTTTGTAACTAAAGTGGAAAAGGCAAGTTGTGATATGGATCAGGAATTTGCAACATTCTTGAGCAACGCAAAAATGGGAAAATTAGCATGCTCATCAGAGAAGGGAGTATTGCAAAGGAAATTGAGAGTCTCAGTGGAAGGAATATTCAAAGACAAGAGTGAGCTTGTCTCTGTCAGCAGGGAAAGAGGATATATAATAGCAAAAAGATATGTAATAGCAAAAGGCTGTATCTAAGGAGAGGCTTCAAAAGCAAGACCACTGGCAGGATTTCTAAAAGGCAAGACAAGACAGTTAAAGATGAAATCAGAACATCCCAGTCTGGTCCCAGAAAGAGAACAACCCAAGACAAAGTTCATTTGGTATTTATAAAGAGGTGTGATGTATTCGGATTTCTCTTTATTTATAATTGTCATAATCCGTGTTTGAGGATGCAACAAGTGTTGGATGGAAATCATGTTAGCATTGCAGTGATAGTTCAGAGTCTTTAAGGACAATAGTGCCTGTTTTCTGTAGAGCAGGGAAGTTCATAGTCAAAAACTAAAATGTAAAGCCATCCAGGTGAGATGGGGGCACAAAACACATTGAGGAGAATTAAGTTACGTACTTTCACAGGTTTAACTACAGGCTAGGCAGTACTGTCCTCACTAATGTTTCAAGTTGTCCACGTTTTGCATAATTACACAATTCTGCCAGCCTAGATCAGTCAGCAAAAATTAACAGAATTCAAACTGTTAGCATCAAAAAACAAGAGCAGAATTAAATAGTGAAGCCATGTCATTAATATGTATGTTTGGTCCAATATTTTATGTCATATTCATAATGTATTACAAATTCCTGAGTGACTGATAGACAGAATGTCACCCAATGTGCTGCAGGCAGAGGGACAACAGGCTGTAATCAGCACTCTGCTGAGTCAGGGTGCTTTCAGGAGATGCTGCTCACCTGCTGCCATGAGCAGGTCATGGACTGTGATTGTCCTTCGTTATCCTTTAACCAGATATTAGTTTTCAGACAGGTCACATTCTGTACTGACATCCAATTTCAGTTTGAAAATTAGAATTTTTTTAAAGGTTTACTTATATGTGAATTGCTTGCAAGCCCTATATCACCATAGCATCAGAATTACCATATGACCATCTTTAAAATTGCTTGGAATCATCTCCTCTGCTTATGCTAGATTTGCATTCCCATCCTAAAGTTCAACCCATGACACTGTCAAGCTGAAATAGGGATGAATTTGTTTAACAACACAAATCACACATACTTGGGAATATGAGCAAAGATAATGAACTGTTCAGAATATCTACCTATATGTCAGATTCACTCTCAGAGGGAAATTATTAAGAGGTAGAAAACCACCTACAAAAGTACTTGCCATCCATCTACTCTAATCTGATGGAATGGAAGTACTGAAAGAGCTCTTGCATAAAATTATAGCTAATGTACAATTTTCAGTCATCTAGATTTCTTTTAATGTTGTATCATTAAAGCTGTAAAAGGGGAGGGGGAGCACTGGACCTCTATTAAATCAAGGACAAGAAAACACCTGCAAGAAACAAATCTCTGAAAAAATTAATTAGACCGCTTTCCCTTTGAAATGATATAACTCTCTAACTATGCTACACATAGAAATGCAAATGGATTGTGAAGCTGTATCCCCATGTGTGCATTTTGAATATTGGTGAGCACTTCCTCATGTGAGTACTGAAATCAGTGCAATTATTTGCATGATTAAATGGTCACTGACATGATTAACAGTGGCATAACTGAGCCCCAGATTAACATTAAGAAATATGTCATGATTCCACCCCCATTAGTATGGGTAGGACACTGCTCTGCAGGAGCTGAGTCCCAGTGTGCTGCCATTCATCATGTGGAAGGTGACAGAACCTGTCCTCGGAGGGTTGGGTTTCTTGGAGCAGTCTGGAAGAAAAAAACCCCTTTAGATGATCACACTGTGGAATCGATACTGAGACACCATTCTGCATGTCCTCCTTGAAGTCAGTGGGGCCGTCTACACAAGTAAGAGTGTTGACATGTGCTCTGGTCTCATTATGATTCAGTACCACATCTGGCCAGCCAGTCAGGAACAGTATATCCCGTTTTCAGCTACACAGGGAGTTTTGTATCTCAGCAGCCACACTATCGGCAACAAAACCAGATCCTTGGTGAAGATGGATCCCGTGGCTTGTGCACAAGTACATTCCAATAAACTGGCTGTATTTCAACCTTAAAAATGCATTATGTGAGGATTTTTCTATGGTACAGTAGCAAATCCAAATAACCTAGCAAGCTGTCATATCTGTTTGATCAAGCATTAAATGAAATATAACTGCCCAGTGTTCACGGAGTTTTCTAATGATGAGAAGTAGTGATCTGAGTCAGTTTTAATCGCTGCCTGTGGCACCATCAGCTTGCACAGAACCGGCATGCGGGTAGAATGTAAATAAGTCACGTTGTACACATGTGGGCAGTAAGAGGTGACAAAGAGAGAGATTATATTGAGTTTAACATTTGAATCATTTTCATTTGTTTATCAAAAAATCACAAGATTCTCACTAGTTCATTTTCCAGTGTTTCACTGAAAAAGAACAGCTGGTGGTTTTTGGTGTTTTTTTTCTTTTATTTATATATATATATAGTACAGGGAAGAGAAAAAAATCCTGATATGTTTTGCCAATACTTTTGGTAACATATGATTAATTAGGGTCAAATAAAGATCCTAGGGAAATGATGCCAGCATCTTAAAGGGAATGACATAGCCAGATCATCTGCTGATATGAATTGGAAGAGCTCCATTGAAGGCAGTGCAGTTTTGCCAGCTGATACACCAGCTGAAGATATGTTTTGTCAATGGGAGACAGTTAATAAAACTTGAAAACTTAATTATGCTTTCATGCCTGCACAAATAAGTTTCTATTTTATGAACATGAGTTGATTTTGCTCATGCAAACACATCTGCAATATCAGTGAGTTGTCTTCCATGAATACAAACATGTCAGCATCAATAAGGTTTTTAAGAAGTGAGACATTAATATGAAACATTATCAAGCAACAACAATGTTCCACACTGGTTTCTGTATGAACCATGAGAAAGGACAAATATGTCATTAGAACTGGAAAGAGCTGTTAGGAACACTGCTCCAGAGCTTTGGAATTAATTACTGACTTTTTGATCACATGGCCTGATACACATCAAGTACCTTAAACTAAAAGAATTTCTTTAGCACTGATGAAGTTTAGGTGAACTGAAATGTGGTGCTCTAGTTTCTGGTGCTGGTACTCCTGATGAGGAACTCCTGCTGATTTAAGTAGGCCTGTGGGAAACGTAGCACAAGAGTAAAACCCATGTAGGCAACTTAATTGCTGCAGATTTCAATCTAATTTCATACCTATTGTTGTGCTTTAAGTCCCCTTTTTATATTCAACATTCTTACCATGTACTTCACACATTGGTGACAAAAAGCAGTTTTTAAGTATTTCAGAATATAAGAATTGGGTTTATTTAGTCTTATGGTTATGAGAACACCTATTTTGGGGATGAGTTGTTGCCTGAACACTGAGTGACCTCCAGTGGCCTCACTCCTGCATCACAGCCCAGTGGGGGAAACCCCAAGCAATGCAGAAGCCGAGTGATGTAGGTAGCATCTTACAGATTTTCCATGACCACTGAAAGCAGGAATTCAGATTAGGAACTCAATGCATTTTGAGTGAATAAATGGACCAACTATTAGCTTCTTACTTATTGTACAGTACTGACAGTGCTTCTTACTTTATTCCCTGTGTTTTTTTGTTGCTTTTGAAGTATCTACAAGACAATAGTGCTGTGTTTTCATGGCTCTTCACCATGGTGTCGTGCAGGTATGACTCCGATGGCCATCTGACCAATGCAACCTTCCCAACTGGGGAAGTCAGCAGTTTCCACAGCGATGTTGAAAAACTGACACGAGTGGAACTTGATACTTCAAACAGGGAGAATGTGATCACAGCCACAAACTTCTCAGCTACCTCTACAATATATACGTTGAAACAAGGTAATAAAAACATTTCTGTTATTTCCTTCCTAATCATTGTGTTTCAAACCCTAGACATTAGTCTATTCTTAACTGTTTGCCAAAAAAAGGTTATTAGAATTAGTTAATTTGTTTCTTCCTTGCTTCAGCACAAACATCTAGATACTGCTAACAGTTCTCCTGGGGCACCAATTAGAAACAAACCACAAGTGAATTCTTTTCCTCCTAGAAGAATCCCATGGATAGAATCTATTAGTCAGTGAAATCTCTGATGTCTCCAGGCTTTATGTGCTACTTTCAGCTAGTGTCTGGAGTACTTGGACTAACCTCTAATACACTGAGCATTTTTATTTTCAGAAAAGCTTCCCCAAAGAATGACAGGTTCCACTGACATTTTAGCACTGAAATGCCTTGCTTGGCCAATGCTGTGAATTCTTTCTGGTAGTTCTGTGTCCTGGTGACAGTGCTTGTAGGAAGGGAAGAGCGTGACCCACCTCTGCTCCTGACTGCCTTGGGGATGAGATTTTGACTCACGCCCTGTAGACAACACAGTATTTCCCTGCCAGTATCATATCTCTCAAAAAAAAAAAAATAAAATTGCTCCCTGCCTAATGGAAATGCCCCAGTGACCTCCTCCAGATTTTGCAGATTCATCACCAAAGTTCAGGTTTTATATAGTTTTATTGATCTGGGGGTTTTGTCCTTGTTGGGTTTTTTTTGTTGTCAATGGATTGTTCAGGCTTTGCAGGTGTTGGGAAATAGCTCTCTGATTTCCTTTCAGCTACAGAAAAGCTTTGTAACTGAGCACATCAGAGAAGTTTTCTTCCCCTCAACTTTTGATCTATAAGAAAAAAATAGAAAAACTCACCTCACAAGATACCCACTCGTTCCTCTTCACTATTGCATGGCAGAGATGGCACTGCATAAGTGGAGATAATTATATCATATTCTTGTGTCACCTGTTAGGTTTTTTTTTCCCAGTGGATCTGTTGCACCAGCCTTCAGGGTCATGGCTGACTGTCAGTGTGCCTCGACAGTCCAGCTCCCGCTGCTAATGGGGAAGAGGGCAAGGTTTTGGTATAGTGATACAGAGAAAGGGGGCAGAATGGGAGACTGGCCATCACTGTTGACATTTGGAAAACAGCTTTCATGCTTGACCTCAGATACTCTTGCAGTGCATTGTCCTGTTGACAAATCCCAACATGCTAAAATCGTCACAATATCAGTGTTCAATACTCAGCCTATGGGTTTACATACTTAGAAGCTGAAAGCAAAGATTCTCTATTCCTGCTGCAGGAATCCTTCACATGGAAATCCTCAGGCCGAATGTAATAAAAAGCTCCTTAGACCTGGAAAGGCCTGGTGGTTATAGGTTGCAAAATGCAGACAGCAGTTGGTGTGTGTTCAGCTTTCTGTAACCTCCCTGGGTAACAAATAAAGCCCTGTTGCACCTAACATTTGATTTGTAAAACTGCAGATCTGAACTTCTCTCTCTTCCCTGTTTTTGGTTGTTTTTTGACAGATAACACACAGAACATCTATCGGGTCAGCCCTGATGGATCTCTGAGAGTCACCTTTGCCAGTGGAATGGAAATCACACTGAACACAGAACCTCACATTCTAGCAGGGGTTGTCAGCCCCACGTTAGGAAAGTGCAATATCTCCCTTCCTGGAGAGCATAACTCAAATCTCATTGAATGGAGGCAGAGGAGGGAGCAGACCAAAGGCAATATCTCTACATTTGAGAGAAGGCTAAGGGTAAGGCTTCCTCTTATGTGAAGTGCATGGTTCCCTTTGAAAATCATTGAACTAAAGTCATGTTGAAATGTTCTACTTTGTAAGAAAAGGAGTGAAAATTTTGTATCAATGATGGGCCCCAGCCATGAATTTCAAAACCAAACTCCTCCAACAGTCTCGGGGATATTTGATCTCTGTTTGAGATTGGTTGCGAGACATGACCTCAAGACATAATTACTTCTTTTCTTCCCCTTCTTTTTCATCTAAGAACTTAATTATGGCTTTGGAAGAAGCTGTGAGCAAAGGACAATGCGTAGTTATTCTGGCACAGCAGCAAGTTGGAGCCACATTCTGCATCTCTCAGATCTATCAACCCTCTTTCTTCTGGGGGAGCTAACAGGTGCCTGAGCTGGAGGATCTTGCTGGGCACACCCTGGGTGTCTTGACCAGTGCCTTTCCTGCAAGTCAGGGTGTTGTAGAGCCTCCCTCTGTATCCATACAGGCTGTGTATTAATTCTGCCCTCTCCCACATGCTCTCAAACCCCCCACTCCCTCTGGATGTGTTGCACCACAGCTCTAAAACTCGCTTTAACATTGCATCCTTGATTTATTTTTACCTGTGAGGAGAACTCACAGATTAAAAAAACAGATGATCAACATTTAGTATTTAATTAGGTATCACTATGGCTCAAAAAGATTGCTACTTTGCTGGACAGGTTTTTTTAGGAAATCAATTCTGGTTTTTGCATGAATACCCCTTAAAACAGTACACCAAATAATGAAGTGGATTTAGGGCTTACTTTTGACAGATCCTTGGGTACTGCAGGGAAAAAAGGGAAAAAAAGTAGCATCATTAGAAGTCCTTATGCTGGACAAGGTTGTGGTGAGACCTTCTGAAAAGTTCTAGTGAGTTATGTGTTTGAAAGGAAGGTTTTAAACACTTAATATGCCATGCCTGGCACAATAGGAAGTGTGTTAGAAAGCTTGCAATGTAGGGCAGAAAGAACTATGCTGAACTTTGAAAATATATGTAAAGAAAAGCTCTGGGGATTGGAGCAATTCTCAACAGAAATGAACAGACTTGCAGGAGCCCTTAGTTAAAGTAAAAAAGAAAAACAGCACAATGGAAGAGTTTTATGAGAAAGAAAAAAAAAAACATAGAAATGAGGTATAAAGAAGTTACTTAAAAATCAGTCCTGATACCGTCAGTGAAACAAACGGCTTTGAGTGCTAAAAGGTAGAAATTAGGAGGCAGGTAGCTGGGGAGGAGATAAAGGATGACCTACTTGAAGAGAAGAAAGAGAACAAAGCTTTTCCTTCTCTGCCTGGTCCCAACTATTTTAATTCTAATCGCAATTAGCAACCATCTTGAAAGCATGTCACTCTATTAGTGTTATTTCCAGGTCTGGAAAGAGGCCACTGTTAGCACATTCTGAATAATGCTGGAAACACAGTCTTTTAAAAAGTTGGATTTTTGCATGGTGTGAATTCCCTGCTCTGGAAATAGGGCAGAAGTGAGTACGTTAACTGAAATGCTAGAACAGACATCTGACTTTAACTCAGGATCTAAATCAATGTGGGAAAAAGGAATTAACCACAGGTTTCCTTTAAGTGCAGAACTGCCTGCCCCGACGCTTCCTGTACGTATATAAAACAGTCTGTGGGCATGTATGCATTTTATATTAATAATAAATCTATGTACAATCAGGCATTTTAACATCAATCTTAATCTAGCAAGACTTCTTTTTTATCAATTGAACTGCTATTTTAATTGACTTCTAAAAATGAAGCAAAGACTGCTGTTAAAACCGATGAGCATGATGCATAGTAATACACTGATTAGAATGCAGCTCTGTTCCCTCCTGACTTTTGCATAAGTTGAGGAACTTGGCATTGGATGCAGTCCAGGTTTTATAAATGAACATCTACAAAATTGAAAACTGAATGCTTGGCCACTCTTACTTATTTGTACTTTTTTTTCCTTTTTTTTTTTTTTTTTTTTTTTTTTTTTTTTTTTCATTTTTTTAAATAACAAATAGGAAGTAACTCACTGGCTTCAGTTCAAAAGCCCTGTAGACATAGGCTTTGACAGTCATGTTCATTATTGCATTTAGCAAATGATCTCCCTTTATTTACCTGTCTTACAGCAAATTCTAAAGATGGGACCAAGTCCTCTGCCAGGGTCTATGAGTTTACATGACTCAAATCAAAATACAGACAAGGAAATAATGCAATCATCCTACACATTTTGGACAGGGTATACTTGGAAATGAAAGTCAAAGGAAATGCACATTTATGTTATATTTACACTGCAAAATTTCCACCTATAAAACTAATGGAAGTGGAGTCAACAAATGTTTAAAAAATATACAATAAATCTATCTTTTTGTGCACTTCTAACATTATTGAAGTCAGCTGATTCTTTCTCCCTATTTTCATCAGCTGGCATTCCAACCTGACATTGCTTTCAGAAACCAATTTTCCCTGGCTCAAAAGAGAATACATGAGCTCCAACCATGCTCTGTAGCTCCTTTCTGTGTTGTATGTACATTGGAGGAGTTGTCTTTATGAAGCCACCAGAATTGGAAATCAACTTGTCAGTATAATATGGAGATGAGTCCTGCTACCCATGGATCGTCCTGTCTTACCTAGAGAAGGGTGTTAAATGTAACTTCAGTATAAGAAAGTAAACAAAGGGGACATAAAATGTGCAGTAAATGGGAGGCATTTTAACTTTATTTTAACTCTGTGAGTTTTCAATTACTGCTGCTTTCCACTTCGCTGCTAATTCTGCCTCTCTTTGGTTTTCATTCTTATTTGTTGTAGTCTCTAAAATTCATATTGCAAGCATTTGTATTCAAGACTTTCCTTTCTCCTAACTGCACTCTGCAATAATAATAATAGCAATAAGAACATTAAACATGTACATAGAACATAAATGAATATGAGATAGGATATACCCCCTGCTTGCTTTTCAGTTATTTTGCCACCAAGAGGAATTGTTTTCAGAAATTTCAAGAAGTTTGCTAAAAAATATACTATATTAAACTTAACACATGAGACTGTATACAAGCAAATATAGTTGAATTGAGCATCATGTTTTGCTTGGGCTCCTTAACTATCATTTGAGCATAAGTTGTAATAGTTACAGGAGTCTACAGGGGTATATGGGTATTTTACAGCTATTGTAAATGAACAGTATTAAAGTCAGACGTGTGTATATAAAACCCCAGAAATGGTAGTTGAAGAAAGAACATCTGCTTCTTCTAGGTTCTCAAATTATTTTGAATCTAAAAACAGAAAAGGGAAAGAAAAAAAATGTTCATTTTAATCATAGCTTGAATTATTAAATTTGTTTTATTAGCCATTTACTTTGTGGTCATGCCTCCAGGTCTCAGTGAGGAGCAAGTACTGTGCTGACACCTTCACTGGCATCATCTCTGCTGTAAGGAACTTTTTAATTGGAATAGAGTGATTAGATAAAATGTGGTAGACTAACACAATGAGCACATTGAGCATTGATCTGAAAAAGACAAGTCAATGTTTTATGGTTCCCTAAATTATAGCTCTGATTTAAATGGTGTTTAGAAGTGATTGCCCAGTGACTGAAGGATGTATGAGGCAAATAATGGTAGCACTGGCTAAAGACATTTTGTCTTCATGAATCTGGCTCAGCTTTGATCTTGATTTCAAATTGAGCATTGGGTGCTGTCTGTCTGTCAGACACAGCAAGTTTAACAAATGTTGCAGGTCCCAAATGTAGTGAGAGTCCTGCAGCAGGGACTGTGGCAGGCACCAGGCACCTCTGTGTTGGCTGGCATGAGGTCTGGGAGTGGGGTGGTTTTGTGAAGGAGGTTGAGGACGCTGGTGAGCAGGTTCTGCAGGAGCTGCAAGCACAGCTCTGCCCTTTGCAGCACCAACCCAGCGAGAGCTACCCTAAAGCAGCACCTGACCTGCCAGTGTTGACAGAGAGAGAGAGAGAGAACAGTAGGTCTTTCCTAATTTGTGGGCTTAAGTACACATCTTTGGCTGGAATCAAGAAGTTCATCCACAACTGAGAAGCAAGAAGAAAAATTTAGGAAAAGGTGAGAACAGAGGCAAGGGTTTAGAACATGGAAACATCTTGTGAGAAGTATAATAACACTGAATGGAAGTAGCATTTTACTTTTTGATCCTTCTGTTTCTCATCTTTCCGTTTTCTTGTCTTCAGCAAGGCCCATCTCACAACATTAAACCATTGCTCACTTTGATTAGTGTTGGCACAGACATGTCTGTGCTGGGTGTGCTTTGGATGCCTTGTTTTCTTACCTTACTGTGTCTTTGTGCTTAGACCCACAACAGAAACCTGCTCTCCATTGACTTTGACCACGTAACCAGAACAGGGAAGATTTATGATGATCATCGCAAATTCACTCTTCGCATTATGTATGACCAGACAGGACGCCCCATCTTATGGTCGCCCATCAGCAAGTACAATGAGGTCAATATCACTTACTCACATTCTGGATTAGTCACCTATATCCAAAGAGGAACATGGACTGAGAAAATGGAGTATGATCCAAGTGGGAACATCATTTCCAGAACATGGGCAGATGGTAAAATATGGAGTTACACATATCTAGAAAAGGTAAATCATTTAAAAAGTGGACTGTTGTAACAAGCCAAAAAATATTTTGTTTTATATAGATATTATATAGTGGGCTATGTTATAATGCTACCTCTTGCCAGAGTATTTTGGACTTTTTAAACAGAAAATACATAGAATTGCGTTAACTAGATAAAAATGTCTCTAAGCACACTTAGACCTAGATGTCACCTGCTCAAACCTGCCACAGTTTAGTTCTGAAGAAAGTTATCAGCACCTCAGACTTGTTTAATTGGTAGGTAAAAATGACTTTTGGTCTTAGTCCAACTTCAAGTGAACAAAGGACACCCTCACTGCTGAAAAACATGTTGCTGCTCTGGATAACAGTCAAAAATATGACAGTCACTGAAAGGAACTTTTTCTCTCCCCACAAATACGGTTCTTCTAAGCCAAAATTATGAGCCCATGAGTCTAAACGTGCACCTATCCAGTGCTGCGTTTTAAACAAGGGATTGATCCTCTGAGGAGAAAGTTTAATGTTTCTGAGGACCATTTGGGGGAAACCATTTATATAAAATGGATTATTGCTTTCCTTTTATTGTGACTTGGCATCTGAATTATCTGAGCATTGAAATTTTCATTTATATCTACAGGTAATGGTCACAAAACATGGGGATCAGTGTTGTACAGACTAAGGAAGAACATCTCCTTCATCTGTAGAAACATCTGATTTGGTCTTGTCTCTCAAAACCAAAAATCCAGTCTCTTATTTTTAAAGCTTTCAGAACTCAGTGAAAAATTGTATTCAAAATTTTTTTAAATAGGAAGGTCTTGAACTATCCAATACACCCTGAGCTGACAGAACATTCTTCTGAACCTGTAAACTGCAGAGAGAGGCTATGGCGGGTGGGGGGCAGGTGAGGTAACACTGATAGGAGGTATTACACACACAAAATCCAGTGACTTTGAAGTTATTTATATATTAAAGAGTTCCAAATGTGTACTTCTAAGATAAACTGTTCTATACTTATTTTGAATGTATTTAAGCTTGATCCTCAAAAAACTCAAACCTCAGTGGAAAAAAAAAAAGATTGAGACTGGAGAGTGCGTAGAAATGTGATTCCCTCCTTGTCTGCATGCAGGACGGTTCTGGCATGTGTTAACAAGATTGGTAAACCCCAGCAGCTTCAGAAGTTTGCTTCAGATAAATTTGTCAGGGCTTCTTTTGTCTGTATGGTCTTCTGCAAATTACAAGTAAACAGCCATTTCATACAGCTTTTAAATACTTGGGCAATGTGCCTTTTGGAGGAATCATTTATTTCTTTGGGCTTAATGGACTGTAATTTTGGAAAGATGTGTACTTCTTATCTTTCCAAACCACTTTGTCTGTTCTTAGTTTATGATGAGCTTATAAATAAAGTCATATAACTGAACATTGTTAGTCTGGAATTTTACACAAATGGCCAAGTGCTGTAGAATGAAATGGCAAAATCTTACTGGTTCAGGTAGCAAAAGACTTGGGTTATGGTGTAACTTCACATTAAAATTATTGACAGTCATAAACACTATGGACATAATCTCCCAGCTTTCATGTACTTTCATGACTGTTGTTACTTGTGCCAAAGAAAGATGAATTCACTGTCAAAATTAGGCATTGAAATATCACTTTGTGACTCCATTACAGTCAATAACTCATTGTGTTAATTATGTATTGATTGCTAAAGGTTGTCTGAAACCTCATAAGACTCAATAATTCCTTATATGAAAAAAATCAATTATATAGTTTGCTTCCAATTCATTTAATTCTTCATTTTTAGCAATTGATGAATTAATTGTACATCTTCAAAAATTTCTACCCCTTACAAAATTAACTCAAATAATTAAGGCTTTAAAAAACACTATGACATTAACATTGTAAATGATTCTTACTGATGACATTCGATTCCTCTTGTTTTGGTCACTTTCCTCAATTAGTTAGTGGTGATACAAAATCTCCTGAATATTCCAAGTCTGCTTCCAAAATCCAGCAGACAAAACAGACGACCGACTGCATGTGTGTGTTGGACAGAAATGACACCTAGTGGTGATGCTCAGCATTTGTCTATTCCCAGCCGAGCTCCCAGTAATTGCCACTGACTGTGTGTCTTGATACACCATACAGCATCAATCATTCTGTGGTTGATCAGGCTCTGGCTGCTTTAATAAAATGGCGGCTTTTTGGATGGTTTATGAGCTACTCTCTGAAATCCTTTAAAACAATTAGAACCCAATTTGTGCAGAGTTGAAAAATCTATTGTACTGTTATTAGGATGAATTGGGAATTAATTTTTTTTCTCTTTATGGTATCCTCTAATAGGCTTGAAAGGATACTAAGTCTCCAGCCCTAGTAGTGTCTATCCTTTTACTATCCTGAACAAAAGTAGAAAAGCCACAAAGTGCTGTAAAAATGGCACACAGGGGCACTAAAATTATATTGGGGATGTTTCTGATCTTGTTATTCATACTCTGTCAATGGCAGACAGCTTAAAAACAGGCACGGGAGTAGTATATAGAGATGTCACAGCAGTGCTAGGAGAGAGTTCAGCCAGTGGTTTACTGCAGACTGGAGACTCTTGACTGAAGGTGGAAACAACATAAACACAGTGCGTGGTGGAGATGCTTGGCTGGGCAGCAATAAAGCAATCAGAAGTAGCTCAGTGTGAAGGTCTGTCGTCACCAGTTGGCAGAGGGTCACCTGGAGTGGCATATGTTGGTGCTCTCTGGCTGGTGTACAGGTGACAGATGTCTTTCGCCAAGGGCAGGAAGAAAACATCTTGGGCAGGCAGGGGGCAGGGAGTGCAGAGAGAGTGGCCAAGGCTGAGCCTGTCTCTGGCCCTTTGAATGAGCACTTGGTTTATTTGTCAGAGTAAAGTGAGTCAGGGCCAATGTTACTTAACACATTGCAGGACTGAGTGTGTGGTGTTTCCTTCCCAGAGATTTTTGAGCTTGGAGGAAAAAAAATCCCTATTTTTCCGATTTCTTTCCCCAGTACTCTATGAGAAAGCAGTCACAATGTTCCTTGTAAGACTTCATTTTGCATGATGTCTCAGTCATAGGGAAGCCTGACAAATCTGCTTTTGTGCCTGGTAGGTTTGAGCTGTGGGGTAAGACCTGTGTGTGTCGACACTCCAGCCCAATTCAGGCAGTGTGGTAGGATGTGCAGCGCTCTGGTCCAGCCAAACCACTTGCTGGAGCTGAGGAAAGGCTACAGAGTTCCCCCATACATTGTCACTCTTTGTTTTCATTATCCTTCTTTCAACAGTGACTGTTCACCAACAGGCTTGTACTTTGTGACCCTGTAACTTTGCACATAACAGGTAATAAGGTTTACAGAACCCAAACTTTAGGTATTGACAGAGAAAAGTCTGCCATGCTTGCACATTTGTCTTCCAGACAAACCAACCAGATTTCATGGACCAACCACAATTAACCAGTACAGGGCAAGTATCAAGTATTTTTGTAAAAATTATAAAATGTAAAAATGTAAAAAGCAGCCACACCAAAGAACCTGCAGACTGTTTTCATCCATCTGTAAGCATGGAGGTACTGTGAGCAATGTGCATTTAAGAGAAGACATACAGAAAAAGGAGTAGGTCCGTGCTGGAGATATGCAGAGTGCCAATAGAAGCTAAACACCTTATATATACACAAAGCTTTCCCTTTCCAACTCCCCCAGACACATCTGCTCGTGCAGATGCTCTGCCTGTGTGTGAGGAAGAGGTTCTCCCTGTGTTTGCTTCCTGAGAAAATGACCTAAATATTTCAAAGCAACATAGCAAGTCAGCATGAGGCTGAAATGCTACTGAGAGCCACATCTGCCTTCCAGTCTGGAGATCCTTACCTCTAGACTTATTATTATTCTCCTCCTGGCCTGTACCACCTCACCAGCCAGGTCTCCTGGAGCCGAAAGCTCCACTTAGAATTGTACAGACAGTCAGAGCAAAGAGAGCGAATGGTTGTTTCAGCATTCCCATAACCTTCAGACACTCGCTAGATGAATAACGACGTGCTTGGTCAACCCCTGACCCTGCCCTTGCTGTTTGGTTGCAGTCCGTGATGCTCCTGCTGCATAGCCAGCGTCGCTACATCTTCGAGTACGACCAGTCGGATTACCTGGTGTCGGTGACGATGCCGAGCATGGTGCGCCACGCGTTGCAGACCATGCTCTCCGTCGGCTACTACCGCAACATCTACACACCACCGGACAGCGGCGCCGCCTTCGTGCAGGACCTGGCCAGGGACGGGCGGCTGCTGCAGACGCTCTACCCCGGGACGGGCCGCAGGGTCCTCTACAAGTACACCAAACAGTCCCGACTCTCCGAGATTCTTTATGATACCACGCAAGTCACGTTCACCTATGAGGAATCTTCTGGGGTTATTAAAACAATACATTTAATGCACGATGGGTTCATCTGTACCATCAGATACAGGCAAACAGGTTTGTCTAACTGTGACTGTTTTCCTAAAGTTTTTTGCTCTGATCCTGCACCTACCTGGCATGAAATTCCATTATTTTTATGTCTGCAAGTTTTTATATTTTATGTTTCAATAGAAAAGTATGCGTGTGTATCTCTGTGTCCATAGGTGAATATAGCTGCCCCATTTGAAACACAGTTTTCTTTTTATTACTTGGTATGGAATACCTCTTAGAATGTTTGGTTGGTTTTATTCCACTGTGTGGATATTTGCTAAATAATAAATCATATTGGTTTATTGTTTGTATTTTCAAGTTTCCGTGTTTACACCATAATATAACATAAATTCAAAAGGACTGTTTATATGAGGAAAGAAATCACCCTATAAAATAAATTTAGTTTAGAATTATCTTGTAAGTAAGTAGAAATCATAATTACGAATAAACCAGGATTCATTTAAACAAATGTTAATAAAATATAAATAATTCATAGAGAAAGCATTAATAAAGGTTTGTGAGAATAATCTAGCATATTCTTAGTTAATGGTGTGTTCTAAGTCAGTTAAGCAGCAATTACAACTCAAGGGTATATTTGAGTTCTTGGCCTGTCTGTGTTAGATCTGTAGAATGAGTAAATTGTGGCCCTAATTCATTGTTTTTCTTGTTTATCGTCTTTCCCCTCTTTGTTTTGGACAGGTCCACTTATTGGTCGCCAGATCTTCAGGTTTAGTGAAGAAGGGCTTGTAAATGCCAGATTTGACTACAGCTATAACAACTTCCGTGTCACGAGCATGCAGGCCATGATCAATGAGACACCTCTTCCCATTGATCTGTACCGTTACGTCGATGTTTCTGGCAGGACCGAACAGTTTGGAAAATTCAGTGTAATTAATTATGATTTAAACCAAGTTATAACCACCACTGTGATGAAACATACCAAAATCTTCAGTGCCAATGGTCAGGTGATTGAAGTACAGTATGAAATTCTCAAGTCTATTGCTTACTGGATGACCATCCAGTATGACAATATGGGTCGCATGGTGATCTGTGATATACGTGTAGGTGTAGATGCCAATATAACAAGGTATTTTTATGAATATGATGCTGATGGTCAACTCCAGACTGTGTCTGTGAATGATAAAACCCAGTGGCGCTACAGCTATGACCTCAATGGCAACATCAACTTGCTGAGCCATGGAAATAGTGCACGCCTCACTCCTCTGAGATACGATCTGAGAGATCGCATTACAAGACTCGGAGAAATTCAATATAAAATGGATGAAGATGGTTTTCTCAGGCAAAGAGGCAATGAGATCTTTGAGTACAACTCTAATGGTTTGCTGAACAAAGCATATAACAAAGTGTCTGGCTGGACTGTGCAGTACTGTTATGACGGTCTTGGAAGACGAGTTGCAAGCAAATCAAGCCTAGGACAACACTTACAGTTCTTTTATGCTGATCTCTCCAACCCAATAAGAGTTACTCATTTGTACAATCATAGTAGCTCAGAAATAACATCCCTGTATTATGATCTTCAAGGTCATCTCATTGCGATGGAATTAAGCAGTGGAGAAGAATATTATGTTGCTTGTGATAACACTGGAACACCTTTAGCTGTGTTTAGCAGTCGAGGCCAAGTCATCAAAGAAATTTTGTACACTCCATATGGAGAGATCTACCAGGACACTAATCCAGATTTTGAGGTGATCATTGGTTTTCATGGAGGACTGTATGATTCTCTTACCAAATTAGTTCATCTGGGTCAGCGGGACTATGATGTCATTGCTGGTCGGTGGACAACACCAAATCATCATATCTGGAAGCGGCTGAATGCTGTCCCACAACCATTTAATCTCTACTCATTTGAAAATAATTATCCAGTTGGCAGAATCCAAGACGTTGCTAAGTATACAACAGGTAAAAGTAACACGTTTCTCATGAAGAGAAAACTTTTTCTCAAATTCTGGTATTGATTCAATATTGCAGAAATCTTTTGTATACATCCCAAGTTATGATTTGTTTCTAATCTTAAATCTATTGAAATAATTTCCTTAATAGACTGAGCTTGATGTGTTTTCTATAGCCTTTATGATAACCAAGAAAATAATTAATAGTTGCTTCTGCTGCTTTTCTCAGTGCTGAAAATAGGGAAGGAATGGACACGGCTTAATTTGAATTTTTTCCATTATAAATAGATAGAAGGAACACTATTGATTTGAGTATAACTATGCTTTGTAACCAAATAATTTGTTTGCTACAGTAAATGCTGTAACTAGCACTGGAAACATAAATTGATATGAAATCATTATTTCTGCATAGCTGGAATTTCTGCAGGCTGCCCTTACTTTTTTTAGGATTTATGTGCCTTTTTGCCAGCATCCTTTTCTTGTTTTTTAGACATTGGAAGTTGGCTAGAGCTGTTTGGTTTCCAGTTGCACAACGTGCTGCCTGGGTTCCCAAAACCAGAGATAGAGGCTTTGGAGACAACATATGAACTTCTACAGCTTCAAACAAAAACCCAGGAGTGGGATCCTGGAAAGGTTAGAAAAAAACAACTGCTTCTAATACTAAATTAAGGAGTTTTATTAGAAAATATTGGAGACCAAGGGAACAATGTGACTGTATCTTTACACATAATAGAAAAGGCAAATAGTTTAACAATACTAGAAACTGTAATGTTGTCAATTGCACACTGGCATCAGAGTTGAGGAGAGCTTTAAGGAGAAGCTTTTAGCAACACAATGAGGGAGATTTGCAGCTGTTTATAGAGAAAATATCCAAATTCGAGGAGTAGGATAGGCAAAAGGGTAAAAGTGTTTGTGTGAAAATTGAAAAAGCTACAGAAACCTCTTGAAATTAAAAAATTAAAGCAGCAGATTTTCATCTCTGTTAGCTAAGGTGCCATAAGAGCTGCAAAATCACTGAAGTTATAAGCAGCTTTACAAGCCAGTACCTCTGCATAATTATTGCTGGGAACAGAAATGTTGCTATGGATTTGCAGGGGGTCTGTAAATCTTAGCCTTGCTCCTGGGCTTATTTTCCATAAAGAGGAGCCAGGCAGCAGCTATCAGGACCCAGCAATCAATGTGACTGCAGCAAGACCAACCACTGATCTTCTGCACGGGCATTCATGTTTTACATTTGACCATAAGAGCAGCTGTTAACAAAGAGCTATGATTTTGTACAGATTCCTTTCCTCTGATGTAGTCAGGAAAGAGAAGTGTAAAGCATTGAGAGTTCACATTCAAGTTCACAATATTTACACACTCCCCATGCACAAACAGCTGCACCAAGTGCAGAAGCTGGAGGGTCATGCCAGATATAGGAGCAGGTTCATGCAAAATTGTCACTGAGATATTAAAGAAGCTTTTAGGCATAGAAAAGATGTAGTGATAGGTACAGTGTTAAACAACAAAGACATGGTTGGAATGAAGTTTCTTTTAGCTTCTATAGGGAATAAGATCTACAGATGTGATGTACTTGCCTGGGTCCTATTGTTTTAGTGCCTCAAGACCTCCACAACCTGCTTTTCTTAAAGAATGGACTATAAAATCTGTTACTGTGATTTTACAGAAGATGAGCACAGCTTTGATTTCAGCTTTCCCTGAACTGCCTAAGGGCTGAAAGCCCAGCCATTAGAGTAACTGTTCAAGGGGGAGGAAGAATACAAAGGAAGAACAAATATAAAAATAGCATTTGTGATAAGCACCTTTCCATTTGTTTTCTAGAAATGAAGGAGTCCAAGAGGCAGAAAGCACTATGATAGGTGATTAGAAAGCCTGTGCATATAGCCAGGTTCTGTAGGTGTCACAATATTTTCCAAACAAATTGAAGATCTATTCTAAGTAATTAAGAGATTAGTAGGGTCTGTGAGATACTTTAATGAACTGCAAGGTGCCTCATCTGCAAACTTGATTGGTGTTTTCTTTTCCAGACTGTCCTTGGCATTCAGTGTGAGCTCCAGAAGCAACTCCGAAACTTTATATCCTTGGACCAACTTCCTATGACACCCAGGTATAGTGATGGCAAGTGTTCTGAGGGAGTGAAGCAACTGAGATTTGCAGCTATTCCTTCAGTATTTGGGAAAGGCATCAAATTCGCTATAAAGGATGGGATAGTGACAGCTGACATTATCGGCGTGGCTAACGAGGACAGCCGGCGCATTGCTGCCATCCTCAACAACGCCCATTATCTGGAGAACCTGCATTTCACCATTGACGGCCGGGACACCCATTACTTCATCAAGCTGGGGTCTTTGGAAGAAGATTTGGCCCTAATTGGCAACACGGGCGGGCGCCGCATCTTGGAGAACGGCGTCAACGTCACGGTGTCGCAGATGACGTCTGTGATCAACGGCAGGACTAGACGCTTTGCTGACATCCAGCTCCAGCACGGTGCACTCTGCTTTAATGTGCGCTATGGAACCACGGTGGAAGAGGAAAAGAACCATGTCCTGGAGGTAGCCAGGCAGCGAGCCGTGGCTCAGGCCTGGACTAAGGAGCAGAGACGGCTCCAGGACGGGGAAGAAGGAATTCGGGCATGGACAGATGGAGAGAAACAGCAGCTTTTAAGCACTGGGAGGGTGCAAGGCTATGATGGATATTTTGTTTTATCTGTGGAGCAGTATCTCGAACTTTCTGACAGTGCCAATAATATTCACTTCATGAGACAGAGTGAAATAGGCAGAAGGTAACAAAGAAAATCTCTGCCTTTGCGTCACCAAAGACTGCCTGTTTTTAAACGTAAAATGGTTTATTGTATTGGTTTTTCTAGATCAGAACTCTGTATATATAAATATAGAGGAAAAAACATATCCAACTGCCTTTAAATGTGACAGAAGATGGTATTTTAATATTGTTTGTTTAACTCTTTGAGAGATGACAGTGACAATTTTTAGTTCTTGTGTGGCAGTATTCAAAAACTTCAGAATCAGAGTCCTGCGAGCTGAGTGGCGTGACCTGTGCGTGAGGGGCCTGGGGTGACGCCGCACAGCCCTGCATGTGGGGGTGAGCACCACATGCTCTGCCTTCTTCTAAAGAAACACAACGTTTCTGTTGCTGATGATTTAATAATTCACCAGTTATTTAAAAGGTTATAGAGCCTGATTCTGCGACCCATATTTACTGGGTGGTTTTTATCCCAGTGAGATCTCCCATAAGGTCAAGGGATTGCATACAGAAACCAGACTGTGTATGGAAACTTTGTAGTTGCTCACAACCCCTCACATGTCATTCCTCACAGCTCAAAGCTAAGGGATTTTCCAGCCTGAGAAATCTGACTTGTGTTGGATTCGGTACATACAAGGCTGTCCCCTGTGGCCTTTGCTCAGTTGTGGCCATCCCTCAGCCACTCCATGCTGAACACCACATTCTGTCTGCTCGTGCATGTAGGGCCTCTCTCCCAGAGTTCCCCTTGGCACTGGGATATACTGGGGTCTGGCAGCACACACAAAGCTGCCAGTCTGCCTGGTGGAGGGATGTGGGTGGCACAGCATTGCTGAGGTTCAACCAAGCAACGGGGTGACCAAAGCAGGGCTTTGTGGGCACTGTAGTTTTCGGGAGGCTCTCCACTGGTATCAGTGTGCTCCAGGCTGGGCTTTAACCCAGTACTTGAGGACAACTCATCTGGGAGCCCACAGAGAGCAGTAACAAGCCGTGCAGGATCAGTCCTGTCTGTAGTCACTGGGCCAGGACTCATCTTTACACAGATGATTTGGAAATTGCAGTGTTGTTGGGTTTAGGCATCTCGTTCTTTTCATCTCAAATTAATAATCCTGTTGTAGTACTCATTTTTTCAAGTCTGAAGAAGATTGATGGATTGGGAGTTGATGAACTTAAGTGTGGATAGTAAATAGGTTGATAAACAGAACATTTTGGGGATGACTCTTCACTTTTCAGCTCAATATCTAGAGCACATAGAAAAGCATTATATTGCATGGACAAAAATCTTTATTTCCCAAGGTATCATGTGCTGCTGGCACAGTTGCTTCATAGCAGAGTAGGTGATCCTTCCTCCAGCTTGTCATTTTCACCAGACCTGATTACTGGGAGGTAGGGTGGGCACATGGGGAGGGGGGTCCGGGCAAGCAGTTTTCCTTTACTCACTTTCAGAGGGAGCTAGAAGTCTTGTTATAGAGCCTGTGTATCCATAACAGTGATGTTATTGCACATTCCTTTCAAAACACACATGGTAAATATATTGAAAGAATTTCTGTTGATATTTATTGAAACCAACAAAGTGCATTCTTTGTCCTTCTTCCTTTTGTCCAGTTTTCTTTTTTTCCCTTGTTTTTGGGCAAGTGGAGCAGACTGTACCCAAGTTAGAGATGAGCCTGAACTGGCACCTGAGACCTGAGCTCCTACTAGGGTTTGAGCTCTGGTCTCAGCCTCACCCCATTACAGTCTCTTCTCAGACTCCTTCTGCTCCCCTGGGAGCCAACGCAGCTTTGGGGGTGCAGGATCAGGCTGAGTGGGAGCCTGGCCCCTGACACCCTCCTCTATCCCCAGCCAGGGGGAACTGTGGACCAAAATCTGCACACACACATTGTGGTCAGGCTCATCATTAACTAACGTACAGAACAGGGAGCTGACAACATCCAAGTTTCACAGCTCAGATTTCTGTAATTTTCCATACAATCACGGAGAATTTGAATACCTCCACACCAGCCTAAAAATGGACCTTCGAATCCTTGAGCCTCTAATACGCTTTTAATCAATGAAAGAATAATTTATGAATTGTATATAGAGAGTGCATTCATAAATGTGATGATGTATTTTATCACTGATCCAAGATGTCAATATTAGAGTCTATTTTACTTATATTTTAAGCAATTATACTTTTTTGCAATTCACTAATGAGGATCATTTTCAAACTGCTTTAAATATCCATTATAAACAAATATTTGAAGCTATTAGATTTACCTTGAACTGTGCATTTCTAGTATGTAATACTTATTTAGTTAGCTTGTGCCTTTAGTTTCTTAAAGTTATATTTGTATTATATGCAGGAAATGCACTTTGTATTACCTACAGCTGTGGTTTTTAATACTGCCTTGATTACTGTTGTTCTCATGTTATGCCAAAAGGTCAAAGAGTGAAATGTGTTACAAGTTTGTCTTTGGAAGTAGATTTGGCATTTTCCCATTTCCTGGGTGCAGTCTAAGGGATGTTTTGAACAGATCTCTTATGAGAATGTGGATCCATTAAGACTCGCATGATATTACATGGCCCAGTTACAAAAGCAAAAAAAAATGCCTTCATTATTGTAAATTTAGGAAACTGAATATAAATGTTGTGTTGACATGACAATGCTAAAGAAATGAGTTATTACTGAAAGAGCATGGGAGACTGAAGTGGTAGCTACACATGGGCCAGTCAGCAGTGATTCGTGAGAAATGCATGAACAAACAGCTTTGGCCATCTTGTACATGAACAACCTCAGATGGAGGCAGGGATTATTTCAGTCTCCTTTTTTTTCTTCCTGGTAATTAGACCAATTTCTCAGCAGTTTGTTTTTGGGGGTTTTTTTACAGGTCTGGTTTTTGGGGGTTTTTTTGTTTGTTTTTTTTTTTGTTGTTGTTTCTTTGCACTGTAGCCTAGAGACATAATTGAGAAAAAAGAAAAACAATAGCATGGAAATTTTTACTCTTATTTAGCTCAGATAATTTGATGCTAGCATTCTGCACTATGAACAAGGTTCTGGAAATGGAAAAAATAATTAGATTGAAATAAAATAAAATAAAAACCACTATTGCACACTATCCTGTGGCAAAGTACCTACCAGGAAAAATCTGTGCTATATTTTTTATGACAGTCAAACAAATAGTGTGTACAATAACATTTCCTTTGCTTTCATATTTATTTAGCAAATCTAGAACATTTCAAAGTTATAAATATATATATAGATATCTATGTAGAACATAGCCAAATAACTGTATATGAACTGGTCAGATTGCAGCTGGGTGTACAGCCCTTGGCTCTTGGCTGTGTGCTCTGTCACTGGACAGAGGTGGTCGCACTCTGACCATGCCCTGGGGTCCCACCCTGCACCCCCTGCCCACTGAGCCCCCTCGCCAGGCCAGGGCTGGGCACACAGGGCAGCAGCTCCGAGTAAGCTGTGGCAGTGAGTGCTCTTGGAGGCCAAGGTGCTGCTCCAAAGGGCACAGTGGTTTGGCCAGAGGAGCTCCTGGGTGAACCAAGCCACAGGAGATGGGCAGATGCCCGGCAGGGTGTTCATGTGCTGGGGGTGCTCACCCGAGTGTGGCTGCTGTGGTGACACCCAGCTCAGGCTGCCGCCGACAGCCCTGAGGGTTTCCTGTCAAATGCTGACTGTTATTTAAACCTCTCCTTGATACAAAACATTACCTGGTCAAAAGCACCCTGACTGCCAGAGGAATCGCTTCCAGGCAGAAACTGGGAATGGTGGAGTCGGACTCGCTGTCAATTTGTCTGGGCATTTGTCACCTGCCATTATTTGTCTAAGGAAACGTGTTTGACGATTTCCAGTTTTTCCTTAGATCTCGTGGTGGACTTTAGCCTTTTACTAAATGTTAGTATATCAGATCGTGTCCTTGACAGTATTTTACTTGTATGAACCATGATAAAACATTACAATCTTCATACTCTTCTGGCAGAAGTGTCAATAAACAAGAACGAGAAGCATAGCATACAATATATGTCAAAGTAACGTTCCTTTTTAGCTTTCTCATCAACAGTAAAAAATGTTTACAATGTATGCCAAGATCTTCACTTTCTGTCTAACACCAGTTAGAGGTTCTGATCTTACAGAAATTGTGTTATAATGGCCTCAGCCTCGTTGCTAGGAAACAATAGATCCCAATTTTTTTATTCCTGCTCTAACTCCTGTGCTGAATAGTGACTGGATACTGTACAGGTTTATGTTATATGGCTGCAGTTAAATGGTCTGATGCATTTTGCTCTGGGTTTCAGACCAGAAGCATGCATTTTCTACAAGAACATCCCAGCAACACGCTGTAAATAGTGAAAGTTAATATATTATGTGTCGATATTTGAAAAAGAAAGTACTTTGACTATTTCATTTTTAAAAAATAAAGGTGCAAACTGATGGCGTGTGATGTTCTCTTTGTTTACACAAGTACTTGGGATATTCTGGTCATGTCAGTAAAAGGTGCTTCCATGGAGCTAAAAAAGGACTCTAGCCAATATTACTTGGTTCAAAAGTTGGATGGCAGGGGATTGCTTAGCGAGGTTTAATTTTACTCCTGATTCACTGAAGTTCATGCCTATAACGCAGCAGCTTTCACTACAGGTGAAATCCCAGCCAGTTTCTGTGTACAAGTTGTTACATTTCATCAAAGTAAATGTGAGAGAAAGGAATAATTCTGCTAAATGTTTTTGCATTCTTAATAACTGAGTGGGTGAAATCGACTGTAGTGGTAGGAAGAGGAGAAAAGTTTAGGTGTCTGCATGTTCTTTAGAGCTGCCTCAAATAGATGATGATGAATGACTGTGGTGTCAAAAGTATGTGCCAGGAAAATGAAAAATAAAAAGCCCAGCACGTGCATCAGAGGAGGAGCACATAAATGGAGGGGCACAAGAAATGGTTAAGGCTAAAGAAAAGGTTACACGATGAAAAACATTGGAGCAGCTGTGCTGGTTAATGACCAAGCAGGAGGGTTGGGGCTGGCAGAGCTGTGTTGGATGGATGAGAAGAAAGCGAGTCTAAAGGGGTGCTCCAGGAGAAAAGGGAAGAAAACCAGCCTGGAAGACAGAATCGATCTCGTGCTGCAGGAGGTCTGTCACAGACATAGATGGGGAGCAGGGGAGGGCTTAGTGGAGGCAAAAATAGAGCAGAGGAGCAGCATTGCCTTTGCTGGGGAGAGGGCAGAGCAGGGGACACGGGGGCAGGGGATGCAGGGTTATGCAGTGGGCTACAAACCACCTACCAGAACCAGGGGTGTGGCAGCGAGGGGATGGGGATGGGAGGGCTGGCAGGAGGACAGGGCAGAGCAGCTGCAGCTGGAAGAGACGGTGGGAAGGAAGAAGGAGGTGATACAGAGATCATCTGGGAAGTCACGGCCACAAAATGCAGCTGCTGCTCTCTGAAAGGATCTGTAGCTTTCACACCTAAGTCAATGTATAAAATGTGTATAATTTTCTTATTACTGTTCCTGCTTGTCTCACAAACACCATCAGCTTCTCTCTGTTTCCACCTTGTTTAAGCCTACAGCAATTCCAGACCCCTGGGTACCCAAAAGAAACAACACAAGCCTCAGTCTTAATAATTTACATCAGAAACTGAAACAACATTCTCAGCTTTAAACAGAAATGGCATCTTCTGGCCTATTTTATGTATTTTTTAGAAGAACAATGCACTTCTGGAGTCAACCATAGTCAGACCAGTTATCCTCAGCTCACTGCACCGCAGAGGAGGGGAGCAGCTGCTCCTCATGTGCCACAGGTTTTGCACATGCAGCCTCAGTCTCTGCTTGAAGCCAAGAGAACAGTTCCATAGGAAACGGCCCTTGGGCAACGTTCTTCCTACTGCATTTATCCCTACCACTGTGCAATCATCTGCCAGGGATCGGTTCCAAGCACGCTTGTTCCTGCTCCCAGGAGAGGCCAGGTAAACCAGGGCTTTGGACCCAGCACTCGGACAGGAAAAGGGCTCCCTGAGAAGGCTGGGGCCACCAGCAGCTCAGCTGGCTTTGAGGAAGGATGCTTTGCAGGAGCACATTGCTGGAGGAACAGCCGGGGACCAGCTGCCACAGGCTCACAACAAGCTGGGAAACCTTTAATGCAGAGGGGAGGAGGGAAAGATTCAATGGGCACAAGTGACAGCAAGGCAGCCAGTGCGTCTGCTGAGTTATGTAACAATTAAAAAAAACAGCCTTTAAATATTTTATTGAAGAGCAAATCATTCTGGATCTGCCTCTCTATGGCAATTAAGGTAAAACTTGTTTCAACCAACAAGCATATGCACTAAGAAGGCACAGAGCAACACATACATTCAATGTAAAAGATGATGGGACCTTGCACCACAAATTAAATTTGGCCTTCAATTAGACAGAAACTGAGTAATGAACTGAACAACTTAGCAAATGTTGCCCATTAGTCCCTGTTTTGCTGGGGCTGTTCAATTACTGCATTGTTCCTATTGCTGGTTTACAAGGAACTTGTGCTTCACAGAAAGTCTTTTATCACTTACACTGTTTTGCTCACACTCTCTCTTACACACACAGAGCTACTTTTGGGGGTGGGGGGGAGGTAAGCCTTCCAGCCTTATTAAATGCTGCTTGGAGCATCCCCACCTTCTGGATCCTGGACTTGCAGCTCCTTTATCTCTGTCCCTGTTCACATCTAACTTGCCTTTAGTGAGGTGACAACCAGGCAGCTGTGAGGCCTCTCACTGTGCTCCCGAGTTGCAGGTGGCTGTGTCTGGGGAAATTCAACCACTTTTGTTCTCCCTGAGCCTGCAGTCTGGTTTCTGGAAAAAGCCTCCTTCTCTCTTAAGAAATGTTTTATGCCTTCCAAGCTCTGTAGAAGTGGGAAATATAGGCAAGAAACATAACCAGAGCAACCCAAAGGTGCCTATACAATGTTTAGGAACTGTTTTTTGTAAATACATATGTTTTTGTAGTCCGTTTGCAATCACTGCTAGTCTTGTGCTTTGAAAAGGATCACGTGAGACTCACATTCTTTTGGTAGTCAGGACCATTTGTGTGGGTTGAAGCATGACTATCAGTGGCACAAATCAGCCAGCTGGACCAGATGCATCCCCCTTGCACATGAACAAGGCTGTGCCCTAGCTGGGGTCCCTCCCAAAGCACACAGGAGCTCACACAGGAGCTCACCGGACCATGTCCACCACCCTTGGACTATCTCCTCAAACAAGAGGCCCTTAGGACATCTAGTCTGTTCAAGAGTGTTTCCTACTCTCTGCCAGTTCATCAGAACATCAGTGTCATCACATTTGTTAAACCCCAAGTGCAAAAGGCGAGTACTCTGAGCTCTCCAGTCGCCTCGTGCTAACCCTGCACAGCTGACAAGTCCTGTAGATCCAACCTCCTCCCCAGGAGCCCAGCAGCATCACAGAAACACATGGATAGGAAAAGAAAAGCAGAGAAACTGTCATGAAAAATAATTTATCTTTTTAAATTGTATGCAAAGGTGGCTTGTTTCAAGCACAAGAGAACACCTAAAAGCAAAGAACGAGCCTTTCCACTTCACTGGATGTTCCCAGTTACTCTGGTCATTGCTTAAGCTTTTCTTCATTTGTGCAAGCTACAGATTTCGTTACAGGGCAGAGCTTCTGATGTGATGGGAAATCAGTTAGTGGGGACCCTCAGGGGGTCACTTCTGGAATATCCTTAGGAACTGTATGAATGACAGACACACAGCCCACCCAAGGCAAGGACATTTTAATGTAAACAGTTCTCCTAAGGTTACAAAAGGGGACTTGCCCTGTTCTGCATAAAGGCCAATCAGAACAAAGCAAAGCAGAGTCTAAAGTTCAGTAATGTAAATTTAGTAACTAATTATTAAGAACTAATCTTGATGGGAAAAGTATTTTTTACTTGACATGAAAAACGGTTGAGGGGAAAAGACATTATGTTTATCCTTTTCTTGTCCTCTCTTAGGGAAAAAAAAATCCCACTCCAAGTTCAAAGTATTCTGAAACTTAAACTTAACATTTTGAACTATAAATTCTATGAAATACACATTTCTGCAAATGTTACAAGAAAACTCATGGAGTTGTTTTAATTATCATATAAATTGTTCTGTTCTAGAGCGTGAACTAGAGGAGACACTGGAAGATGTGGCTATGTCTCACTTGGGGAAACATCCTCATGATGGCTGCAGGTGGAAGTCATGGCCTTCATTCCTTCCTAAGGAAAATAATCACAAAGATATGAAAGGATGAACACTGCAAGAAAATGGACATATTAGAAGGCTCATTCTCGAGCAAGGGTGCAGGTGAGGGAAGGCAACCCCATTGCTGTGGTAGCACTCAGGAATACAGTCAAAACCCATTTTTTCAGTACACTGACAGGCCCTGTCCCTAATGAGCACCTGAGTGACAACCTTTCAACCACACAGCAAGAAAAGTTAGGGCACATTTTTGGTAGTGTTACTCTGCTGGCTAGTTCAGGTCAATTGTGCAAATAAGTGTAAGACCTCCACCTCTGCCACCACGGAGAGCTCTTCTTAGCTGCAGCCAAGGCTCCCCCCACCCCAGCAGTACCTGGTTTGCTCGTGGCTTTCATGTGGTTGATGACTGGGTGCTGCAGGGGTGTTACAATGCCTTGGTTGGGTTTCTGGAAGGCTGAAATGAGGTTGTGCACTTTCCGGAAGAGCCTCCGCTGGACGCCTGGCGCCGTCTGCAAAGGCAGAGGGTGAGAGGTGAGAAGGGCTGCTGGGTGCCCACGTCTGTGCTGCTCTCGAGGTGCTGGCACAGAGACCTTGGCCTCAGAAATGTACACAGCCCACAGGGAAACAGCCAGCCATGGATGAGGACCCCCTGATGTGCCAACTTCCAAGGAGTCAGTGAGCCACTCTGCTCTCCCCCTTCCCTGGGGCATCAGACCCACCCTGCACTGAGCGTTTTCCAGTAGTATAAAGTTGGAAGAAGGACAATTTCTGAACCACTGCAAGAGAAACCCAGAGCCTGCCATGCTTATTAGGCAAACTCACAAGTGATCTTTCACTGTTTCTGACCCTGACTTATTACAGCTTGTGATTTAACCTCCTGACCAGTAACTTCCTGGGATGTATCAGTAAGATAGTTCCAGCACAGAAACACCAGTAAGACAACCTCCACCTGGACTTACTGGGGGTGAGGAAGTATTTACACCACTGAATTCCAACAAGGACAAGCCTCTTTGTACACCCTTCTCTGAGCATTCAGTGCTGGCTTATGTGTTGAGTATTTCTGTCTACCGTTTGTACAAAGACAGCAACTGAATATTACTTATTCATTAAAAGTGGGAGTCTTTCTATCTTTCTACATTAGCAGCTTTTCACACATTATGAAATGAAATGGAGCTGTGTGTACTTTTAATCAAAAATCCAGTGTTTGTGTTAAATCCTTCAGGACATTCTCACAATAACACCTCCTCACCAAAGTCAAAGGAGGACAAGCACAGGCCCTGCCAGCACAGTCCCACTTGAGGGACACTGCTCTCACCCAGCAGCTGTGAGCTAAATCCAGCCTCACTGGCACCAGCTGGAGTCTTCACACTGCCTGGGATTTCACCAGCACTGCTTTAATTTCCCTGCCTCGTCCTTGAAAGATGGGTGTGACCTGAGCTTGCTCAGAGACTAACCAGCCACAGGGAAGGAAACAGAGACAGGAAAGGACCAGCTGCATCTGGATTCTGTTCTGGCCTTAGAGGCACATTCCGTGGGGATAAGTTGGATCTAGGCTGCTGTTTCTAACAGCTGAGGCCAGTGTGGGCTTAGCAGCATTCACTTAAAGGCTTCTGTTTGCTTAAGGGAAGGGCTGTAGCATCTCAACCTCAGTCAGGGAATTGCCCTCCATAGGTGGAGGTCCCCTGGGGTTCTGGCATCCTTTCTGAGATTCCAGTGCTTACCCTGGAATAGCAGGTGCACTGTCACCCTCACCCTGTCCTGCAAACCCTCCTGCTGGAGCACTGCAAACCCTTACAGGGTGCTCCTGGTGCCTCACAGAATGCATTACTGGGTACTATTGCCAAGGGTGACATGGATCATTATTTACTCCATGGTACTGTCAGCACTCCCTGATCTGCTTCTGAGTAACCCCAAGAATCAGTTTTGTCTTCCAGAACACTGATGACACTTCTATTATAATAATGGCCAAGGAATTACACCTGTCTAGAAATTATGTAATATTTGCAGTAAGTGTTCATTAACACACAAACATAAAGCTAATTATGAATTAATACACGGAGTACATCCAAGGAACAAAAAATTCATACAATAAATATCATAAACCCAAACAGTTATCTGTATTGCAAGTACTGTTTCTATATGCCACAATTACCATTTTCTTGTCTGATGGCTGAAAATATATTTTGTATCAAGTTTTGGCTACCCTGTATGTATTTTGAACTCATGACAAATTAATTTTGAGCAAAATTAACTTTTAAACACTCGGCATTGAAAATAATTTCTTTAAATATTCCCACATTAGCGGTACATGGTTAGAAGGAAACATATTGTACTTGTCAAGTTATAAAAATAAAATATTTTTGCTACTTAAAATGATGCAAAATAATGCACTATTGCATTATGCAACAGCTGAAATGATACAGGGAATTAATTTATAAGTTCTAGACTGTCAGAAGTGGCACCAAGACATCTTACTGATGGGCTCACTCACTATCGATTACTGTCAATGCAAATCACACTATGCAGCACCACGAATAATTTGAATCTATTTCATTAAACCTATAAGAATATCAAACAGGGTGTAGAAATTTTCAGAAGACAAAGAAGAAGTACACACCTCAGCACTCCAGGATCCAGTTTCTGTCTGGGACACTCTGTAGGTATAAACATAACCCTGATGCCTGCGGGGGGAAAAAAATCAACATGTATTTATTACTCATTTCTCCTGACAGTTTTCATAATAGCTACACTCTGTTATGTGGGAGTCAGTTTATCTGCTAACAGTTCCTTAAAACTAAGTTCACCTGTAATGGCTATAGGTAGATAAAAACCCACTGGCCAGAGACAGTGTTCAGTGTTCAGGGCTCTTTTGGGATGAGAGAGACTGGTCTGACTCAGGACTAATGTAGCAGTATTCAGTTATTTTAGGTTAAGTAAAACTGCTTTCATTCCTGCCTCAGCATTTTTATTAACTTTTTTTTTCAGTGACCTCCTTTTACTGCCACACACAAGACATACTTTCCTGCAAAAGGAAGTGTATTATCGGCAGAGAGCATTACTGTTCTGTGACTCATTTAAATGCAGATGTTAACGAAAGCAAAATCATGAGTATAATTTACTTGGAAAGCTAGACCCACAAAAAAGGCGGTAAATTAATTACTCTTTGCTTTGCTCATACATTCCTAACTCTCAAATACTGATAAAGGAGCTTATAAGAGTAAGGAATTTTCATTCTTTTAAAATCTGAATCTTTTAAGAATAAGGAGTCATATACTAATTACACAAGACACACACTTGTGCCCAAGTTTGACTTCTCTCATGAACCTAGCATAGTGATGATTTACATGGTAGACCAAAAGTTCATCACAAAGATGGAGATAATTGATACTAGCTCCATGGGTTCAACATTAGTTTAGATGGTATCAGGCAAGAAAGATTGTATTTCATAGTACATAGATTTACAGGAATGCACAGCAGGATTTCAGGGGCTATTCCTTATTTCAGCATCAATTCTTATTCTTAAGAAATCAAAAAAATACTGTATTTCTTTCCAATTATTCATGATATTATAGCAGTTACTCAAAATAGCAGAAACCATTAATGACACAGATACTGTCTTCTCCTGGATAAATTCCTGGTTAAAGTCATTACAGTAACCTTTGCAAAGCAGTGCCTTCTCTAATTTAGCCAAACAGGAAGTTGTTAAGAGCTGGCACTCTGCTCCAACCCCACAAAGTGGGAGCAAAATGCCTATCATGGTTTGTGAGCATTGTCCCCAGAAACAAGACCTTCTGTGTGCCACCAGATGGATGTGAAAAGTGGCTGGACATGCTCACTTCGTGGAAACTTAAGGAGGAAGACAGCTGTCTCTGCTTCCCCCACCACTTCCTCCAGGAAGCTGCAGTCCATCAGGGATTTGGACCTTGGGAAGAGGTGTGAGCAACTTGTGTGGCTGCAGGAGGAGGAAAAGACATGGAAGGACAACACTGTCCCCTGTCCATGCTGTGACACCACAGACACTGGTGTTTCAGGCCACAGCTCAATCCCAATTGCTTAAAAGCACACCTGTCTAAACCATTAGATTATGTATGTTCATATTCAGGGAATCCAGTGTCTTCCTTTGGGATTCTCAGACAATCTTTACCATCATGTCCTTTCTTAAAGCCTCTGAGAGCTTTGCCTATCAGCTTTTCAGGAGTACCTGATGTTCACATTAATCTTGTTTTAAGAATCACAAGGAACTTTCATGTACCTAAGTATGTAGCACACCAACCAATATATGGACATGGATATGAGGATTTTACAGGTTTTAATGTTCTGGGAAATACCAGAGAGGTTCTGGCATTTTTTTCCCTTCTCTTTGAAGTAGGTATTTAACCATCTCCACAGTGTTTTTTTCAAACCCAACAGAATCAGTACCTATAAATCTGAAACTCATTCTCTTCCCTTCTGTTTTTAAAACTACATTGTGTATAAGTGTCTGAGCAACCTGGTCGAGTGGGTGGTATCCCTTCCCACAGCAGGGGAGTTGGAATAGGATGAGTTCATTTCCAACCCAAGCCATTCTATGATTCTACTACCCATCTTTATTCTTGGTTGTCCCAAAGCATTTCAACTGCTTCAGTCTCTTTAAAATTTGATTTTTCCACAAATGGCTCAGTTGTCTGGAAAGCCACCATCTGTTGTTTCTTTCATCGTTTCCTCTACCCAAGAGATTGCATGATTTGAAGTAGTTCAGGGGCTGTGGTGCTGCTCTGACTCCGAACTGTATAATGGCTCTCAGGACTCTGCCAGAAGTGCTTTCTTTTGAAAACTAGAAGTCAGATGAAGTGATGTTCAGTGCTGAAGTATGGTGAGATATAAGATAGACTCCTATTCTGCATTTTTTTTAATTACAGTGTAAAACATTTCAGCTGAGCACAGAGAAAGCACAAAGCATAATTCAGAATAAAAGCCCATGAGATACTGAAAAAGGAACAAGAATTTGGGAACAGGGATGCTTTGAGCACAGGGTGGAGTATGGGAGGAGTATTGCTATCACAGCCTCATGAGGCACAACTGGGAGCTCTCCACTCACCTGGCAAATGTTCATGTTTTTCCCTGAGAAGAAAAAAACTAAAAGACCTGAAAGGGTTTACTGTGCTTAAGTTGAAAAACACATTATCATCTGTCTTTTGTTCTGAAGTCACCAGGAAACAGAGCGAGTGTGTAGATGGGAGCTGGCCTGGACATCCACACCTGCTTATTCAGAGGAAATGCACAAAGGAAGGAGGATGCATTTGGTTAAGAGGGTGAACAGATAGATCTTCCCATCTGTCTACTTTCCATTGGGACTTTGGTTTTCACAAAATGAATTACAGCTCTTCTGATAAGTACTCTTCCAACGAACATGATCTTATCAAAACTTTCTGTCATGCAGCAGGAACTTACTTCATTACCACTTCAAAGGGTTTTTTACCTTCCACATACAAATGACATGATTTTGACAAGCCAAGTTTACTGCTACACAGGCACAGCCTCCCGTGAGAAAGGTTTTTGTGATTTAAACTACCCAACGTTTGCTAAGATCAGTGTGGGCTGAAGAAAGATCAAGATGTTTTGCTTAGAAGAAACGTTAAATACACAAGTTAAAATTAAGATTGCAGAGAACGTTACCTTCCAAGGACCAAAACATGTAACATGGGGCAAAAGCAAGTGGAAAAGTCCATTTACTGGACTTCAGGTCTCAGGTAAAGAGAAATTCCCCAGTCACCATGAGAGGACAGCTCAGTTTTCTATATTTTATTCTATTTAGGGCAGATAAAAATCTCCTAGAGTCACACAACGTCCTCACATGTGGTGTGATGTCAGAGAGCACAGTTACAGTGACACTGATGTACCAGCATCTCCTGGAGGAGGATCAGCTCCTGATGCTGAGGCAAACATTCAGTGAAGGGCTCCCTGTCCCTCACTCACAAGAGCAAAGCTCCTTTCTCATGTCAGAGAAGCTCAAGGGACAGTAGCAATCATGAATTAACATCTTGATGAATGAGGCCCTATAAATTTTGGGTCAAAGGGAAAAAATGCCAAAATGCTGGTGGCGGGAAGCAGAAAACAGCCATTGCTGTAAGGACAGTATCAGATAGCACTTATGAGAGTGCTTTGGTCACCACTGATGATATTTTTATGACATGTCACTTATTTTTTTATCTCCATAAGAAAGAACATATTAGACCAGTTGAGAATTGCAATAACTTCACTTGGAAAACTGTCAAAGGAAAATCTAGAAAAAGCTGCTGTTACAGGAAACAGTCCACTTATTATATAGGCTTTTATTCCTTTAGCCCTTTACATTACAGGCTTCTTTTCCTTTATAGCTAGATAATTCCTCCCAAAGAGTTACAAAGAAATCATTCACAGATGACATACTGAAACAGCATCTGACTACCTCTCCTCTCCACTCCTCCTTTTCAACTATGATCAGACTTGTTAGAGCTGCATTTACTCTAACAGGTGAATAATTACAATCTTCTGCACCATTGAAATAGCCCGAGGACATTAGCCACATGCTGCAGATTAAAATTAACCATGACATTTCAGCTGCATGGTATATTTTTAAATAATTTTGCATCTCAGTTGGGAAATTTTATTAAACTGATTTGTATTCATTTCTGAGTCCAAAATGGAAAAAAAATAAAAAGGGAGAAAGACAGAGGGACAAGGGAAAGCCACGTCAGCAATAGATTACATCAATTTCCTCCTCTGTACGTAGCCTTCTCTTCAAATGCCATTGCATTATATCCATCAAGTGTTCTTATCTGGTACATTTGCAACCTGACCTTATCTTGGAATTTAACTTTACAACATTGTTTAAGAACCAGACAGTGGTGTGGCTTACAAATAGAGGTCCTGAGCATTATGTACTGTCCAGGCTCAGTTTTGTGTAACTTTGCCACATTTCAGCATTTCAGACTGACATTTCATTTCTTAGGTGTTTGCCTCAGTCTATTTAGGGATGGAGAAGGCAGAAGTGCCAGAGAAGGGGACGTGTTAGGAAAAACAGTGTTTTTCCCGTGCTAACAAAAATAATCATCTAATTATTGTGGAGGGTGGGTTGCCTAGTTTTTGGAGTAAGCCATAAAACTTGTTTGAAAGAAGGTATATCTCTCGCACTCTCTGAAAGTAGCAGTGGCTCTTTAGGCTGCAAGAGGCACCTCTAAAGGTTGTCAGCAGTTGTAGCATAACCATGTCTGGGCTGGCTGTACCATGGGGACTCAGCTAAGCAGTGTCCATGAGTTCAGGCCACAAGCAATGTATGTTTGTTGCCTGGCCTGGATTATTGAGGGAAAATAACAGAAGATAATTTACCAATTGGAGAGGAAGACTGGGATTGGGTAGGATGGATGTGGAAGGAAGGAAAGAAAAGGGGACCTATGTCTTTGCAATCTGGGCAAGGGAACAGCAATTAAAACTGAACACCTGGAAGAGAATAAAACTAAATGAGTAAAGAATGGGATATATGGAGGTGAAGCATGAGGGGTATTGAGCTGGGAGCAGCACAAAATGCTGGAGGGGTGAAAAAGCCAGGAATAAAAGATGGAATCAAATGTGTGAAACACTGAAACAGACCTCAGCAATGCAAGAAAAGTCAGCAAGTTGTACAGTTTAACATTGGATAGTCTCAGAATTTATTCCCATGGTCCTCACACTGGCAAGCCAAAGCTAAAGAGTACTGCTGACCTGAGCCTCCTGTGTCACCATTTCTCTTCTCTGAAACCACATTAGACTCTTCATCTCAAAAGCAGAGAAAAGCACTTAATGCTATGAAGATGAGTACTGCAATACTCTGGAGAGGAGGGCCACAGGGGAGCTTTTGGAGTGGGGAGTCAGTGACACAGAGCAGATGAGCATGAGAGGTCAAGACAGCAGTCACTTCTGCCTCATCTGCAGGTGTTTGATGTAGGTTGCAAGTCATGTCCTGAAAGCCCGGTCAGAGGGACCAACCACAGGCAGCTTCCCAGTGGACAACCTTGGGCAGGGAATATTGGTGATGTCATGGGCACCACAGTCACTGCAGAGGTGGGAGATGGCTACCACAGAGCCAGAAGTCAGGTGCTTGGGGGGATCCACAGCAGTGCCTTGGGGCATGGCCTCCCCTACGAGACACAAGTGACAGCTCACAAAATGATGAAACAGTCCAGCCAGCCAGCCACTTAAACTCACTTCTTTTTCTTTTTTTTTTCCTTTCTAATTGTTATATCTCTGTTTGGTTTATTAATCATGGAAGGGCCAAAAAGTCTTGTTCTTTAACATAGGAGAAAATCCTATTTAAGCATCTTCTCATTCTGCCCTAGAATTTGCATTTTCTGGTTGACAAGCAGTCTGGTTCCCGCCTTATTTAGGTCTGAGCTATACAACCAAGGCACAACAGCTTAGCAATTATCACCCATCAGCTAACTCAGGCTGAAGAAATAGCATTCACATGAGATGATGTGCAAGATACAAGCTCTGTGTCAGTAAGAGTAAATAAAATAGTTTAAACTGATGTTTACAACATCTGAAAAGCCCAGCAGAGTCACTGCAGCTTAACTCAAAGCAGCTCTTGAGTTTACATTTCTGTCACTTGACTTCCATCACTGATTCTCCTACCAACGCTCCTTTTGGCAAAAATTTACTCACTGTACTGAAATAGTAACATGTATTGACTTGATGTAAGGCTGTAGTACTAAAGCAAATACATTATCTTGATTTTCTCTTCTGAAATATAACAAAACCTTGAAAGAGAAAGTAAAATCTTGTGAAATCTCTGAATTTGCACAGAGATTTCTGTGGAAGAGTGTCAGTATTTTTCATCACTTCAGCACTTTGAATGACCTGAAGAAATGCTGCTGATTTAGCTAAAGAGCAAATGTGTAGCCTTTTTGAGAAAGGTTTGTGTTGGTCTGGTACCAGGCAAGAGCAATACCTCAAAGAGGAATTTCTTCAAATTCAGAAACAAAATGAGAATTTATTCAAATCTGAGATGCTGAATAGAAGGAAATTATGGTGGGGCATCATTAATTTCATGATTCAGGCTGTCTACCTACCTTTCCAAAAAAGGCCACTGGAATATCTGAAGGTCATTAGCCAAGTTATGCTCAGCAAACAGGATATTGAGTCAGATTAGCAGGGAGCTGAAATACTCACCCCAGTAGAATTTACCATCATGCTATAGAAGACCTTTTTCAAAACTGAAAACGCTGTGTGATATTTACAACAGCAAGGCTGAACTGAGGGGCTTCTCCTTTTGCTCCAAATTACATTTTAAATTATTATGATTATTACATGCAGTTTTACAATAAATGCAATTATTCTGCCATTTCTATCCAAAATGTTACATAGGAAACAAAAGAAATGCTAAGCTGAAGGTGGCTTGGGATCCTGTATTGCACCTTCCCACTGCACAGCTGCTGCATCTGCCGCATCACAAAGGGTCAGCACGTTTCCTTGAACTTGTGCACCGTAGTTACAGTGACAGAAAAAATAGCACATGTAAAATCTGACAACACTGCAGCCTATCCCTGTTGCCATTACTGTTGCTTCAAGAGCTCTAAATAGCTTTCAATTCCAGCTTTTGATTATTCTCCACAAATTGAATGCAGCCCAGTACATGAATGGCTGGTTTCAAACAAATCATCTGAACACGCAGTTTGACAAGTACATCATGTTTGTCTTACTTAAAGCTTCAAAACAACTACTAACATTCCCAGTATTTTCAAGTATATGAATTTTAAAACCCAAACTACAAATGCTTTATCTTTGCCAGTTCAGGCATGAGCTGCTTGTTTCTGCATGTGTGCTCATATATCTGTAAAGGAACACGGAGCTTTTGGCACTCTCAGGCATTTTATTTGTACATTTTTCAGGCAGGATTTAAGAGGCTGCTTCTCAAACTAGTCACCATTAGGACGTCCCATTACCCCCACTGGCTTCATTAGGAGCTGTGAGCACAGAGGATTTCTGAGGGTGCTAAAAATGTCAAATGGGGCATTGAGCAAAGAGGAAACCAGATGAGTAAAGAAAGCTGCCTGGAACAATCAGGTTTTGATATTAAAACCCTGATGTACTGTGTGTAGTGTCTAACATATTTACAGGTAAAACATGTATGTTTTTTAAAGCATGTATGCATTTCTTGTAGCCAGTTTTCAGGAACAGCAAAAAATCCTGCTTTTTAATGCAAATCTAAAAATTTCCAGGAAAAGATTCTGTTGATATAGTCACAGTATCCTTAAGGTATATACTATCAATTTAATAATTATATTCATACAATGAAGACATTGGGAGTATCTAGTATTAAAATTTTTGCCGAAGTCTGAAGGCAGCACCTCTATTTGCAAGAGCCCAGGGGCACACAGTTGCAAATCACAACCTTCCTACTCTTCTATGAATAGTTTAATTGCAGTCTTAAAATATTTGTGAAAGTGAGTCCTTTGTGTTTTGCCACAGTCACACCCAAAAAACATTCATTCTCTCTTTGAAGGCTTTCAGGCACGCCGTGTCTACGTTGTGACTTCAGACAGCAGAAAGGAGCATTCCAGAGAGATAAATCAAAAGCTCAGGAGAGACAAAGAAAAGAGAAAGGAGAGTTTTCTAGATGAATGCTCCAACAGGGTCCTGCCTGCTGCAGTTACCCATCTCTATAGGTCAGGTTTTATGCTACTACCTGTCTCTTTTATGCTTGCCCTGTAAAATCACTGTCAGTCACAAGGGATTCGTGAAGTCTTTGACTCTTCTCCTTTTTAAAGGTCAGGGCTCCACTTTTTAATTGGAAAAGCAAAAGGTGAATGAGCCTAACTGTGAATGCTGCTGCCCTTACTGTGTGCCTTAACAGGCTCAAAGGCTGCCACAATTTTCAGGGCTTTTTGGAGCTGCCCTGGGGGAGGCTGTGGTAGTGATAGTGGCATTACAAATGTATGCAGTTTCTTGAGCCTCAGCAATGTGATGGAATTGCAGGACTTGACAATTACTGTATCTGGAGCTGGAAGTGCAGTCTTCAAACTGATCATGCTGATGTCACCCAAATATATGAATAGTGACTTGCATGAGAAATAGATAAATGTTTCTTTTCATCAGAACTATGTCTTTTAATTCCCTCATGATTAAAACAACAAACAAACAAAGAAAAAAAAAGGAACCATGCAAGGTTAGAACTGGGAAGCTGCAGGATTTAGGTTTGTTTTACTTCACAGAAGTGGAGGGAGAGGGGAAAGAAGGAAGACCGAACATGTTTGATTTGAGAAAACTGGACTATTTATCTCTTTTTGTTTTCTGAGGCAATAGCAACATCCCTGACAGTATGAAACAGATTCCCTTCTGTTAGAAATTGTTGGAAAGATGCAAAATGTTTTGTTTAGCTCTGATACTTACTGCAATATATCTAATGGATGATCAGCTTTGTTCCCCATGTTTTAAAGATCCCTTCAGTACTTCTAGTAAATACATCTTTTGCTCAATCTTGATATATCTAGGTATTCGTATAGTGATCTTCAGCACACATTCTGAACCAAAATGTAAATTTCTAAATAACTTTGTTATTCCTAATAATTTCCATGATTTATTTAGGAAAAAAATAGATAAAAAAGCAGAGAGGTACTTACTCTTCTTTGATTTTTTTAAACAGTGAATACACTAACTGCATATATCCCTCAATTTTTACCAAAGCTCCCATGCACAAACATGTTTGCCACCTGTACCACCTCTGCCCATGATGTTCAGACTGGAATTTGGATGGATTATGTCCATTGGCTTATTTTGGCAAAGCCAGGCTTAGCATCCTCCATGGAATACATATCTGCATTCCTCATGCCTTCTTTTCTTGCTCCTCTGATCTCTCCACTGAAGTGCTCTGCTTTGGTAAACTTTGCCTGTCAAGCACTCCTCCAGTTTATAGCCCACATTTCTTTAAACTGGCATTGCTATCTTTAGTGTGAGATCCTTTCCTGGTATCTTTATAACCACTGTCTCCAAAGTTATTGGGTGATATGTTTTTCACCACATTTGCTATTCCTTACGTAATGCTTTGAACTGAAATAATAACAGGTATTGGAACCAAGGATTAGCTCTAGAGTATTTCAGCCACCTTTCTGCCTGCATCAGATCATACTCATCAAAACATTTTTCATTTAATTTTTTATCTGGATTTAGTCAAGATGCTATTGCAAATTTCATTTATAAAATAACTATTGAGGATCTCTGTTGTGTAAGAACTCTGCATAACATTCACCATTAATTTTTTTTGCTTTTAGCCTTTTGTTTATCATATATATTTTTTAATGCAACATGAAGACATGAATGGCTTGTAACTTCCAGAAACAGTTAAATAGTGTTCTGTTTCTTACTGAATTCTCTTTTCCCCAAAGACCGTAGAACTTCACAGTTAGAACTCCTTTAATTTCTTTCTATATTATATAGAAATTTTCTATATTCTATTTCATTCATGAAATTTATTTTGAAATACATAAATTACCTCTAATATAACAAAAAATCCCAACTTTATTGTGCACAGATGAAAGACTTTGTTACATACCTACATCCTGATTTAGACTTAATGGTGGCCTAATTTTAGTATTCTCTATTTTATGCAGCATTGTAACACTCCACCTGACCCCTTCTCTAATGCCTTAGTGTTTCACTAGCACTGAGTGACTCCTGAGTGTAAAGCTGATATATCACTATTGCCTCTGATGGCTATTTAAAAGAGATTCTGCTTTTATTGCATATTCCCATCATAGGAATCAGGCACTCCTTACCTTTCGCTATGTCTATTCCATTTTCATTTAACTCAACATGCTCCTTATTTCCCATTTTTTATCTCACTATCAAGGTATTTATTAGCAAAAGCACCTATCTTCATTCACCTTCTGATTTCTTGAGAGAAGAAAAAATCCATCCTCTGTCACAAATATTTTCCCTGAGAAGAAGGCTGTGTATTTCTCAGTTGCCTATGACCTCCTTGCCTGCCTTCATTTACTGGTCCATAACAGGGGATAATGATGCTCACAGGGCTTAATTGTTGGAAATTAATTCAAGAGATACGGGGAAAGCTGACTTAGGACGCTTATTCTTCTCCTGGTGTGGGAGTTTTTTGGTTGGTTGGTTGGTTGGTTTTCGGTTATTTTGGCCAGATACTTGAGTTCCCTGTTAGCTAATTTTGTACTGGACCTAATACGGATTTCCCTTGTGTTCCTTCTCCTGCTGAAGTTAGGCATAAGTGTCTTGATAGACACATCTTTGTTCTTCTGATGCAATGGTACAGCATTATCAGGACTTCCAAAACTTTTGCCAATAGTAAGGTCATTAAATTTTCCCCTTAAAACAAGGACCTATGAATATAAAGTCCCCCAGCTGTCTTAGGGGAACCTGTCTACCCTCTCTCTGACAGACTGTCCCACCATAACTCTCCATTTTCACCCTATTTCATGACACATAACCACTTAGCTTGTTACCCACCAGTATTTCATGTACATTATAGGTAGTTCCCTCCTAGCCTGATGGTTCACAGGACACTCAGTCTGACTGAGAGCAACCTGACACACAGACATGCTCTGGATGACAGTGCTCCACATTACGCTTTGCAATGACAGGGGACACTGGGGGTGTTGCTGAGAACCCCCATGAACACACCAGAGAAGCAGAGGAACACCAGCAGAAAGCAAGGGGGTTATCTGGCACAAAGAGGCAGCACACACCATCCTCTGCCAAGCTGTCTGGCACTTCACCACGGCACTTCACTCACCCATCCTATGTGCTCTTGGCCTGCTTTCTCTTTTTGGTTTTTTTTGCCTGTAGAGAGTGTGGGCTCTGCAAGGCAAAACCTGTTCCTCTTCACTCTGCAAAGGACCCCATATGCACCCCTCTGCCTTAAGTCAAGGTGAAGGAGCCAAAAGCCTCACACGTGTAAGCAAATGGCAACATTAGAGCATATTCTGTTGGGGGAACTCCCCATATTGCAGAAGCAAAGGTTGGAAATCAGCTACCACCTGACCGGGCCTTCCCAGCTCCACTGCCCTTGGCTGCCCACCCCATTCCCAGCCCCATTTCTTTGGTTTCCCAGCCCCACTACCCTTGCTACCCACCTCACTGCCAGCCCCATTGCTTTGGCTGCCCATTCCCAATCCCACAGCTCTTGGCTGCCCACCCTGCTCCACTCCCAGCCCCGCTGCCGTCGCTGCCCTCCCCGGGGCGGCGGTGGCAGCACTCACAGCACACAGAGGCAGTAGGCTCCCGGGATGGTCTCGCTGTCCCTCAGCAGGTAGCTGCCATCCACGCCCGCCTCCAGCAGCAGCTTCTCCCCGGCCTCTCGGGTGATGCGCCCGTGGTAGATGGGCAGCGCATCCATGTCCCGCTCCCTGGGCACGGCGCTGCCTCAGCCCTGCGCTCCCCTCTGCCCTGCGCTCCCCTCAGCCTCTCCGTCTTGGTGGCAGATGTAAACAGGATGTGTTCACACCTCTGAAGCCTCTGCACGGGCTGAGGTAGAACTGAGGGAAGAGTGAGGAACGAACGCAGCATTTTTGTGGGTTTTTTTTTCCCCTTTGCTCCTCTCTGTTTTCCTTTTGCGCAGGCTGTAGTACCTTCGCAGCATCACAGCTCCCCCCCAGAGGTGTCATTTCGCAGCCACCCTCAGCCATGTGGCTCCCACTGGGGACTCGCACGACGGCCGCGGCGTCGAGAGCCGCCCCTGCTGGGACGGGAGGGCAGGACCGCTGTCAGTGTCCTCCCCGGCACTTTTCTCCTCCGATGTTAACCTGGGGGGATTGTTTTCCCTTACAGGGATTATTTTTAACGCCTTGTTTTTAAAATCCCCAGGGGTGAGAGGATGTGAACTCTCTGTCGCTGCCCCAGCACGCCACTGCCCCAGGCTGCCTCTGCTCCACGGCAACCGCTCCAGTGCCCCCCACAGGCATCAGCCTCAGCTGGTTCACCTCACGGGGGTTGTTTTCGTAGGCTTTGGTGCTGTTTAATCCCTGTTACTGTCAGGGTGCTCATTTCCCCCGACCGGAGGCAGGCAGCACATCCAGGACACCCCCGTCGTCCTCCCCGACGCCGCTGGTGCCGCCGCCACTGTCCTCATGCGGGGCACGAGCTGGCACCAACATCCAGAGACGCGTCTGAAAGAGCCACTGCACCTGCTGTGGCCAAAGGCATTTCCTCAGGGCTCTTGTCAATGGAATGTTCCCATACGCCCGTGAGGGTCTGCCTGCATCACAAGCTGTCAGTGTGCTTTTATACCCCCCACAGATACTCCCACCCCCATGGACATTTCCACCCATGTTAAAACTGAGCGTGTTTCCAGCTGGTCAGACCCCTCGGGCTGCAGCGAGATCGGGTATAAATTCACCTCTGGCACGAGGTTGCCATGCTCCCTCAAAGAGCCGGGTTCTCACACCTGTGTGTGAGCAATAACTCGCTGAAATACTGTGATAAGTGTGGGTCGTGCTTATGATTGATTCCTTTTAAACTGAGTTTGCTAGCAGGACAGGGCAGAATGAAATCATCCCATCCAGGTTCTCACAGCTTCTGTGTCCTGGTTAAAGTTAAGGGTAGGTGGAAAAGTGGCACTCAAAATACACACAGTTCAAAATTAGCTCTTGAGATATACATAGGAACAAAAATTAAATTAACCCGCCAAAAATAACAGCTATGCTTTTCAAATTTCAATCAAAGCATTTTTTTCTCAATTGTTCCACAGAACACATCTGTAAGTTTTAACTTTCAATATAATTTTTCATTGAAAATAGTTTTTTAAACTAGCTTTAGCTTTTCTTTTTGAGGGATGGACTACCCTGATCCAAGAGTCACGGGGTAGCTTGTGCAGGGGGTACTGCATGAAGTCATTGATGGCAAAGTTGCAGCATTTGGAGGCACCAAGAGCCTTCTCACCCCCTTGGGAATTCCTCTGTGAGGGACTGAGAAAGCTGCAGAAACGTCAGCTGAAGAGGGACTGAAAATTCCCTTTTCTATTTTATTACACAGGTGTTCATTACCCTCTTTACATGAACCTGGGGACTCAGCCATCCTGCTTGGTTTTTTAAACCAGTTGTTAAAGTATTTGCACATAAAGTAGCTGCTGCCTACTGCAACTGTGATTAATGTGGATGGTGATGAGCTGTAAAGCTCCTGCCTATTTCTTCTCATTTTCCAAACTACCTGTACTCTTGGGGATTCATCTAATATTCCCTTTTTTCAACCCATTCTTGATAATAATAACTGATTTCAGAAGAAGTATGTGTGTAATTAGCGGGAGAGGAAAACCAACCAGAATCATTCAATTCTACAGATCTCATTGCCTACCTCATTGAATTTCAACTAAAGAAAATCATAAAACTTTTGACTGTGAGATCCTGTTGTAATCAGGGAGTCACCATTACCCGGCCAACCTGCATATCCAGCACTTGGATGAAGCAGCATCTATTACTGTAAAAGAGCTGCAAATACCCAGTTTTGCTAGAGTGGGTAAGAAATCCATAAAACTCTTGCTACTGAATCCCAGGCTTCCGCACAAATCCCTTTATGGCCACACTGACATGGGGAAATGCAGCTTTTAAGAAGTAATGGAAATGCTGGGTTTGGGAACAAGGGACAGTAACCAAGCACTGAGGCATCAAGCAGGATAAACCAAACCAATGGACATAGGTGCTTTCTGGGCTGAGAAGAGAGAAACCATGACATGCTAACACAGCTCTGTACCACCCCACTGAGGCTGGAGGAATCCTCTCTTCTTCCACACAAGCCATCTTCACTGCAGCTTGGCATCCAGTCATGCTCACACTGACTGCTCAGGTTTCTATCCATTTCATCTTATGCATCTAAAGTATTATTTTCCATCCTATTTCTCACTGCTGCATCTGCACAGTGGGGCTGAGAAAGCAAACTCCAAAACAGAGCAGCAGGCTCAGGAGCATAAGGGAAACAAGAGAGACCCAAGGCTCAAAGGGGTGCTGCTCCTGTTGGGACTTCATCCCCATTGCCTTCCACAGAAAATGGGGACTGCTTTAGGCACCCAAGCCTTGCACCATGGGACACTGGGCCCTTGTCTTGTTTTGTTTGGAGAGCATTCAGCATATTCTGGATACCACAGATCTGTGCCTTACCTAAATCTGTCCAGCCAGCAGTCCCTGCAGTATCTTAAAAAATAATTATCAAAAACTACATGAAGGAAAGGAAGCACTTAAAAGTGCTCTGAAATACTTGATACTTGATCATAAGAAACAGGCTTAGAAAGTTGGGACTGCATAGACCTCTTGGGTCATCAGGTCTAATTCTCTGCTATCTTATCCAAACACATGATATAATTCCTTTCAGAAACTCATTTAAGTCCATCTTAAAAGTAGCTTGGGGTTTGTTCATATTGTTGTTGTTCCCACTGTTCTCACTGGAAAGCAGTTGCAGAACATTGCTATTCTGTTGTTTGGAAACCTGATTCCCATTCCCATCCTAAATTTATTCATGACCAATTTATGCTCATTTGTTCTTGTGCCAGTGTTGTCCTTGAGTTTAAATAGATATTTTCTCTTCCTAGGGCTTGTGCCCATGTGGCATTTATAGCAGCCTCCCTCAGCATGCGTTTTGCCAAACTCCTCTCACACTGCAAGCTCTCCCTTCCCATGGTCATTCTAATAATCTTTTTCCATATCTTCCCAAAAGTGAAGTGAATCATTTGTGAATAGTGTACACAATCCTGGCTCATTTCTAACATGTGCCTCATGCATCATTACAGGAGTTTCTTCACTCTAGTGAAAATACCTTGCTTTGTATGGTTTATATTTTCCCTTCCTTAGTCTTTCCTTACCTATGAACATGCAGGTATAGTAGAAACTGTGTTAAAAAGACCCAGAAGCATGAACTTGCAGTCAAATCCTTCTGAATTTCATCCAATGTATCCTATTCTCAAGGTCATTCAGTTCTTCCTGAATGAGAATGTTATTCATCTCTGTAGTGACAGTGCCTCCCTCCCTTATGCCGCTGATAAATTCCATTAGCACATGCTTATTTTTTATAGGATCATCATTAATAAAAATGTTAAATAATATCAGGCCCAAGACTGATGCTTGGGAAACCCTATTGCCTTCTCTCAGTACTGATCTCCACCTATTTCTCACATTCTTATTCACTTTTCAACTTCAATACTAATCTCCCCTTTTAGTTGATAATTTCCCACATGGCACTGTACCAAATGCTGTACTTAAATTTAGTAATTATCTCTAAGCACTTCCTTTGTCTAGAAAAATCAATTATGATGATATTTCAGGCACTGGAACTTGTAGAAGTACCTGAGAAGTGGAGGTAGGGGAGACAGAATGAAATTACCTTAAGTTTTTTGAACACCTGCAAAGATTTGGGTTGATTTTCATTTTCAGATGAGCTGCTTCATTCATCCCTAGCGATGACATTTTCATACATTGTTGAATTTTATAACAATTCTGAACATTATAATAATAATGCAAGAGCATCATTAAAATTCTTGGATATTGTTATTTCACTGAAAATAAGAATGACCTTTGGGTCCTTTAAGAAATTAATGCTACTGCAGAACTGTAATAGGAAGACCTTGTATAAAGGGCTATAAAGCAAGGTAAAAAGCAAAATACTTACATTGGTAGTTTTGCTGATACAAGAGTATTACTGTAAATGCCATCCCTGCAGAAACACTGAAAAAGTGGCTCCAAAATCAAGAGCTTTTGTAAAATTTTAGATAAAATATTTAACAGATAAAATGCCATGTTAAAGCACAGCTAACGTTAAATATGATTTTCATTATTTTGTGTCACTTTAATTTTTAGTGTAATCTAACAAAATATTCAGCACAACTGAATTGTATAGTATCTGCAGAGAGAGATTTGCTCTTCACATAAGAAAGTGATTGAGGTTCAGTAAAACACTGGTTATTTTAGAGTATCTGCAGTCATCATTATCATGTTTTCTTTTTGAGCTGAAATGGAAGAGGCTGGGAAAAGAAGGATACAAATTAGCAAATGTGTAATTAGCTGTAAGGTTCTGAGCATCAATGCAGAAGGAGAATCCAAATAAATTTTGGCTTAAAGTTCACATATTAGCATATATTTGCACAGCCTCCGTGCTAGTCATGATATTCTACATATGTTGCTTGGGGGAAAAAGAACAAATGGAAGATGGTTATAGTAAATAAACTTTGGAGGTAGGTGTGGATTCCAGCCTCAGGACACACACACTGAGAAAGACTGAGAAAGGCCTATCTGTGTTTAGCCTGGAGAAAAGGAGGCTCAGAGGACATGATTGCTCTCTACAGCTACCTGAAAGGAAGCTGTAGAGAGGGGGGTGTCAGTCTCTTCTCTCAGGTAACAAAGGACGGGACAAGAGGAATGGGCTCAACTCGTGCCAGGGGTGGTTTAGATTAGATATGAGGAAAAGTTTTTTCATGGAAAGGGTGGTCAAGCATTGGTACATACTGCCCAGAGTCACCTTGGAAGTGTTCAAAAATGTGCAGATATAGCACTGGAGGATATGTCTTAATAGTGAACACGGTGGTTGTGATGGGTTGATGGTAGGACTTGATGGTCTTAAAGGTCTTTTCCAACCTTAACAATTCTACAATTCTATAAAAACTGCTCAGACCTTTGGGTAGTTGTAAGGGTGGTTGCAGATCCAGGCTTTTGCCCTTCAAATTAAATGCACAGGCTAGGGAAAATCTCCTTACCTCAGAATATTCAGTCCTCAAGGTGCACATTAACTACTGTGAGAAGTTCTGTACAGTGCTCAGAACTTGAAAAAATAAACTTTCTCCTCACCTGGAAATTGGGTATTGGCTGCCATCAGTCAGAGCTGATTCTGGGGAACAAGTGAGAATACAAAAGGTTACGGACCTTTATGAATGAAACTCTGTACTCATCAACATTTGCCTTCTGAGCACAGGTAAATGCCCACATACCAAAAATGACGACATTTCCCTGAACTTTAAATACATTATTTCCTCTGTGTATTCTCACTGCTTACCTGTACAGTTGTTTTGAATCCTTTGCAAGTGAGATAACACTAAAATTGAAAGCCCCACAATATGGTGAAATTCATATTAAAAGTTATCTGTGTTTTAATGCGGTTTCTTTTGCTGGCTAATATTTCGTGCTTCTGCCTTCTCCAGAAGCAGTGCAACACCGGGCTATTTCGCAGGTGCATGTGCACTGCCAAGCAGAGATGTTTTGCGATAGTATCAGCATGAGCAAAACTACTCACAGCAGCAGGAACGTTTTTATTTTTTGCTATTACTCTTTCAACAACTCTTTCCCGTAAAATTCAACAGTGCACGGGTTGTCATAAGCTTTAGTCACCCAGCTGTTTTGAAGCCCAGGACCCACATCTCTGTGATTTAACTGAATCAACTTCAAAGTCAACAGGTCTAAATCACATCAGGATACTCTCAGGATGGAGCAAATGTCCACGCTGGAGTTCTTCCTGGATCCATTTCTGTGAGAGCGAGACTGGAGGTGAATGTGAGCTTTAGGAACTAGATTTCCACAGCACACATGCACAGTAGTTAAAACTGATTTGCTGACATCCCATCTGAGTTCCTAACGGATATTTATCTGAATTACAAGAGCACCATGTAATTAGGAATAAATAAGGGCCTTTCTTCTGGAGGGGAGGAAAGTTTATCAATTCTGAACCATATGCAATTGCGTGCCTAATCTCTGCCTGCAATTATTTCAAATGCACATCCAGATGATAGCATTTATATTCATTCTGAGATCCATTGAGTTTGAGGCCAGAAGGGATCATTATACCATCTGGCCTGACCTCCTGGATGCCACAGACCATTACATTTCCCCAATTACCTCTATATAGAGCCCTGTAACATGTTTGACTAAAGCATAACTATTTTTGACTAAAGCTTATCTCCCAGTAAGGCACCTAGTCTTGATTTGAAGCCATCAAGAGGAGAGAATCCACTGCTTTGTGAGTACTTTGTTCCAATGGCTAATCACACTTACTGTTAAAAATGTAGGTCATGTTTCCAATTTGAATTTTGTCTGGCTCCAGATTCCATCCACCAGATCTTGTTATACTTTTCAAAGTTAAGTTAAAAAGCGCTTTGACATCCATTATTTTTTCCCTCTGTGAGTGTTTATTCCCTGGAGTCAAGTCACCAATCAAATATTTTGTTTTGGTTCTTTTCTAATAGGCATCTCTGAAAACTCACAGGGTGAAGTACTTTTGATGGTCCTTCTTCTCTGTGTGTTTTTATAGCACCTGATATCTATTTCAGCAGTGCCCAGCTGCTTCTCGTGGTGCCAGCAATGCACACAATGAGCACCGGGGTCTCTGCTGCCCTGAAAGCACACACTGAATTGCTTTCCTGATAGAAACCCCTGTTCTAGAACAAAGTCTCTCCTTCCCGATATGCAGTTGTAGAGTGAGGCAAATGACACTGTGCTGAAGGTTCAGAAATACAGAATTCAGTATGTACCAGTTGATCCCGATGGGAGCAGTTTATTGTATAACCCTGGTTTCTTTTATGACTGTGCTCATCTTCTCATCCCATAGTATCAATTTGTGGTGATGTGCAAATTGCTTCCCCTGGAACCAAATGTTGCTCATGGCAAAATAAAAATGTGCTGAGTGCACATTCCCGTGGCCAGCTTGAGTTTCTAATATTTTGAGATTTCAATCAAAAGTCTACCTGTAACAGCACAAAGGGAAGATATAAAGATGGGGGGTGTAAGTTTTAGGTTGTTTATTAGACGTAAACTAACTGTTAGAGCAGATTCTTCAGTACAGCCCAGCATGTATTCTCTTATTGCACTAAGGACAGACTTTTCATTTCATGACTTGTTCAAAATCTGTTGTGGTGATGTCACATTAGTCTCAGCACACAGAAATACACACATACACTTCTCCTGAATACTTTGTACAGAGGGAACACTGACTGTGGCCCTCATTGCATGCTCACTTCACACAACAGGCTGTCACCAAAACAGACAGAAATTCAGTAAGGAAAAACATATTATGATTATACTAATTGTTCTTTGAAAGTTTTGCCTCAGTGTTTCGGGCATAAAATGCTTTTCTGGCCTACATCACAGACTTCAGCAACAAGAAAACTTACATTTCTGTACTACAAAAAAAAAAAAAAAAAAACAAAAAAAACCAAAAAAAAAACAAAACAAACAACCAGAACTGAAGATTTGTTCATGTATACACACACTCATGCATGTGGAGCTTATGTATTATAAAATACCTATATGTATTAAATTTCTTTTTTTTTTCTGACAGATCCTGAAAAATGCCCACATTAAGGTTTATCTTTTTCCACTGATGAAAGACTGCAATATTTTTTTTCAGGCCAAGCAAGACAACTTACACTGGATTCAATGCCAGGCAGTACCATCAGCTCATAACCTACACTGATAGTAGGATGATAGTATTTCTAATCCTGTTCTGACTGAAATCAACAGCAGAGCTGCCCCACTTGCAGTGAGAGCATGAGCTGGTGAAACCTCTCTCGACAGACAACAGGAAAAATGATTTTTTGGAGAGCAGCAGTATTTAGGCAAGGACTATCTGGCATTTGAGCACAGATTAGCAGAACCCTGCAGATCTGGCATCTCTAAGCAGCACAGTGAAAGTCTGTGGGTGGACTCAACCCACGTCCTTTTAATTTCATTATTGATCACAGACTAAATCAAATACAATGAGAGAAAAGAGCAAAGGAAATTGAGCTGGCCAAGGCAACATTTACATGCCAAGAAACTCTTACTCCTCATATCACTATCACAGCGCTGTGCATTTATGGACATTCCCTAAGGCAGCTGTGGGTTTTTCAAAGGTTAGAAGCTAAGCAGATGAAGTCTGGGTGATGCAGAGGATCCACACAACTCTGGGTCACTGCTTTCAATCTGTACCAGATGGGTACCCTCTGAGAGCCAGCATGCTCCTGCAAGTGCCTGCAGAAAACCATTCCCCTTGGCTGGCATGTTGGCAGCCCCACTGGTGGGGAAGCCGTGCCCCAGGCATGGCTCACCCCTCCGTGTCAGGGTCAAGGTGAGCCAGAAGGACAAGATGAGGAAGAGCACGTGTGATGCAAGCCTGTCAGACTTCAAGAAGCAATTGCACAACACTCTCAAACACATGGTGTGAATTTTGGGGTTTTGCTGTGCAGAGCCAGAAGTTGGAGTCAATGATCCTTGTGGGTCCCTTCCACCTCAGGATATTCTATGAATCTATTCTATGATTCTGTGGTGGCTTTCTACTCTATTTTAAGACAAATAAAAAGTGTCAGGCAGAAAGACACACAGTCTGCAAGCCTTAAAGAGAAGTCTGTGCCTTAGCCTCCCTTGCCCTCCCAAGTTAAGATACCAGCGGCCAATGGGGAGCAAGAAAAAGCTTAAGGCACAAAAAATGTCATACTCCCTTAGTGTCTAAGGGGAAGTTTTATCTGGAGCTCAAATATGCTGCTTGACTTGACATAACATACCCAAGCAGGTCTGTGTGAGGTGGATCGCAAGTCCTAGCCTGGGAAAGAGCCCCCTACAAGGCAGCTGTCCCTGTGGGAATGGCTCCTTAAAAGCAACTATAAAGTACTTCACACTTGAGTCATATTTTATTTGTGTGCAGTCATCGTGGCTCCCAAGAGAATGGTATCTAAACACTCTGATGGTGTTTGAGGACAGCATCTTCATCCTGACTTCCTTGCCTGGTGAGAGGAGGCTCTCCTCTCCCTGGGACCTTAAATCTGCAGATGCAAACACTCATTTTTATGAGGGAATTGTTCCCTAAAATATAACTGAACCCCTCCATTTCTACAGGTACAAGGAAAAGGTATATGAAAAAATGAGAGACTAGGTTGGTGAGATTCCTTTTTTTCCCCAATTCTTATCTCAAGTCTCCTCACAGCAAAATGTTAGCTGTGTCGGAACAATTTGCACTCAGGCTTTCCAACCTGCAGTTCAAAAAATGTAAACATCAGACCATTAAGATTTAATTGCTTTTTATATTCTCCATGGAAGCTTTTACTATGAACTATTCATAAGCATGCTCAGGATTGTCCAAAACAACACATTAGGGCTTTCCTTACAGAGGAATGTGCTCAGGAACATCTTAAAGCACTGGGCTGCAGTGACCTGACCCTGGCGAGACCCCTGCCCTCTGGAGACCCCAACCCTCTGGTCTGGAGCAATGCAGTGCCAGCAGAGCAGTCAGGGACCACACTGGTGCCAGGTGAGGAAATGGTGCCAGTCAGGCTGTGGCAGGCACATCATTCTGTTGCTGCTAAATGGAGGTGTTTGGCTTCAGTTTCCTGCCCTTGTTTAATGGCTAAAACAGGCAGAAATCTCTGACCTGAATCCTCTTCCTACCTCAGAGAGCTTGTCACCAAATGTGAAAGGGTTTGCCCCCACCAAAGTATTTTAGTGCAAACTTTGAAGCAAAATACAGTTCTGATTTTAGTTTCATTTAATTAGTTTTTACAAAACTATTTTGTGAAATACTTGCCTTCTTGTATTGTTGAAACACCTTTACCATTCTTCCTGCGGTATTTTCACCTAACATTTCTGATAGACAGTAGAATAATCCAGTCAGACTTTAGGGCATTATCTTTTTTTCTTTTTTCTTTTTTTTTCCCCCATAACTTTTCCAAAATTTCCTCAATTTTTACAAACATTTCAGAGAAGTAAACCTAACTTCTATTCTCTAAGATAAGTTTAATTGAAAAACAAGTTAGAAATTACAGAATTTAAAAAACAATCAAAAAAAAGGGCAATAAATGAGAGAATTCAGAATAACATATTGAATTTCACACAAAAAGGGGGATTGTCACTTCACAAGAAAGGAAAACAATCAAAATGTGCTTTTTCCTTGACTAAGCTATATCTTGACTACAAACCAGTGGAAATTATTCTCTCAACTTTAGGGCATCTGAGGTCAAATAATTTCATGCAGTATCACATTTTTGCATATTCCTTTCTTATTAGTTTTACACCCTGGAAGGAGTCACATCTTTCTTTAGTAACAGTCTGGAAATGCCCCAATTTGACTAAGGTCCAAGTAGGAACAGTGTAATCATAGGTGTCCAACACTGCCCAGTTCAGCACCTGTAACACGCTCATCTGCCTTAATCCAAGAAGAAAGGAGCAATGCTTTTAAAAGTCTCCATATTTCTGATTTGTCACAAGAAGTTGATAGTAACTTCTATGGAGATATGATTTTGTGTTTTCTTTACATGTGTTTAAATGCCATGCTTCACTTTTAGTGGCAAAGTTAGGTAGGGACAAAGTATTTATAGTAATGTCATTTAAAAAATCATAATCCATTTGTTCTACACAGTTGGTGCTCTATTAATGCAATATATTCACTGCTGCCTTGACTGGGGGAAATCTAATAACATAAAAGTAGATCACTAATTTCTGACCTCCTACTTCTCACTTTCCTTCAAGGGGTAAGGAGTTGTTTTACTGAAACCTTTTTTAAATTATATTCACTGAAAATTATACAGTAAAACTAGTTCAGCAGATTATTTCTTCATAGGGAAAGAGTGAAAGTGCGAAATTACCTAAGCCTAGAGCAGCATCGGGAACCATGCAATGAGTCTTTAGCACTGCAAACCTGCTCACCTGCTAGCAGAGATCACCATTTCTCCAGAAAATAGCACCCACTAGTCTATAATGTGCATCCACCTTTTTATCACCCACAGGCAAGATTTATTTCCTTCCCTGCAGCGCGTTTTCCCTGTTAGGGCAAACTGCTTTTCCCCTGTCTCTCTTCCCCACGCTGAACGTCACCTCCCACACCTTCACTGTGCTTTCCTCAGCTTCAAAGGAACAGAAACCTCCCAGAAGCTGTAAGAAATAAAGTCAGTCCCCCAGTAATAGCTCCTGGTTTAGATGAACTGGTGACATTACTGTGTGTTGTCACTGTATTTATCTTCTCTGTTTCTTCCCCCCTTGACAGGACACATGTCCCCTTCCACTGTGATAGATGGAGTCAGGCTGGGCAGACACAGATGCAGGAGAGCTCAGGCACTGTTATTTTCTCTTGTCCTACCTATTTATCAAAGTACATTTATGGTTCCCCTCCAAGCTTGGCCTAAGCACTATAGGCATTTAAAGCCTTGCCTTAATTTCACAAGAGAACAGTGGTATCTCTCATAGATTAAAGCAACCAACCAAACCACTGCTGGGCACGTGTCTCTCACCTTCCTGAGTATCTTTTGTCCAGTTACACAAAACAGAGCTCAAAATTGCACCCAGGGCAATGGACAAAGATCGCTGTATCACCGTGGAGTGCAGAAGGAATGCATTTTGGGTAAAACAATTCTGAGAAATATGTGTTTGCAAAATAGTTTCAGATCCCTCCCTGTAAGATGCAACACATAGTCTTGTATATATAGTTTTGCGTAAGTTTTATCTCATGTACAGATTTCAGTCATCACACAGCACTTGTTTCCAGCACATATTCATATATGGAAGTCTATGGCATGTTCAGTTTACAGTGGGTGCTCCAGAATCACAAGCTCAACCTGATTTTACAGCCTGATCTGTGATGATCATCCTGCAAACTGTGTCACTTCATACAAGACCAAGAAATTATTTTCATTATCAAGTAACTTTATAACCATGTTTAATCCATTCTTTTGTTTTTTCCTCTTCCCCTCATATAGTTTTTGTTCCTTTTGTTTGTGCAGGCCTTTTATAAAGATAAAATGAAACATAATGTTGTGGTTCAAATACATAAGGCTCATAGACTCATCTGCCCTGGCTGCTGAGAGGTGTGAATGTATAACATCCTCTTGATTGCCTGGGCGAAATATGGAAGAAGAAAGGACCTCATGTTCCAGATCAATTACCAAAAAATTAATAGTGGCTCAAGTATTACCCCAAAATTGGAAAGGTCAACAGTCCCACCCTAAATGTGCCTTTTTTTTTTTTTCTTGAAGCAGCAGTTTAAGACATAATTTGCTGACTATCATAACCATAATGTTATATAAATTGAATTCCTTCTGAATGCAATTTACCACCAAAGTTTATTGAGCTTATTTTAACACCATAGTGGGAGATTAAAAATCAAATTATCATTTTAACTATTTTATAAAGGTTACGTTAGTACTTTTCATTTCTTTACTGCCTTACTGAATGTCAGGGTGCAGAGCACTCAGCGAAGCCTGACAGTGGCTAAGAGATGTAAAGGTCATGCTGCGTACATCTACTTCAAAAGTTCAACCTTTGCTTTACCTAGAAAACTATGCACAAAATTACTGCCTACCACAAAAATGAATAAAAGAGGAGGTCATCCACACCCCGAGCACCAGAGACGCTACAGGAAGCTCTGACCTGGGGAAGCACGCCGGCCCTCAGAACTGTCTTTCCATTTTAGTTTCAGCGGTGTTTGAAATTCAGATGCCAAGCTCAGCTCTGCCCACGTGCAGCGACACCGTCACCCAGCGCTGTGCTGCCACTGCTCAGCGCCTCCCCGGGGTGCCTGGCACAGCAGGAGTTTGCCAGGGCTTACTTTGATGTCCACAGCCCTGGAACTCTTCTGGGGGCCACAGCAATAATATAAATATTAATTTCATGCAAATTAATTATTAACAATAATAAAACACATGACAGGTGATTACATGATAGGTGATTACAGAAACCAATTCATATTGAAGAATGTGTCTGCTTTAGTGTTACCCCAAGCACCCACTTGCATATTTTCATTGTCATTAGTGTATCTTAAGATAATAATTTAAAAATTAATTTAAAATATGCATCATCAGTTCAAAATAATTTTTGCCAACTTCAAAAGAGCAAATTTGTCCTAGCAGGATTTAAATTAAATTAAGACATGAGGTATTTGGTTAACAGGGCACTTGACTTTTATTACAGGTTAGTGTAATACTGTCACTCTTCCTATTCTTGCAGTGTTTGTCTTTTCAAGGTTTTTTTTTCAGAAGCAGCTCTGAAGTCATTACTACCTGAAGGTGCTTAAAAATTCAGGATGTGAGCAGAAGGAGGGAAAGGGGGTCATTTCTGATGGGACAGGGAATGAAACATTACGGGATGAATCCCTCCTCCAAGTCCCAAGAGCAGAGGGACCATCACCAGCAGCCAGCCACCCTTGGCACTGGGCACCAAGAGCCCTGGGGCAGCACCTTCAGCAACTGCAGCAATAACCTGACAACGCAGCCCAGCAACAAACCACCCATGGAGAGCTTCCTAAGCGTTGGCTTTAGGAAAAGAAATGGACGTTAGTGGAATGTGTACAGGGTTGAGATTCTGTGGCTCCTGGTTGGATGAGCTTTTCAGTCACTTCTCGCACCATTACCACAGATGTAATGGAGAGCAGAAGCCAGAAATGAAGAAAATTCTTCACAACCATGTGAAACACAATTCAGAAAGGCATGAAACCCCCTCAACCACAGGGCCAAGCAGCACTTCAGCTGTGCAGCCCTCCTGTGCACTGGGGCTGCCTGTCCATCGCTGTTGCGTGCCTCGAGCAGTCCCACACCCTTGCTCTGCACATGGTGTGGCTTATGTTAGTTTATTTTTACTTCTGTTTCCATGAGGTTTGACACAAACACAAAGGTGATCAACAGAAGAAGCGAAGTGTCACACAGCCCTGCAAAAACCAGGGCAATGCAGCGTTTAGCACATTCTGTGGAAAACAGCACAGGACATGCACCACACTGAGCTTCAGCTAAACCAAAGTGGTCTGCTCTTGTCAAACAGAGCTTTGCTCCTTCAATATTTCTTACTATGCCCTTTTTTGGCTGTTTTCTTTCTGTATTTGGCTTATTTGTTTTTTCTGTGTAGGCTTCTACATGAGCTTTTAAGGTCCTGGCCATCTCTACATTACCAGCTACAATAGCCTGCAGCTCTTGAATGTTCTTAAAAGCTTGAGAAGTCTGTTCTCAGTTTGACATCCCAAACAAATCAAGACATTTCTTATACCAAGAAGTTTTTCTTTTTGAATTTCCAATATATAAAAGTCCTACCAGTGAAACACCTGGGCCAGGTAGAAATGCATAAGCCAAAACCTTAAGTTTTGCAGGTGCTTTTTCTCCAGTGCTGTTTGTTCTTCATTACAGCAATGCAAAACACTGGGAATAAAAATGAAGAAGACAAATTAGAGTCTGGTTAGCAAGGGAGATATAACCTAATATCAGTCACTGTTATACTTCCGTATGCTACTTAATGAATCAATGCTGGCAGGACAAAAGATTGCTGGGGCCTGAGGCACTTAGTAGCAGCATATAACACAACACGCATTTCCCTTTAGGTGTCACTCTAAAAAGTTGGTCTGGACAATTTCTAGTTCTAATGTGATGAGAGTGGAGGGTGATGCTGTCAGGATGAGAAATGATGGCAGCAGTGTGTGAAGCTGCACGCAGGCAGCCAGGTCATTGTGCATCCGGGTAAGATGTGGGGGCAGGATGGGCACCCCAAGGCTGTGTGCCTCGGGAGAAGGTGGGAATGTCCTCCCCATCCTGGGGACTGCTGGATACTCTTCCAACATCACCAGCTCCAGAGATGCCAGACAGGTTTAGAAACAATCACATGAGCTGGCCATGCAGGAGGTAACTGAAAGTGTGCAAGCATCAGTTGCTCCCCTCAGAGCCTGCACAGCTGGAAACAAGAAGAGGATAAACATGAATAAAAGGCAGCACATGGATGTGCCTTCCATTAGCAGAGGTGCTGCAGGGGCTGTGATGCACAACTCACAACTAGTAGCATTCACCTGAAAAAAACCCTTAATATTTGGCCCCCTCTTCATGCCCTATCATAGCTCACATATTCCTCCCACCCTGGGACTTAAATTTTTCTTTGGCCTCCACTTGGCAGCTTCCCCTGTACAAATTCAGGAGCTGTGGATGCTGTGATCACCTCTGAGATGCCATCGTTCCTCCCCATCTGTGGCTGCTTCCTGTATACCCAGGTATGCTCTCCAAAGCATCCTCATTGGTATGTACAGCCTGTAATCAGCAGTGAAATACTTTAGGATTCATTTCTGTGAAGGATGTAAGGCTTGAATTGTATTATATTGTCTGATAATTAATAGTAAGAAGAGATCCTGCACAGTGTAACTATAGCTATGAAATTGCTTCAACTACACAGGATGCAGAGAGAAGGAATGACACAATACAATCACTATTATTATTTTTGCTTTTTTTTTTTCCTTTTGTTCTGCTAGATCTTGCCACATCTTTCATGAACTTGTTTTCTTTCAAAATGACTTCTTGGCACAAAATGTAATTAAAACTCTAAACGGGACATCACATAATTTCAAAATGAGTCGAGGTCAGCTAGTCCAACCTTTAAGTGCCTTTAAGTGCAGAACTCCACACTGCTCCCTGCCAGCTGGGGAGGAGTTGCTGCACTGCTCGTCTGCCACATGCCATGTCTGGGCAATGAGGAAAGACAAAGGAGAGCGAATGGGAGGATGCAGTGTGGTACCAGAAATACCAAGTGACCTGGTGTTGCAGGGGGGCAGGTTTAAAGGCTAATTCTTACAGAGTTGCACTGAGGGAATCTTAATCATACTGGGATGGCAAAGGAGCATCACCCCACCACAAATCACCAGTGCTCTTTCAAATATCAGTTCCACACTGACAGAAACTGCAGTCACTGGTTTGGGTGCTTTGACTTGAGCCAGTTTATACAATTAATAATGCATCCCTGCCCCATCAACAGAACGATCCGTCCTTGCCCCTAGGTACTAATCATGTGTCAAGACAATTAATTGCAGAGATGTACTGTGTGAGGAAGGTTGCCCTTTATGTAAAATGTGGCAATTTTTCTGAAGGGCCCAAGGCAATGATCATCTGAATATCCTCCCTTACAGTAATGCTACCCTCTCCAAAGGAAAGAGGAGAACTTAGTCAACATGAGACCTAAAAACAAACCTCCCTCTGGGTTCAGGCTCACAAGATTCGGAGCACCCTGCCACCTACCACTGAGCAGAATCACACTCTTCAGCAGAGGTTACAATTTTCCACCTAGACTGGAGCAAAAGTCCCTGAAATGGCTAAATTTAAAAGCTGAGCACCACAAAGGATTCTTAAGAAGACCTTTTTTCTTCCACCAACTTCACTAGTTCACAGGAAGCATTTTCCTCGCAGAGCCTGATCTGGCATCAGGGAAGGCTTGCCATTGATTTTCACAGAAAAATGATCAGATCTCCCATTAGTCACTGTCTCACTGGGCATGTAATTGGGTGCAGATGAGGGGAGCCAGCAGGGAGCCTGAGGACACAGGCTTTGGGCATAGAAATGAGTCAATATGTCAAGGTACTCTTTGTTTCACTTTGTCAACTTTTCCTCTTCTTTCTCAAAGGGAAAGGGGGAAATCAGACCCAGTCTGCACAAGGAAGGCCTCCAGTGCCCCCCTCCCTGCCCAGCCCCCTGACATCTGCTCCAACACTGCACACCTGTCGGGGCACAGCCTTCTCAGGAGAGCAGGACAGCTTATGTCCTGATTGAACCAGGAGCACCCACAACCCCTTTGCCTCATCTGCAAACTGCTTATGGTCAGGATCCCTCCTTCTGGCTGGGAAGCAGCCCTGGCAGCAGAGCCTTGGTGACTGGGAGATGCTGTCTCCCCACTGTCTCACCTTGTCTTTTGATTTTTCACTTTGACTCATTGCTCCCAGCCGTCACTGTCATCGATAATAAGAGGTGCTGGGGCACATGGTACAAATGTGTGCGCTTAATCATCTTGATATCTGAGAGGAGCCTTGCAGATAAGAAGGGCTGTTATCTCCATCTCACAGTGGCAGTGTGAACCCTCCGGGGCTGCACAGGATGACTGCAGCCACACAAGGCTCTGACAGCAGTGTGCAGACATCCCATTGTGAAAAACCAAGGGGAGGAAAACCCTTCCAGTGCTGCACGGGGAGGAGTCAACCTCATGCACTGCTTCAGGAGCTGGTGAGTCCCACTGAGCCCTCCCACTACTGTAGACCCAAGAGAACCCACTTTGACATGCCTCTCCTTGGCTTGTCCTCAGCAGCAAAGGACACAGCCAGCCTTCCTGGCTACTTTGGTACACGCCATTGCAAGTCCACCCTGCATGGATCGTGTGGCTCCCCTTGTCCCACTGTAAGGCCCTGGCCCTTGGTCATCGTTTTCTTTCACATACAACAAATTGTACTCATAACAAGAGAGCCCAGGCAGAATTCCCCTGAGAGTCTGAAATGACATTTTTCAGGATTGACAATAAAACACCGCTTGTGCTCTTCTCTCATCTATTCACCCTTTCAGTTAAGCTTTCACCCTGTGCATTAGAGAAATGAGTCATCTTCACCATCTCTCATGCACTCGCATTCACAGTACCTTGCCTTAATCTTCAGCTTTTCACTATCACCTGAAATGTATGCTCCTTAATCTCTAATACTACTTTATGGGGGAAAACCACTAAAAAATAAATCACAGTTATAATGAGAAGCTTCCAAAGACTCTAATCCTAAAATGTACTCCTATAATAGCACAAGGGAATCTCTATGCTCAGTATTAAAAGGATAATTTTTCAGTGTATCCCCAGTTTCTCGAATAGACCCAGCTCTTCGTTTTCACCTGCAAATGACTCCATAGATTAGCAGAGAGACAAAACTCAATCAAGCATGTCTGTCATTGTGATTATGGCCTGGCTGTAAAGCAATTTCACAGAGTGGGAGAGGACCATGATATACCTATGACAACTTAAAAGCCTTCTTCATTGCACCAGATTTACATAACTTTATTCAGTGTTGTAGATTAAAGGTTCAGAAAAAATCATATTTGCCCATAGGGATGGGAAATGAGCAAAGCAGTGACACTGGAGACCATTCATCATTTGAATTGGGTTTTGCACCTGCAGAATTCCCCTCTTGCTATTTGGAAATACCTTGTGCCTTGCACAGACCCAGTAATGGTAAGGGACTATTTGTGTATTTGTATCTTCTATCAAACAAGAAATATAAGCAAGTTGAAAAGGTTGAATGTTTTTTGGTTTTGATTCACACTGTGGAGTTTGGTGGGGAAAATGTGACCCTTAACTCTCTTAGGAAAATACACCAAGATCCATGTACTTTTCTTCACCTGAAGGTCTTCCAGAGTGACTTTAGCACATCTTCAAGAAATACCCCCTCCACCCACCAGACCTGGCAGTTTTAGACCCAAAACTGTCAATGCAGGTTGCCATGTACAGCCACTTGCAAATTCTGATATGCCCTTGAATCCTAGATTTGACCTAAAATTTCTTCAAGTTGTTTCTGACAGTTTAAAGTCAGAAATTTGTACTTTTTAAATAAAAATTGAAACTCTTATTCTTATGAAAACATTAAATGAGATGAAAGTTGATGTTTCAATTGTCCTGCCTCTGGAATGAGTGTTCATGCTTATTTTACTGGGAAATGAGCAGGTAGGAAAACTCTCCAGCAGTCACAAGAACCTGCCCCAGTTCCACTGCAGAGCTGCTGGGTTCAGGCTGCTCTGGCCCAGGCAGAGCACAGTTGGGTGATGCTGCACCATGTTACTGAAAGAAAAGGGGCACAAATCATGGAGTCACAGACGTTGGAAAAGACTCAAAGATCATCAAGTCCAACCATTAACCCAGCACTGCCAAGTTCACAACCAAACCATGTCCCTAAGTCACAGCAGGAGTCTCTCCACACACGCACACTTAAAGTTCCTCTTCCAAAACTCAAAATAGCCAGCCCTAATTGGGTAAAATCAAGGGTAGTGTGGAGACTTCCAAAAAGCTGATCACATTTTATAAGGAATGGCTAAACCACACCACTTTCAGAGCAAAAGCCACAATGATTCTTGGCAGTGTATGGCTTGTTCCCACGAGGGCAAGAGGAAAGCCTGGGGCCAGGGCTGCCTCTTCAGTGTACCTGGTTAGGGGTGCTGCTTTTTGTTCCTTATTAAGAAAACTCTTTTTTTTCCCCCCTTCAGTACAACATGGAAATCTGATGCCATCCCATTTCACCTTTTTCCCCAGACCCTGATTCTACAAGGCTAAAAACTGAGCTCCCTGCAGTGACTCTGATGCTGAAACATACACCAAAGTATTTGGCTGAATCAGGCCCTCCTTGAACTATAGGAAGGAAGATATTCAAACTTTCTAATGCAGCAGCACAGCAGGGAAACTGCTTGTCTCTCTGTGATTGTGTAATTGCTTTTCAAAGAGAAAAGCGAGTTTCTCTATCCATGTCGCACTGACAAACCTCAGAAGTCACTTTGGTCTCCCAGCCTAACTTTCAAGATTATTAGTTATGGATAAAAGGAAAGACACTTCTATTTCCATAGCTGACAAGCTTTGCTTCAGGGCATGCATTTATTTTCCATGCTGTTGATCTCTTCCTCCCTGTATCAGGCTAATTCATCAGATTAATAAAGGACAATTTAGCTTCCTGCAGGGTGTTATTGATCTCTTGGGGAACGTGGCAGTTGTTTGCTGTGCCACCTTTCCCTTGAGCAAAGGGGATGATTTTTAAATATTTCTAATGCTTGAAGGCTACAGCTGGCTCTCAGCAAGCAGCAATAGAGGAGCAAAAGGCAGCAGCAATGGGAAAATTCAAAATGTACTGCCTGGATTGCCCTTTCCCTGCCTCTGCACTCATCAGTGTGTCCAGATCATACCCACCTTTAGCAGTCTATGACAGGATCATCTCCAACAGCAGCATTTAGCAACCAAAACTATGTTTCCATGTGCCTCTTCAGAGCACCTCTGGAAGACACTGGGGTTTCAGCATGGGGAGACCCATCACAGGCAAGCGTACTGAGCAAAGGGCACTGGAACTACTTGATTTTTAGAGCCCCTTCCAACCCAAACTGTTCTAGGATTCTCTGATTCTGTGACCTCCTCTCAGAACCTTCCACAGCAGTGGTGGTTTTCTTCAGAGGCCAGAAGTGCACACATATTTCAGAAACTTTCACGTTATCCACCACAGAAACAACAGTGTCTCCTTACCAGTGCTGGAATTCCCCTCTCTATCCCACCACATATATTCTTATACCTTCAAGCTACAGTGCTGGACAAATTGCTTTAATTCTCCATAATCTCTCAGTTGTTCCCTGGCTCCCTGCTTGTCTGGGCAGCAATCCCTGCCCTGCAAACACAGCCTGGCTCCTGGCTCCCAGAATACAGGGCTTGATGCTTGACCTTATTAAAAAACAAACACTGTTTATTTGTGCCAAGCTACAAAGCCCAAATTCTCAGCCTTGGTGACATACTACCTCATTCTTCACCTTTCTTATGATTTAATGTCATCTGTGGCTGTTTCATTTTGTTCCCAAAACCACTGACAGAAGTGCTAAACTGTGACAGAGCAAGACCTGAGCCCCACCAAAGCTGGGCAGACACAAGTTCCCTTCCTCCCCTGTTTGCAGCTCCATTGTGAGCTTGTAAATCCTTTGCCTTAAAATCCACTCAGTATATAATACATTAATTTTATATAATTCTAATTCCTTAATCAATAGCTTTGAAGAATGAAATATCTCTGTAAATTACAACAACATTATTACCTTTAGCAGCCTAATTTGCAATCTCATTAAAAGGATATGAGGTTCTTTTCTGTAACCCTACTGTGGTGGAATGACTCCCTATCCTTCATTAGTCTTACCCTTGCGTGTGCTGTTCCATGTTTGTCTCGGACTGGTGTCAAGCTGGGCCATCCTCAGCTGGTTCCCAAGCTTGCCTTCATTGCTGCCCTTCTGTGATGACTCAAGCACCACCAAAACTCAGTGCAACCAGCTCCAAGAGCTCCCTGAGCAGAGCCCTGGACTCACTGGTGCAGAGCAAGCAGGGGTGGCCGGTGCCGTGCCTCACATGCAGGCTGACAGTGGGACGCTCCATCCTGCAGTTGGAACTTGTTTTCCCCAAACATCACATATTTATTGAATGTTTCTGCGTGGATTGAGTGCCTTTTCTGCATTAGCAAAATGTGTTTTCTGGGGCATTCAAGTGGCACCTGCCCAAACAAATGTCTTTTCCTCTAAATATATTCTGACAATTTCTGAGCTCTGCTTGTATCATTCCCTTTCCCATACAAAAGGAAGCCTCATTTTCTCAAACTTTGAAAGGTTTAAGAGCCAGAACTAGACAAGGAAATGCTTGATGATAAGGTTAGGAACTGGTTTCTCCCTGTGGTGGGGGGCTCTGTGCCATTAAGACAGATGATTAAGGACTGGTCCCACCCCATGAAGCTGCTGGTGTCTGACCAACGTCTGCATCTCCCATACAGGCACATTTCTCATCATTATCCCTTAACCCCCCAGTTTCCACTCCCTCTTAGTAAGGTTATGTTTACTTACCTGGGTTTTGGCATGACAGGTAAAACAAAGCTTTCTCAAATTTCAGTCCATAAATTCTAGTAAGTAGATTGAATAGGCCTAGATTATAAAGAAAAATAACCGCAGAGAACTTATTCTGTAAAAAAAAAAAAAAAAAGAAAAAGAAAAAAAATTAAGGGTCTTAAAACTGACTTGCTGACATGTCATTTGCTTGATATCATCCTATAAGTGGGTTACAATTGTTCTCATGAGTGCAAAATATGCAAATATAGCCATGTTCTACTGCTTCCAGTTCCTTAATCTTTTCTTTCCCTTCCCCCAGAGTCTTCCAGGAGCTGATGAGAAGCATTTGTCCCACTTGCAAGGACAGGGATGATGAGATGAAGAGAGTGGAAAAGGACAAAACCCCAGCACTACACCTCTTGTGACAGGTATGTGGTTCGTGGTGGTTTATGTCCCTATCACACAATGTATGGTTTCATTTCTGCCCTTGAAAAACAGCCAAAAGACCATTGCCAGTGTACTTGCTGACAGTTTTTCTCTGGTTTTGGAAAACATAGGAAGTTTATAGCCAGCCAACATCCCTCCTACAGTGACAATTTTGCCATCCCAGGTGTTTTGGAGCAAGCAGGATTCACCAGGACTGTCAAAAAGCCTTCCTTAAACACAGAGCAATTTGTAGCACAAAACCAAGCAATGCTTTCCTGCAGGAAGAGAAATAAGAGTGGGAGGTTTCTCTCTTACTCTACTCAGTGCTAGATATAAACTTCAGGGTCCCCAGAACAAGACTGTGCTCAAGCTGAACCCCAGCTCAAAAATCATGATGTTTCTGGGTTCATATGACCAATGTGTACCTGGGAGCCCAGTCCCAGCTGCTCTCCCCACTCAGAGGGATTCTCCCACGTGGGTGGGTGTGGGGGCCAGGGCTGGTCGTGCCCTGTGGGGTGGCTGGAGCTCAAGCTGCCTCCAGGGCCTGTGCTGGCAGCTCTGTGGGAAAGGGCTGCTGCTCCTAATTAAATAGCACAGATCCATTCCTGCTCATCAGTGTGGCAGCCCTAAGCCCTTCTCCTGCCTCGGGGGCTGGAATTAATGCTGCTGCAACACAACATAAATTGCAGCTTGAAAACGGTAGATCAGGTGTGCACTTACTGCCATTAAAAAGCTTTAAATTGGTTTAGAATTGAAAAAGAAATTAAAAAAAAATCTACCACAAAAGGCCCAGATACAGCTGTAAAGGGCTGAATGCAAATTACAGGGTGAAGCTGAATTCATCATGAAGTTGCTTTAGGACTTTGCAATGCACACCTACAATGCTGGCCCTTAGCAAAGGACACAGAGGCTGCCTCTGCTTGGAGGCCACATTTTAAAGCACTGTCAGATTAAGAAAGCTGGCTTTGAAATACTGAATGTCTCTTGAATAACTTTAGGCCTGCTTTTATAACGTAGGATCAAAGGATTTGGAGCCTTAAGACAGAAATGAACTCCAGAAATTTTGGACACTCTCCACCCAGATCTAAGATCTGTGTTGTTAGTAATTACTAATAGATGCATAATCTGTTACATGACAGCAAAGTGAATGCATACATCCATATTTTAATATATATAAACATATAGATATATGCTAGGTCTGTAAACTACAGTATCACTTTGTAAAGGAGTGACCCAGGAGTGACCCACTTTTCTGCGGTTCCTGAAGTTTACTCTACACTGAGAATATTTACATTTCAAACCCACCAAACAGTCATTGGGTAAAAATCTATTAATAATTTTGTCACAAATGTCAGAACCCAGTGCCATTCTTCCAGGACAGCCTGAGCCCACCAGCCACGGTCCTTCCCCCTCAGCGCAGCGGGGGCTGAGATGGGAGAGGGCACTCACTTGTGCCCAGGGGAGCCCAGAGCCTGACAGCGAGGGACAGCTCCAAAAATGGGAGATGTGAAAGCAGATCACCTTGGGCAGGAATAAATAGTCAAGTGTGAGTGTCTCCCACCTGCTACAAACAGTGGCTCATCATGCAAGGGACTGATGGACCAGTCCCTTTCCTCAGTCTGTCAGAGGAGGGCTGTATCGTTCACTGAGGTTTCCTCTAGTCTGCCTGGCAGATCAAAGATTTTTGACTGTTGTGTACTTTGTGAACCATTAAATATCCTCTAGCTGAAGAACAGACCTGCTCAGAGAGAACACAACCAAATGTCCATTGATTTGCTCTCCTACCTACCTTTCATGGAAGGGTGGGAAGGGAAGGCAGTGCAGGGAACTCACAGCAGGAGGATTATGGAGGTCTGGAACAAGATGCTGAAGTCACTGAATTTCTGCTGGCATGGAGAATCAGGAGAAGGAACTCGCAGCCACTCAGCATCTCTGATCAGTGTTAGGGACCCACTCACATGGTAGCCATGAAACACCAGGAAACAACAGTGTTACAGTACCAGTTCAGCACCATTAGCTGGACACTGGTGTCACAGGGACTGAACAACTCTCATATAAAATTTTCTTCTGATACATTAGCTGCAGACAAAGATCTTTCTCTGTATGAATTATGAAGTATTAGTTCATGTTTAATTGCATTGATTTACATTGAAAGCTTTAAACATCAGCCTAACAATTATCTTAAACCAATTTGTCATCAGGAATACAATAATCCATTATCTGTGCCAGTGCTTACAAGGAGCTGATTCTCCTGTGTCACAGGAAATGGAAAAAATAAGAAGCAATACTTAAAATACCAAAGTATGATCCAGAATGCTGCACTTAGAGGAAAAAATTACGAGAATTATTGTCAGTAAAAGTGATGATAGGAAAAAACTTTGGAGCCAGCAGAGGTGCTTATTTACAGGGAAATATCCAGATGACAATCAGGGACTTGCACCCACCACCACTGAGCTGCCCTGGCTGGAGCCACGGCTCACTCTGCTGCCCTCATACCTTCTGCAGGGCTCTCCTGCCAGACAACCGAAGGGGACCTGTGTCCCAAATCCTCCTCCCTGGACCATAAACCACCCTGGGAATAGCAAGTACATGGTGGTGGTTTGTTTTGTTGCTGGTGACATTGAGAGCAGCCTCCTTTCTGCTTTGTTACCCCCTTTTTCCCTTGCCCACCAACCAAGATGACATTTCAGAGAGATGTCATCTCTCACAGAGAGAATATCAGCAAATACCTCTTATAAGGAAACTTGAGTCCACTCCACCCCCTGCTGTTAGAAAACATCTGACTACTTAAAACCAACACAACAAAAAACCTGGCTAGAGGCATGGAATATTTTAGACAAAGCATCTACAGCCTCAGCCAACTCAGAGACACCATGACAAGGGGAGAGCAATACAAGACACATTCTAGAGAGAGCTGCTGGGCCAGGGCTCCTGAGCAGGGCTCCCCTCCTGGGGCGGCACAGGTTGGGGATCCCCAGGGCAAATGATGTGTGCTCTGAGCCCCCCGGACTCCTAGGGGAGAGAGAGAAGGATGCAACAAAGGAGAGCTCTAACAGGATTTGAATATTCTGTACTCGTTTGACAGCCAGGTGCTGTAGTGCACTTTATCCGTTTGAGATTTTGCAGCAGTCAAGTACTTCACAGCCCCACCCCTGAGCCATCATCACACATTGCCCTGATTGCAGCATCACCCCAAATTTTACTGCTACTGCAAAATTTCAGCCCTGTGACCAGTTTCAGCAGAATGGTCTTTATTTTGCAGAGTGATCTTGAAATGTACACCACGGTTTGTAGGAGCAGAATGAAAGCCTGATGTGATGGGATGTTTCCAGGGCTGCCCTCCCCACCAGGGGAAGGCACATCACAAGGCTGCCAGCTGGAGGGGCATCCCATGGTCCCTGTCCCAGGAGCTGCCAGCTTCACCCACCAGAGGCGCAGGGATGCTCAGCGGGGTGACAGGGGCACACTGAGGCTGACAGCTCCTGCCCTGGATACTGTTATCATTGCCCTCTGCTGGAGGGCTGAGATTTCAAGTGGAGCTCCGTCTCCAGCAGGGAAACCCTTGCAGCATTCCACAAGTGCACTGATGCCTCAGGATTTCCACTTGATTTCCATGATCCATGCAGCTGCCCCTGGTAGTCCAGTAGAAAGCTCCACTTGCCAAGTGGCCACTGGGGCCTGGGGCTGTGATGTGACTTGAGCAGGGTGGAAGCAGCAGCACAGGAACATCATCCACAGGGTTGGGGCCTCCAGTTTTCACCACAACATCCATTTCAGCCTCCAGTCCTTCATATAAAGTATCAGCAAATAATTTACAGTAGGTGTCAGCTGCTGGCTACAGCCAAAAGGAAGGTTTATTTAAGACACCATGTGGATTGTTATACAAGATCCTGATGGATTATTCCTATCTGAGAATTTACAGATACTGCAGGAGCATGGCCAACAATTTGGATTAGTTTAGATTAAACTCAGACTGGGTTGGTTTTCCTCCCTTAGGAAATCTCAGCCCTAGGTCTACATTTTTCTGAAAGCAAGACGTAGACAAAAACAACTTTTCCGCTTTCCAGCAGGCACCTGAAGTACTTTTCCATCAATCACCTTTGATATACAGAGGCAGAAGTGTGAGCTGCTTCATTAAGAGCCCTCACACATAACTGGGTACATTTACATGTTAATCAGACAGCTGAGCTGCTAATCTCTCTATCTTATATGCCTCTGTAACCGTTAGTCAGACCTGGGTGCTGTTAAATATCCAGGTACCACCAAGTGCTGTAAAACCAAGACGAATGTGGAGGACAGGGAAAGGCTCATATTTACAACCCTTCCGTAGAGTTGAGCACTGTTAGCTCTGCCACAGACACATAAATACATGTATCTAACACCTGCAGCTTTAATCCAGTGGGAGCACTAAACGAGGCAAGGCACTCCCACTGCCAGGAGACTTCAGTGATTCCCATGGAAGAACAGGCTGGTTTCAGTTCAGCCTTCTCCAGGCTCTTGGCTGGTGTCTGAGTGGCACAGGGCACCAGGTACAATGCAACCTGGGCACTGGGCACCCTGGCACCAAACCCTGGGAGATCCTGTGCTGGGGAGGTTGCCAGGGGTGCAGGGGATTTCAACCAAACGCACTGCAGGCACACATGGGTTTAGCACAGATCAGAAGGTGCCAGTTTAGGTGTGTGTTTCTCTATTCCCTTCTTTCCTGGCTTCCTAAAATACTGCTCAAATTCATCTGTATGTAATGATGATGAAAGTCTCTGCACATCGCGACTCACTTTGTCTTACTCTTCACGTTTTTCTTTCTCTTTAATTTTATAAAAGAAAAGCTCTTAAAAAAAAACAAACAGAATCCCCAAACAAATAAATCGCCCAAACAAACAAACAAACCTCTCTGCAAGTAGTGTGCCAGCATTAATGAAACTTAACATTCCTTTTTCCTGAAACCAGGAGACAAGGGAGCCATTCCCACTACCTGGACACTGCTCTGCCTTCCCTGGGGCCACACAAAATGCTGCACAGCCCCACTGGACAGGGAGGAAGCAGAGTGAACCTTTGTTTGTTCTTTCAAAGGAAATAAAGAAAGACAAAGGAACCACCTCCCTCCATCCCCAAGAGCCCACAGCCCAGCCCTGCCTGTCCCCCAAGGGTCACAGCTGCCCCACCCCTTAACCCAGGGCTCAGTAGGGTAGGAGAGCTCAGCCCCAGTTCTTATCATGGAATCATAAAATTGTGGCATGTTTGGAAGGGACTTAGAGATCATCTTGTTTGAACCTCCCTTTCATGAGCAGGGACACCTTCCACCAGGTTGCTCCAAGCCCCGTCCAGCCTGGCCATGGAAACTTCCAGGGATGGGGCAGCCACAGTTGCTCTGGGCAACCTGTGCCAGGGCCTCACCACCTCACAGGAAAGAATTAGTCTTTTGCAAACTCCAGATGGTTTTCTGGACAAGATTTGGTCCCCGGGTAAATCAGCTGCAGTAAAAAGGGGTGAAGCAATGAGGCATGTGTGGAAACTACCCTCCCAAGTCAGGATTACTGAGATGAACAAGTGACACAGAACTCAAAAGGGGATGCAGCCAGTGGATCTGCAGCTGAGCTGCTGTTTACTGTGGTGCACCCAGCACTCACCTCAGATGCAGCACAGTAGTTGTTTGGTTTTGTGTTAAAGCTGTTCATTTGTCATTCCAGGATCTGCAAATCCTCACTCTCAGTTCCCCATCTCCCTCCCTCCCTCCCTCCACTGCCTTGCACACAGCTCTCCACCTGCCTTGCATTGTCGTTGTTGTTGGCTGGACTTCGCGAACGAAGATCTTGGGATAAGCCTGCACATTGGATTTTTTAGGTGAGGCACAGTGTGCGCAGAACTGGCCCCACTCCCTTTACTCCTGAGGTTCATTTGCCACGGCCGAGCAGCTCGGATGGTGACAGCGAGTTCATCCAGGATTCGAGCCAGCGTCCTCAGAGGAGGAGCCGGCTCCACAAGCGGGGGCCTGCGCCACTCGGCCAACGCCCGCCGCCCATTTCAGATTAGTACCAGTCTTTGAACTGCTGAATTAAATTCTCTCCATCCTCCAGGAGCGAACAACACCACGAGGTTTCACCTCTGGGTGAGAGGACTCTGCTTGTTCCTTGGCACCACACACCTCACCAGGTGCCAGCAGGGCAGAGGGGCAGCCTGTCCCCAGTGGTCACACACCAGCAGCTGCAGCCCCCACAAAGAACACAAACACATAAGAACTGCCTTTGCTGAGGAAGTGATCTGTGATACTGATACCACTTCCTCCTTGCAGAACTGTCACAGTCTACATTTCCTGGGCTTTAATTCAACAAAAGAAAAACAATGTGTATGACTTCAGGGATCACACAGGCTTTGCAGAGCACTCTGATCTTCCCCGCTCTGGGCCTCCAAGGTTTTGTTTGTCACTTCCTACAGATTGAAAGGATGGAAAGGTCAGCCAGACCCCAAGGAACGGCTTTTATGCTTTTGCCACAGGACATCACCTGGGTCAGCTGCAGTTCTCAGCACTCAATCTGCCATCAGGCTGGCTTTGCTGCCCAGTCCCAGTACAGTCACCTGGCCACACTGGCACCCCAGTGCCTGTCCCTCATGTCCAAGCAGCCCCTCAGAGCCCCACCAGCCCTGCACTGCCCTGCCACCCCCAGCCCATGGCAGCAGGAGGGTGCTTTGGAGACCATGAGCCTCTGCACAGGCTCTGCCATTGTCCTGGACCCACAACCAAGAGGTTTTGCCAGTGGATTTTGTTCTTAGAGGAGAGTCTAGATGCCCCACTGATGCTGTTGGAGTCCTACATATCCCATTCCAGCAGCTGAAGATGTTCAACACTCCTGTTCCTCACCCCATGGGAAAGGTGGATTTTGGAAACCACCGGCAATTCGTGCTCCTTGTCTGGAGAGGCTGCACACAGCAGTAGCATTTTAGAGCCAATGGATCTCTCCTCCATCTTTCATTGCTTTTTATGATGTTTTATTGATTGGTTTTGTCAAACTATTTTATTGATTGGAAGTATTTCCAACCTCTGCAGTTTGGATATAAATATTAAAGCGGAGATGAGGGGACACAGGCTTTACAATGGAGCCCTGGCTCAGCCATGAGTCTGGCTGAACACTCAGCCCTGGCCCAGTGTCCTTGTTTGACCCAGGCCAAAGCTGGGAGAAAGGAGCTGGGACATACTAACATCCATCTCCATATTTCTGCCTTCCAGACCGAGGCACAAGTGCAGCAACCCTGTTGGAGCTGGCATGAATAAAGCCTTGGCCATAACTTGTGGGGATGCTCGAGGGACAAAGTGGGTCACAGCCACCCCTGCAGAGCACTGGAGCCTGGGACACTCCCAGTGATAAGGAGACATGGAGGTGGAAACAGGGTGAAGTTGCTGTCTGAAATCCCACCCTGACATGTTATTGCTATTGCATATCTCACCCCACCATACCCTGCTTGGCCCCCTCCCTGGGATGCAGCCCAGGTTTGTCTGGCTCAAAACCAAGAGAGATGGTCACAGGTGAGATGTCACACAACCCACTTTGGGGTCAGCAGTATTTATTTATTTATTGTTATTTATTCATCATTTTTAAGTGAACTTTGCAGTTTGGTTTTGATTTCTGGTATTTGCCTCTCCTACAAGCATGTGAAAGAGAAACACCACAACTAATGCAATGGGGCAAAACCTCCAGCCCCCAAAACACCAAACCACTGAACTATGGTCACATTTACCGCATTAACACGGGGCAGAACATTTCTGCTCCTTCCAGAGCAGAGCAGGCATTACCCTGAGGAAGAGCTGGTTAGACCAAATAGGAGCACACATGATGTGAGGACTCCCATTTCACACATGAACCATCAACAAATAAATAAAACAAACCATAGAAAGCATGACTGCCCCACTTTCTCAAGCAAACCCCAGTTAGAAGATTTTACCTTTGCTGTGGTTTACTTGCATGGTTTAATCAGTGGAAAGAGCCTGACTTAAAATGAGCTGTGCCTTTGGACGGTGCTTCTTGCTAACAGCACATAGTGGTATTTTCCCATACAATCCCAAGATCACACAAGCAAGTCACTGGGGGTTTATCATGGGGTAAAGCTAAGCACAGTCAACCACAGGCAACAGCTGGCCCTTGGTTGTGCTGTCTCATGGGAAAACAATGTTCCACCTGGATCCTACAGTGTGGATTTGGTGGCTTTTTCTACCTCCAAGAGATTCCCCTTTCCTGCAGGAAGGCAAAGCTCAGTCTCCACGCTTATTCAGAAAACCCCAATTTCCATTTCTTTTCATCATCTCTTTTCAGCTGCAGGGAGTTCTTAGGTCAAGGCAAATTACAGAATCACAGCACGGTTTGGGTTGGAAGGAACCTTAAAGATCATTTTGTTTAAACCCCCTCGCATGGGCAGGAACACCTTCTACTAGCCCAGGCTGTTCATGGCCCAATCCAACCTGGCCTGGGACATTTCCAGGGATGGGGCAGCCACAGCTTCCCTGGGCAACCTGTGCCAGGGCCTCACCACCCTCATAGAGAAGAATTTCTTCCCAATATCTCACCTAAACCCACCCTCTGCCAATGTGAAGCCATTCCCCCTTGTCCTATCACTGCTTACCCTTGTCAAAAGTCCCTCTCCAGCTTTCTTGTAGCCGCTTTAGATACTGGAAGGTGCTCTAAGTCTCCCTGGAGCCTTCTCTTCTCCAGGCTGAACAGCCCCAGCTCTCAGCATGTCTCCATAGGCATCGGCCTCTAAGCATCTTCCTTTGTATTATTTTCCTGTGGATGTGGGAATTACCTTCCCCCGTTCCTTCTGCAAAGGGGGAGTATGAAAAGGCTGAGCTGCAGCTCCCCTGGGAAAGCCAGGCATGGGTGGGAGGGAGAGTAAATAGAGGGATTAAGAAGAGTTGAACTGTTTTTCTCTCCATCATGTTTGCACTGCAAACATAAATACATTAGAGATGCTGATATTAGACCTCAGTGCTTGCAAGGACCTTCAGAAAGAAAATGGTTTGGGGGAAGGACAGCATGGCTGGTGTGGCATTCTGGGCAGAGGGCTCAGGGCTGCTGCTGCCACCGTGCCCAGACAATTCTTGGTCCTCTGTGCAAGCTTTGATGGCAGCTGATCTTGCTCTGTGCCTAAAATATTTTAAATGACTAAGCCACCCCAAATTGTCTTGGCAGGGAATGAGGGTCTTGCAGCACCACAGATGGATCGTGCCGCTATTTCTGGCCTGTGCTATAAATAGCTCCTTCTCTCTGGAAACAGCCCTCAGCTGCACTGAGGCCAAACCTCTGCCCAGCACTTGACCTCTCCGTTTTGGAGCTGGCCACTTTTCTTCTCTAGAAAATCTCCTCCTGGACTAAAAGCTGGTTCTCCCCAGACACAGTTACTGAGGGAGGTGGGGCAGCAGGGGCAGGAGCCCACCCTTCCACCCCATGAACCTGTTTGCCCCGTGCCCACCACAGTCACAGCACGAGCTGCAAGGAGCTTTGGGTGCACTGCTTAGGGAGAGAGGCCCTATCACCAGCAAACAAAGCCCATTTTTAGGGCACTGCAGGACCATCCCAGCACTGCTGCCCCTCCCTTGCTTTAGGATTGCTGCTCCCAGGCCCTACACAGGCTCTGTTCATTAATCCCAGACACACTGAAACTCCCCTCTCCACACGCCAAGGGGACAAGGCACAGCTGGGGACTGGGCAGCGTGTCCCCAAGCACCCCAGCAATGGGATCACCACGGGCTCAGCTGCAGTGCAGCACAAACCTGCCAAGTGCTGAAGGTCTCCCCTGGGGCAGGGGGTTTGCTGTTCACTGCTTCCTTCCTCACCCACCAGCTCTGTTCTGCCAGAGCCTGGACAGGCTCCTGCTGCCTCCTCCCTCTGGGACACAGGGATTTACCACCCAGCAGCACCCACTGCAGAGCAGATTTACACAGCCTGAATCCTTATTTACACTTCAATTCTGTCACTGCTCATGCACAAACACAAATCACAGTGCTTTCCCAAGACATTCTTGCCAGCAAGGCTGCACAAGGTTTCCCCCTGGCACTAAGGGGTGGAGTGCAGCCCCACTAGAAGCAAGATATTAAAAATAAATAAAATGGGGGAAAAAAACCAGAAGCAAACAGCTCTGATTGAACAAGTATTTGGATTTTCAAAGAGATAGTGCTTAAGTACACGAGTGACTGATCATATTTATGAGACTGTTCATCTGCTTTGTACTTGAATTAGATGATACACATTTAAAATCCCATCCCCAGATGAGTTCTGGGCCTTTTTGGAGGTCTGGCATCAAAGCAGACAGGCAGACAGGAGTCATGGCCAAGCGAGGGAATGCCGTAATCACTCACCGAGTGCCATCGCTTGCGCCTGGTGCTTTGAACACAGTTTGGAACAGAAATGCAAATATCTGTTTTCTCATTAGTGACCCAGCTCAAACCACTTCAGTCTGACCACAGAGAGGCAGCATGAGCAGTTCATCAGAACAAACATTTACTCAGGTGCCTGAGAGGCTGCAGAACCCCACAGCAAAAAGGAAACCTTTAAAACAATGAATATGCACCTTTGTTTTTTTATTTTTACCCCTCCCTGCACCATCAGGAAAGGCCATGAAACCTTTACAGATTCTCTCAGAAACCCAGAGAACAGGGGGTTTCTTTTCCAGTCAGCAGTGCCCTGTGCTGAGATGGTGAGAGTGATCCCACCCAGGCTCTGGGGCACGAAAAACAGGACAGGTGTCTGTGGAGGGTCACATGGGATGGACAGACACCCATAGGATGGAGCTCAGCCTGACAAAGTAAGAGTGTCTGATGAAGATACAAGGTGGGGACTGACCTGCCCATCCCCACCAGACACTGTGTCCTGACACAGCTGCCTCCAGCTGGCCCCACTTAAAGACTTTCTCCCAAAACCTGCAGCCATTTCTCGGGGCAGACCTAAATCCTATATTCTGCCTCCCATGGGGTGGGTGGGAAACAGAACACTGTGGCTGAGTGATGTTCCCCACATGAGAAGGGCCTGAAAGGAGGTTGTAAGTGAGGTGGGGGTTGGCCTCTTCTACCAGGTAACAAGTGACTGAATGAAAGGAAACAGCCTCCAGTTCTGCCAGAGGAGGTTTAGATTGGATATTAAGGAATGTTGTTTCACCTAAAGGTGTGTCAAGCACTGACAGAGCTTCCCAGGGCAGTGGTGGAATCACCATCCCTGGAGGGATTTAAAAGATGTATAATGTGGCACTTGGGAACATGGTTTAGTGGTGGCCCTGGCAGTGCTCTGTTAACAGACTTGATGATCTTGGAGGTCTTTCCCAGCCTGAATGATTCTGCTGTTCCACGTTCCCTGGGCACACAGCCCTTGGTCAGCTGTGAGAGCACTCAGGGCCCCTCACCCAGCAGGGCAGCCCCTGTGGTGCTGCAGGGAACACAGCCCAGCTTCGGGGCACAGCAAGATGCTGTGTCAGGGAGAGAAAACACTCTTCTTCCCAAATGAGAGAGTCCTTAACACTGCACTGGAGGTGTTTGACTGAATCAGTTTTTAAATAATTTCACTATTTTCTTTAAAGAAAAAAAGAAAGCCAAAAACTGAGGAAGCAGCAGCAAAGGGGAGCCAAGCCCTTTCTTCCCTCCCAGCACAGGGATGAGGTGCATGAATTGTGCAGAACAAATCTGAGCCTTGGCTCAGTGCCCCATGGCACCAAGGGAAGTTCTCATTAACCTCACCTGTAGGCAGCTATTACATGATGTGCTGTACTTAATCCAGGACAAAACACACAGAGGATTTTGTGATGAAAGAGATTTTGAAAGCTGCAAGAGATGAACCGTGAGGAGCATCAGAGCCCCACTGCTGGGGGAAGCTGTCCTGCCCAAGGGCCTCATCTGGGAGCAGACAGGAGCTGCTTTCCTGCCCTCACCTGCCTGAGCAGGGCTCCCGCTGGCTCAGCAGCACCGAGCAGGTTCATGCAGAGCTTTTTGCCTTCTGTGGCTCCCTGACTTCCTCTTCCTTTCCATTTAGTAACTTCAGATTTTCCACCCAACACTAAAGTTTGCTTCAAAGCCCAAGTTTTTAGAGCAGCACCAGCAGTTTCCTCCTCAATCACATCTCTCTCCACTTGCTGGCAGGTCCATTTTCCTTAATTGCTTCTTTTCCTGGGACATGTGCAGACCACCCAATCAACGGATAACCACCTTGACTGGTATTTCCCTATTTTCCCGTCTCGTACTCTGAAGCGTTTTCTCATTTCCTAACCTGTATCTCATTTGATTCCCATCCCCTTTCTTATCCACTTTCAGCCTGTTCCCCCAACCACAATTACAAGAAAGATTTCAGTTCACTGCCACCACACAGACCAGCCCACAGCTCAGCCCATGATGTCACACCTCGTATCGTGTCTTTTCTAAGTTGGATGTCCTTTACAACCTGTAGCACTCCTCACCTTCATTTATGGATGTAAGATGTACACAGAGCTCCTCTGTGTGGCAGAGAAACAGCAAAAAGAGTCCAAAGGCTCCTAAATGAACTGAGCCAATGGCTACTGTCCCTCTTCCCTCAACCCTTTTCCTGTCCCTCTGTCCCATCCCTGTCTCTGAGCCAGGTGGGCTCCCAGAAGTTGGGGAGCCAATAGGAAGGGGCTGTCGCATCTCCTCCTGTCTGTGGAGGGCACTCAGTGCTATGGTGTGATGCTGCTTCTGTACAGGGGTGCCTGGGTATTGGGAAATAAACCCCAAAACTAAACTCCCATGCTTTGCTCAGCCATGGGACACTGTGCTACTCAGATGTGTGGATGCAGCACTTGAAAGGAAGGTTGATTTTAGTTTGCACATGAACTTCTAAAAGTTGTAGAAGGTGGGCCTTTGTGATAAATCAAACTGTTAGGAAATGACAATTGAGATGGGAAGCTCCATGGAGCTTCCATCAGCCTTGCAAAATGGAGGCAATGAAAATCAAGTCATCCAAGGTTTTGTGCTCATTCTTCAAGAAGGAAAAGCATTTTGCCCCCATTTCCTCTAACCTTTATATTGTCACTCTAACAATGCCTCACTGATGGGAAGAGGACCCTGGAAAGTTTTAGCCTGGCTTAAAACAAATCCATCTAATGCACTAAGGAGACTTCCTACCATAGAAAGGGTGAAGATAGAAACATTCATTATTTAATGAAAAGCATATCCTTTTTAAATGACAGTGATTAGTCCTAATTGGTGCAGAAGTTGGCGTTACCTCAGCCCTGACATCAGCTCAGGAGCTGAATGCAAACTCAAACTCCAGTTTAAAACTGTTCAGATTTTAAATAAAAATTGTGCAGTTTTTTAATCTTCTTTCCCTATGCCAAGAATATATTTGATAATTGTGCAAATGTCTAATGAGTTAGGAGATTGCAACCGTTTAAGGTGTAAGAAAGGCAGCAAAAAGTCAAGGACAATGCTTTGAACAGGCTGCAGATTTCAAATCCAAGGCTGAAAGTAACTGATAAGGGTAATTGCTATTTATGAAATTATACACAGGTTTCTTTTATATTATAACTTTATAGCAGTAGCCACATGCTTTCTCATGTTACTGCTTTCATGCTTTACTGGTATCCACTTTACAGGGCCTGCTGCTCCAAGGACCAAGGTGAAGGTGGGTCCTCCCCAAACCACTGCAAGGCATCTGTCCTACTACTAGGTCAGGAAGCCATAAAGGGGGGAAAGAAATAATCAGTATTTTCCAGGCTGAAAAACTTTGTAGGTATGGCAAATCCACTCACATGACAGGCCTAAAGAAAAAGGAAATTTGGGAAAAATATGTGAGGTTGAATGATTTCTGTGGAACTGCCATCCCAAGTTCCTGTGAACATGCTCAGACTTTTCAATTTTTTCTTTTTAGCTGGAGGGCCATTGAGAGAACATCCTAGTAAGAGAAAACACACTCCAGGAAGGTTAATGCACATCTTTTTTGATGATGATTCAGAGAGAACCTCTTCCCAAAGCTCTAACTCAAGACCACTCCACTGTGGTGAGGACCTCCTACTAACCTGAGAGGGGCTCTGCTGGAGAAGTAGGGAGGAGAGGTCCCTGTGATTGAAACAAGTAACTAGCATAGCCAGGATTCATCCCCACTGAACCCTTACAAAGGTTGTAAGGACCATAAACAACCCCAGAGGGTTGTATATGTCCCCAGAGGCATAACGGTGAGAACATGGAATTTGTACTTTGGAACTGCAGTCTGAGTCTCCTAAGGAAGCCCTTCTGGTGGCCCTGTGCCCTTGAACACCAGCGAGGTGACCATGCTGCTGCACAGATCACCTCATGCTGTGGGAGCACAGGCGCCTATCAGGCTACTGGAGGACCCACAAGGGGAAGGTAAAGAGTATTTGTACAGCATAAAGCAGCAGGACATACACTTCTGGGCTATTTTGTGTCCTAGGATAAATTTAGCTCCATTTATGTTGCACTCAAGCCTGAAGACAAAGCATTCCCTTCCCCAAACTTCTGGGCAAGTGGAATGATGAAGCCCTTTCCCCCAGAGCCCAAAATCACTTACCTGACCCCTCTCCAGTGGGCAGGACAGCCGACTCCACCACAGCGACGCTGCAGCACTTAAACTCACTTTCCATTACACATCTAAACCAGAGCACCTGTAAATCACAACCCCACAGTACTGAAAAGTACAATCTGCCCTTACATTTCTCAGCCACTAAATCCATGCAAACATCTCGTGGTTTACCTTTGTGTTCTGCCAACCCCTTTCCCACTCTATGACTCCTTTATCAGAGGCTGCTGTAATTTAATATTTTCCTAGCAACATTTTCACAAGACACAGAGCTCAGCTCATTTTAATAAATTAATTCCTTTCAATTCCAGAAGTAATTCCATTTTGTTCATTAACACAGAGGTAATTCCCCCACCTGCTGAAAGGTCAGAGCCTCTGCAGAGCTGCTTTCAGGCAAGAAGAGCACTCAGCACTTCAACCTGGAAAGAGGCTACAGGGACCAGTCAGACACCTACATACCCCCACCACACACACAGACACCTACACCCCCCACCACACAGCACTGGGGGACCAGGCTCCTCCTGGCTGGGGCAAATGATGGAGACAAGGAAAGAGTTGTGGCGCTGAGTGCTCAGCTGGGACATTCACAGAACCCCTTTCCCTTTCTATGACCCCACAACCTTACTAAAAATTATGTCTGTTTTGGATAGTGTAAGAAAAATTTTGTTGCTCTAACAACATTTTGGATGTGAAAAAATTACTTGCAACTTTTCCTTCATCTGGTTGGAGACCAGAAGCTGTCATAGAAGTCTCAAGTTGTCTGACAATATGAATGTTATCTTCACTCAGTAATGTGTTAGGTGTCAAGAACTATACTGAAAGAGCATTAAAAAGCCTCAGGTGTCCAAAATTGATATATATTAAAAAAAGACAATAGGGACCAAAGACAACTAGAAAAACTCCTTGTATTGTGGAAGAGTGGCAGAAAAAAATACCTGAATCTCTGCCAGGGATAGTAGTATCAGAAACAGAAATAACTGAGGAAACACCCAATGTTTGAACAAATCAAAAGAGGCTAAATTCAATGAATAAGTTACCACAAATTATCTAACCAGAGCCGTCTCTCATACAAAGTCAGGAAAATCTCACCCCTAAAACTGATGGCACTAGGATGAAAACAGAATTAATGCTTTGTCTTTGCAAAAGCTACAAGGAATCACTTTTAAAATATCATACTGATTTGAGCTGCCTGGTACCACTAAACCTGAGCTTTACTTTGCATAATTGCCAGTATTGTCCTTTGGAAGTAGAATTCTTTATAATCAGCTGTACCACAAACATCACTTTATTTAACAGTATGTATCTGCCTTGAAAGAAAAGGCTCATTCAGTCCACATTCCTCTAACACACACCCTCCCTTACATTAAAATTGTATGGGAAAAGTCTCTCACTCTAAGAAAACCAATTCCTGAAATTCAGAAAATAATCATCCCTTCAATGTACAGGGGTGAAGGAAGGTCCCATTGAGTCCTACAGAGGTAAAAGGTTTACTTAAGGCTGATGCATCAAATCTCTTTATTCACAGAATACAATGCCCTGAAAGACTTGGCCCAAAAGCAAGTTGCTTTATTTCTCTAACACTTTTATAGGAAAAAAAAAAAAAGGAATTCTCTCACTCCCCAGGCAGGCGAGACATGACAGCATTTGCCTGGCTCAAGCTGACCACTCTAAGCAATTCAAAATGAACTGGCCAGCAAAAGTAGCATTTTTGGTATTCTTTTTGGTGGAGGAAGAAGGTGGTTGACCCAGTTACAGGACTGGCAAGGCCACTGTAAGCTTTGTGGCATTATGGATGATAATAAATAACAAATTGCTCTTTCAGAAAGAAAATGGGCAGCCCACGTGTCCAACTCCACCCAGAAGGCAGAGCCTGGGGAGGCACCACGCGGTGGCCAAGCCGCCAGGTAGGGCCCAGGGTGGTGAGTGGTCAGAGCAGCTGCATCTCCAGATGAGTCACGCTGTGTAACCAGCTGTGGTGTCATCTGTGCACACGAGTGGTTGTGTTCTGTACATCACCAGTCGTTACCCACCCACAAGACACACCCTGCCAAGTTACCGCAGTTCTGACTGTGCATCACTGAGTGCTGGGGTTTGGCTCTATGGGCCACTCCACACATGACTCACTTCTGGTAAATGAATCAGAGATAACAGCAAATCAAATTTAAAGAGAAAAAAAATAAATCTGACATTCCTTGCAAGTAAGGATTTAAGAAAAATCTGAAAGACATGTCTTTTGAACTTTACTAATGGATCAAGTGACCTAAATCTGTTAACTACAAAACAACATGTTAAGAGATGATGCTTCTAAACTAAGTCCACAAAATCTGCAGCTCTGTCACAATCTGTGACAAATCAGTAGTGTGCCAGAACAAACACAAACAGCCTATTCTCTTTGGTTAACACAAATCCCAGGAAAAAGAAACACAAACAGCTGAAATTACATCCTTGGCAGTCTCTCTGTTCTACAGGGCACTCCTTCTGTCACATCTACAAATCCAGCCCAGGAGAGCTAGAGATCTATGCAGCTAAAAGTCAGTCAGAAGTAGATGAGGCACTGCAAGGTAAAACAAATAAAAGAATTTGTAATGAAAGCAACTTTAAATAGAACATCTGTTCCTTTTACTTCATGGCACTTCAACAAGCTGCTTTCACTACACACAAGCTACTGATATGAGCAAGAAAAAGAAGTTCCTTATCAAGGAAAACAAATGATAGTCAATCTGTAGGCTTCTCTGATTACAAGCATTTACACAATAAGCCCATAAACTGTAACACCATCAGTCCCTCAGACAAGACAGAACTGACAAGATAGTGTTTTCGCTAACAAAGCCACTTCCCTAATCCACACGAGGTTTCAGAGAGCACTTTGATTCTTGTCTGTAATGGAAGACTTCAGTTAAAAAAACACCACCCCCACCCCCCTCCCACCCNTTATAAACTGCCAACAGAAATAATGAAAAGACAGGCTTTGTCAGTTGATAGGTAGAGAACATTTGTGTAAAAGACAGCTCAGTGCTTTAAGATGAACAATACAAAGAGAAGGCTAAATATAAGATATGCCACATCTTTAAGTGCTTTTGTGCATGGTATGAAAAACAAGTGGATGTGGTTTGCTTTTCTGCCTTTGGTGGAGTTCAGCAGAAGAAAACAGAATATAAGCCTGTGAAAAGAGCATGTTAAATAATAAGAGATGGGCACGTACATCACTCAAGAACTGTGGTTTAACTGCCATTCAAAGAGCAGCAGCAAATCGCAGGCCCTCCTCCAGTGGCCACATGGTGGTACCTCAGGTTTCAGGTGACACTGCCAGCACTCCAGCACATAAATACAGCAGAGATCAGAGGCAGAGGGGACACAGCTCTGAGCCAACCCCACCCAACCACTGACTGCACTAAGCAGGGCACTGTGTTCTAACCATGGCATGAGGAACTGTGGCCTTACTGGTGACAAACATTACAGGTGATTTTGAGAAAGGTGAGCAGAAAAAAATTTGTTATTGAATGAGTAGTTCAGAGAAGGGCTATAATGAGCATGACATCATCCCTCCTAAATTTCTGAGAAATACACAATGTAAGTATTCTGCAGAAAGGGTGTAAGGGAGTGGGAAAAGAACATAATCAAAAGCTTTCTCAAAGGCACTCAAAGAATGGACATAAAGGGGACACTAAGTCACTTACCCAAGAGATCATTCTGGCTGTGCCCACAACCCACCAGATGTGAACAACCTGCTGCTGTTTGCACTCACTTCACCTGTCACTACCCACCTCAACTAATAAGGAACTGTCTTCAAACTAATTAATCCATTTTCCCAGGCCTTGTATTACTTGAATGCTTTCAGAAAGTAACTATCAACTACCACCTTCCCAATTTGAGATGTTCTAGGCCCCAGAGGTTTTATTACTTTTATATTTTATTGTATTAGGTTGTTTTAAACAGCTTTTCTCAAAGTGCAGAATTCAAGTTATCAGCTGAACACAATTTTCACTTTAAAACAGGTAACTGCAGCTTTTTCTTCAGGATAAGAAAAGAAAACAAAGCTGTTAATACAGACAATGTATAATGAGCAATCACAAAACTGCTCAGAAAAGCTCAGCAGAAGTCACACAATTGGGTTTGGGAAGCACTGTATAATTCTCTGGAAGGATGGGGGAGTTTTCTGTATGCCATCCATCCAACCACATTAATATGCTTTGCATCGTTTTTCTGGGCACAGTTATAGCTTCTTACCACTGTATTGCCACTGAGATCTACATCCATAATAGGTGGCAGTAGCTATTTAACACAAAAAAACAAACAAACAAATAAACAAACAAACAAAAAAACTACAAAAAGCAGCAACTGCATCTCTATCTGGAAGGTGCTCATTTACAAAATCAGTAACAACTCAAAGTCTAGCTGTTAAAAACTTAAAAATGAAAATTAAGATTTAATTAGAGAAATAAATTCAAGAAAGCTCAGCAACACGAAGAAAGCATACAGGAGAGGAGGACAGCTGAGGAAAATGACAGACAATTCACACGGAATTGTTACCTTTAAAACATAATTATTATTATAGATGAGTATTGCCCTACATTACCTTGGTTTCTAAGTATGTGTCACCATCCACTTCCATCAACAATACGATCCCTTTCTAGTTGCCAACAGATACATGTGAAACTGAACCTCAGTACTAGAAAATGCTTAGGATTATGGAAAATGAGGCAACGGTTTCAGCTGCATTTCAGTACCACAAATTCATTAGAGTATTAAAGCAGCTAAATAGGAATTAATGTATTTTTAAAGAATTGATTTGTGTTTTTATCAAAAGAATTCTGAAGCAGAAACTGACAACTTCGACAAATGTTTCAAAGAATGAACAAAATCTCGATATTCATCAGGCTATTAAAAAAAAAAATAACCTATCTATGGGTTAAAAAGCAGCAAAACATTGTGAATATCCAAGCAGCTCAAAAAACCAATATGAGTAGGAAGTTCATTGGATTGGTATCCCAAAATCCCATGGTAGGACAAGAGTACGTGTAAACTGTGGGTAAACTAGAGAGGGGCAGATTTTACAGAGGCAAGTTCTTAGTTATACTGAGATTAGGAAGATGGGGATTTATGAGCTCTAAGAAACTCCACGAATCAGCATCACGTCAACCAAAGGAGAAAAAAACCCAAACAAACAACAGGAATCACTAACTTCTTACATATTGTCTTTGGTTGTTTAATATCAAGAAATACTTTTTACAGAATATGTGAAGACTATTCCTTTGAAATTCATTCTGTGTCAATACCTTCTCTGTGGCCTCTCTGGTAAACCAGAGGAGAGGCTTTACTTTCTCTGAACTGCTTGCCGTTTCCTACATTTTTATCACATCTCTCTTCAAAACTCCGATTTCTTTAATTTACAGGCTTTTGTACCAAAATGGTATAACTAGAACAGACTTTACATTGTATAGTGAAGGTATTTTTCTTGCATTATAAACTCTGAACTTACTAAAACAATTTTCCACAAGATACTATTGAACTTACAGCAGGATTTAGAGACAGGAATGAACATTTGCAATAACTAAAAAAAAAAAAAAAGGGGAACCCAAAACATCCAAAGTTACATTAGCAAGGATTAGAAGTATTACCTTGAAGATTTTAAAATTACTGTTTTAAAAAGTCTTGAACCAGAAAGGAGTTTTCAACACCCAGACAGAGGTGCTCAGTACTTGAGGAGAAGAGACTGGGAAGGGAAGAGATGTTATGGGCTCTCCCATCATTTCCTTGCTCAGAATGCTTCCCAGGTGTATGATAAATTTAAGGGATGGAAAGTCACATACACATGTAGTGGTATTTCAATTGGGACTCTGTACAGCATCTCCAATGTCTGAATCAAAAGCATTCTGAGTAATGTCAGATAATAGGAAAAAGAAACCAACAGAAAGGCTATTGATACACCTTTAAAAAATGTAACACAAAAATAATTAACCATTGATTTCTTGGCATGTAAAAGTTCTATACAAATTTTAAAAATTTTATTTGCAGGTACTAACCTCTTGAAAAGCTCACTCTGTATTTACACTAATTCTTTTAACAACTTTATCTCAAATTAAAGCATATTTAAAACAATCATGATTGCATTAACTTTTCTGCTTTAAATTACCCAATTAGTGCTTTATTCACATTTTAAAAACTTGTACAATTTATTACAAATATAAAACAGTGCAGTTTTTCATACATTATCCCAACTCTGAGACAAACACTTAAAAGACATGAAAAAAGATTTTGATTTCTATAAACATAACATTTGCATTACTCATACCCCTTTCTTCACTGTCCTCCCATAACCCCGATTTAAAAAGATCAAACATACAACATACTGTAGGTTTATTTTTATTCAAAAAGTTACTGTCTCAAGACATAAATACAAATCAGAAAACAGTACAATTAGGACAATAGAATGTGGAGGACAACAGGTTAAGGTAAATATATAAAACATTTTTAGCTGGTTGAAAACAAAGCTGTAAGAACTGCTTTCACAAAGAAACACTCCTTCAAGAGTAAGAAAAATCAACTTAGGTTTAAAATCATATATACAGTCCTCTCAGCAGTTCTATTAAATGCAGTGGTGTGAAAAACAATATAGGCAGTAATTTTAGACATGAGAGTATTTATTTATGTAAAATGAGTTAGGCAGATCTAGTTTTGAGTTTGTTGTTATCCCATGACTTAGTAAAATAATTATATTTTATCATGATCCTTTAGATAATCTATGGTTTTTGGCTACCACAGCCGAGTGTTTAATTTCTGAGTCTAAAAACAGGAAGCCTTTTTGTATTCACCCATTTGGGGAGATTCTTGTATTGCAAGCGTATTAAGGCATGGAATGATTAAAATAATATACCTCAAGAACTGAGAGACAACTGACAAAAAATATACATATGTAATATAAGTTAATATTTCCTTTAAAATGATGTCTAGCTGCCTAAGCCTTGCAAAACGAGTCGATGTCAAAATGGCATAGATCCACTTTCTGTTTTAGACCAAATTTAATTTATTTGTGAATGGACACAAAACGAAGTTTAAAGCTTAGCTTTCAAAGAATATTATGGGTTGTTTATGAATTTCTATTATCCAATCTAATTTACATACAGAGGAAATGTACTGTAACCTGTTAGAAGTATCTTTAACCTGAAGACTGCTTGCAAAGACAGATAGATAAAACAATATAAAATACAAATTTAAAAATCATTTTTAAAGCATGAATTCTCATGCTCTTCTATTTTTAAACATTGTTAAACTTTCAATATATTTCTGAAACCTCATAATTTTAAGTTGGAATTTAAAAGTAAGAAAAAACTAAACAAACTGCGCAATTATAAAATCAGCACCAATTTATATATATATATAATTT